>CM055120.1:21292097-21702510 GCA_029206835.1 Rana muscosa | reverse complement strand
GTCACGGTGTACAAGCAAGGCTGCTAAGGCATTACAGCCAGCCCCTCCTATACCGGGCCCGGGCCCCATCAGTTCAAAGGGGGGGCCCGGTCACCTGCTGAGCAGGAGCTTGGCTGTACTGTCTTATTGCAGACACTGATCATCTTTTGCCTCCCCCTGCAGTGCTGCCGGCTTCTCTACTACTTCTTTCCCTCCGTCTTCACTGCAGGGGGATTAGTTCTAGTACATGTGCTCCTTCCATCTGCTCTCCGGGGCCCCTCCTGTGTGCCCCTTCCCCCCGCATCGGTGCCGGCATCCCACCTCTCCTCTCCTGCCAATAGCTGCTGTGGGGCACACAGGGGGGGTGATTCAGGATGGAGAGCGGGGGAAGGGGCTGGTAAATATATAATTTATTGTCCCCTTCCTTTCCCGAATGAACACGGTAAGCGATCAGTACCAATCGCTCCTGTGTCCATTCTTCACTGAAGCATCGTAAACCATGTTTACGATGCTTCAGTTTGTGAATAAGCAGGAAGCTTTCAATTCATTCATTGCTGAGGCTACAGAGAAAGGGACTGATAGATCTATGTCCTCTTCGTCGAGGGGGGGGGGGGGGGCCCTGTCAGAAATCACGGTGCCCCATAGAACCTACCTAACAGCCCTGTGTACAAGTACATGATCAGTGAAACATTTTCCAAACAATACATTGTATTCAAATTTGTATAAATTGATTGGTGGAGGGTCAAGTGGGGTTTTCTGCGGGTCAATGGCTCTGACTGGGGGAAAACATGGAGTGGAAAAAGGATCTTAAAACTCAGAGGTCCAGTCAGTGGAATTTCCTCCCAAAATCCATCACATCTAACGCCCCCCCCCCCCCCAATAAGATCAGTGTCCCTAATCCTCCCTTTACTTCACAGTCCCCACATTACATCTCTGTCCTTAGGCTTCACTTTACACAATAGCCCCCCTTTTACATCTGTGTCTTTAGTTGTCCCTTTACATTACAGCCCCCCATCTTTGTTAGTCTCCCCCCCCCCCCGCTTTATATCACAGCCCTAGTTTACATCACTGTCTTCAGTGATCCCTTTTTCGCAGTCCCCACTTTACGTCACTGTCCCTTAGGCTTCACTTTACATCTTGAGGGGCCCCCCCTTTTCATTACAGTCCCCCTTTTTACATCAGTGTCTTCAGTCCTCCCTTTTCATCACAGCCCCCCTTTTTACATCAGCCCCACTCATTTTATATCTCAAGCCCCGTACACACGATCGGATAATCTATGGATTTGTCCATCAGAAATCCGATGAAACTGTTTTTCATCAGTCTTGGCCACACACCATCAGTCAAAAAACCGACCGTTCCACACGCGGTGACGTAAAAACACTCCGATGAGCCGAGAAAAATGAAGTTTAATGCTTCTGAGCATGCGTCGACTTGATTCTGAGCATGCGTGGGTTTTTTAACCGATGGACTTGCCCATAGACGATCGGAAATTCTCATCGGTTTTTTATCCATCGGAAAATTTTAAAACAAGTTCTATTTTTACAACCGATGGAAAAAAGACCGATGGGTACCATACACGATCGGTTGGTCTGATGAAAACCATCCATCGGACGGTTTTCATCAGTCAAACCGATCGTGTGTACGGGGCTACAGCTCCTCCTTTACATCACCGTCCTCAGGCTTCACTTTACATCACAACCCCCCCCCCCTTTTTGTATCATTTCCCCCCCCCCTTTTTACATCGCTCTCTTCAGTGATTATTTTACGTCACAGCCCCCCTTTTGCATCACAGTCCCCCCCCCCATCCTTCACGTCACAGTCCTCCCTTCATATTAGTGGTCTTTGTTTCCTTCCCATCACAGTCCCCATCTTCACAGTCCTACCTTACAGAGCAGAAAAAAGAGAGGTTTGCCCTTGGGACTTTGAGTGAGGTGAGCACTGTTGAGCCAATGAAAATCGCAGGAATAATTGCAGTGTATATTTATTCAAGTAAAAAACAGTACATACATTAATGTCATGAACATGGGCCAATTCATACAAAATACAAGACCAATAAAAAGTAGATAAAATGATATTGCAAGTATCTGACAATAATCATGTAAACACACAGGCATCAAGTGTGATGCACGTAGTGTACCCCAATGAAATGATATAGTATGATGTGAAGGCACGGGGGGTGGGGGGGGCTCTTCCTTTTTTCATGTAAATTTAGGGATGGAGGTGTGTCACTGGTGACACCAGACCTTTTTTCTTTCCTTTTTTTTTTTTTTCCTTTTTTCTTACCTTACAGAGCAGGGCAGAGGGTGGGAGGTGCAACAGGTCTGGATGGAGTGCTTGATGTGTAGGATTAGGGGAAGCGAGGGATGAGCAGGAGGGCGTAGACGAGAGCTTAAGAATAGGGGTGCAGGGAATAGACATGTGCACTGCCGAAAAATTCGTTCGTTTTCGTTTAATTTGTTTCTTTTAGTTTTTTTTTCGGAAGTTCGAAATCCGAAATTTTCCGATTAATTTATTTTTTTTTTATTTTTTTATTTTTGAATTTCCGAAAATTAGGAATTTTCAGAATTAACAAATTTTGTTAAAAAGCGAATTTGGAACTAAACAAATTGCACATGCTAGCAGGGAAGACACGGTAGTGTACAGGGGCCAGGATCTCTGATCCACTGAAGTTCAAACCTTTTTAATAAAGAAGAAATTTGATTCTATTTGCTTGTCTTTCAGAATGTGAGATAAAACTCCCACTAAATGAGAAGAACGCCCTACACTGGGGGCAAATGTCTTTATTGGTGCATTATAGTACATGTTGGCATTGCCATTCTCACGTTTTTGTACTCCCTTTTTTGTTGTTTTTTTGTTTTGTTTTTATAATAGAAAAAAATGTTTTAATTATCAAAAAGATAAAACTTCACTTGTTTTAAAAAAAAAAAAAAAAAAAAAAACTTTTTTTTTTATTGCAGGAACACCAAAAGTCAAGACCTCCAAACCATGTTTCCCAAGGTACAGCAAACCGTATATTTAATAAGACTATAAAATGCAGTAGAAAGGCTGGTTTATATGGTTGATAAAACGAATATAAATTTGTGTAATTTTGTATTTATTCTTCTGTTTGAATGAACTTGTTATGTTTCTGTTGAATTAAAATGAAAACACTTTAAAGTTGTATACATTGCAAGGTTTAAAGGTTAACTCCACTTTCGTGGGGAAAAATATGCGACACAAGTCTATGGTCATTGAATACCTATAATTTAATAGTTATTAGTTAATTCGTTGATGTGACGGAGGGCCCGTGAACCCAGAATCCCTCGGAGAGGTTGGGAAACCCTTGTTTCAGCTCCCCATCGCACCTGATGGCAGGATGTTGTCGATAATCCGACCGTTTGTATCATCCATCGGACAATTGTTGTTGAAATTTCCGACAACAAATGTGGGATAGCATGCTTTAAAATTTTCCGATCACAAATGCGTGATGTCGGATTATCCGATCGTGTGTACAGAAGTCTGTTGGAAAAAATCCAAAAAGTACAAACACGCATGCTCAGAAGGATGGTTAAGTTGAACTGTTCAATTATCCTCTGCCACAGGAATTTAGTACCCGGATTTCTAGCCTTACAGTTTAAGAGCCTTTTAAGCCGACCCAGCAGACTGTAAGGTAACATTAGCTATGGTGCATCCTCCAATAGGGTCCCCAGGCCTTCCTCAAGATACCAGCCTTCCGCTTGGTCCTCTCCAGGACAGGTCCTCCCCTGGTTTCCTCCATTGAGTGGCTTCCTTCCGCAGGACAGACAGCACAGGATCACCTTCAAAGTGTAGGTCCCAGTCAGGACAACTGGGCCTACCTGGTAGAGATGCAGCCTCGGGCTAACATGGCTCAGCGGCTGAAATTCCAGTAACGCATACCTCGAGCCAGGAGGGCCACGAGGCGAAGAGAGCCCTGAGAAATGGTGTCTCCACCAAGGATGTCATATGACGTCCTTGACTTTGAAGGGGGATATCTGAATGATGGGTGCAGCTACAGGCATCATTCAGATATCATTCTGTCGGGCCGGCGATTCTGCACACAAAAAGAATGATCATAGCGGCAGTTCCGCCGCTTGATCGTTCTTGTAGGCAGCGGGAGGGGACATCCCCTCCCGCCGCCATCCGGTGCTTCTCCGGGCTCTCCCGTGCCATCGGGGGCCCGGAAAACGAATCGGCCGGCGCCGGATGACGAGCAAAGAGATTTCCGGTGACCAGATGGTCACCAGTCATCTCTATGACCGTCGGAGTCCCGGGCGCGACGTTGTGACGTCACGCCCGGTACCCGGAAGTAAACAAAGCCGCTATTGCGGCTGTCAGCATGAGAACGGTGAAATTTTTTTTCACCGATCTCGTGCTTTCCAGCTTGGAGGAGAGATGTGGGGTCTTATTGACCCCGCATCTCTCCATAAAGAGGACCTGTCACACACCATTCCTATTACAAGGGATGTTTACATTCCTTGTAATAGGAATAAAAGTGATCAAAATTTTTTTTTTTTTTTAAAAGTGTCAAAATAAAAAGAAAAAAGTTAAATAAAAAATAAAATGAAAACATTTTTAAAACGCCCCTGTCCCCGGTAGCTCACGCTCAGAAGCGAACACGCTTGTAAGTCCCGCCCATATATGTAAACGCCGTTGAAACCCCACATGTGAGGTATCGCCGCGTGCGGTAGAGTGCGAGCAACAATTCTAGCGCTAGACCTCCTCTGTAACTTGAAAATGGTAACCTGTAAACATTTTTTAACGTTGCCCATGGAGATTTTTAAGTAGCAAAGTTTGGCGCCATTCCATGAGTGTGCGCAATTTTAAAGCGTGACATGTTGGGTATCTATTTACTCAGCGTAACAGCATCTTTCACATTATACAAAAAAATTGGGCTAACTTTACTGTTTTTTTGTTATTTTTTTAATTTGTGACATCGTTTTTTTTCCCCAAAAAAGGCGTTTAAAAAAATTATTGCGCAAATACCGTGCAAGATAAAAAGTTGCAATGACCGCCATTTTATTCCCTAGGGTGTCTGCTAAAAAAAAACATATATGATATTTGGGGGTTCTGATTAATTTTCTAGCAAAAAAATGATGATTTTTACATGAAGGAGAGAAGTGTCAGAATAGGCCCGGTGGAGAAGTGGTTAAGTACCCTTCCCCAGCATGCTCAGCGGGGAGACCACTCCCACTGAGCTGTTCCCGGGGAAAAATACCCAATACACGTTGGCCTGCTTGTGTTCCAACATTGGCCTGGGGTGGTAACGCCACGTACAGGCAAACAGTGGGCAGTCCTTCCAAACACAGCTATAGCCGCAACAGAGGCTGATTTAGCCTTCATCATTACAAAGTCTGAGCTAAATACCATCTCAGACACCCACTAAATTTAACATAGGGCCTGATCATCAGGAGCAGGGCGCTACATAAATATGGCAGTGGCATTGTCACTGTGCTGTACATTAGACATGTGCAATTCATTTAGTTCCGAAACCATTCGAACAAATTCGTTAATTCGGAAATATTCGAATGATTGAAAACCCGTTTTAACGAATTCTTCCAAAAATTCGTAAATTCGAAAAATAAGAAAGAAAATTCGAAAGCCCGCAACTCATAATAACGGAAGGTCCCACACTCCGCTTGAGTGCTTCCATCAGCACACTGCTTCCTCCCAGTCTGGAACTTCAGATATTGTAAAGCCTGGTACACACGATCGGATTTTCTGCGGACAAAGCGTAGGACTTTTTTTCCGACGGGCGTTGGCCAGGAACTTGTATTGCATACAAACGGCAAAGAATTGTCAGCCAACAAACGCAAAACTATGTGGTTTTTCAGCTCTTTAGCGCCACCCTTTGGGCACCTTCTGCTAATGTTGTGATTGGTGAGCATTACTTCTGAGCATGCGTGTTTGTACTTTGGGGTTTTGTCCGACTTTTTTCAAGGTGTTTGTGTTTTTTTTTAAACATTTTTTTACGCTTTCTTCGTGAAATGGTAGGGGTACAATGTACCCCTTACCAATTCACATAGGGGGGGCCGGGATCTGGGGGTCCCCTTTGTTAAAGGGGTCTTCCAGATTCCGATAAGCCCCCTGCCCGCAGACCCCCACAACCACCGGGCAAGGGTTGTGGGGATGAGGCCCTTGTCCCCATCAACATGGGGACATCCTCCTCATGTTGAGGGCATGTGGCTTGGTACGGTTCAGGAGGGAGGGGGGGCGCTCTCTCGTCCCCCCCTTTTCCCCTGCGGCCGGCCAGGTTGCGTGCTCGGATAAGGGGTCTAGTATGGATTTTTAGGGGGACTCCACGCCATTTTTTTTTAAATTTGGGGTGGAGTTCCCCTTAAAATCCATGCCAGATCTGAAGGGCCTGGAATGGATATTTGGGGGAACCGCACGTCAATTTTTTTTTAAATTTGCGGCGGGGTTCCCCTTAATATCCATTCCAGACCTGAAGGGCCTGGTAATTGAATTCTGGGGAACCCCCACGCTTTTTTTTTTTTTTTTTTTTTTTTTTTTTTTTATCAATGACTTTTGTATGTATTGCCGGGAGCCAACAATTCATTAATAGCCGCGAGTCAGTTTTAAATGCATTTTTTCTTTCAAAAATGACATTTTTTGCAGGGACAGTTCTAAGCACGGGAAACATGCGCCACTTCACATGCATATCATACACACCCCCCAGGTACGAAATTTAAAGGAATATTTCACTTTTATTTTTTAATTTTAAGCATTATTAAAATCACTGCTCCCGAAAAAACGGCAGTTTTTAAAACTTCTTTTTGCATTGATAAATGTCCTCTGGGGCAGGACCCCGGTCCCCAAACACTTTTTAGGACAATAACTTGCATATTAGCCTTTATAATTAACACTTTAGATTTCGAACGTTCGAGTCCATTGTATTTAATAGGGTTCTAAAGTTTACACGAACATTTTGTCTGTTCGCAGGTTTTGGTGCGAACCGAACAGGGGGGTGTTCGGCTCATCCCTGTTGTATACCCACAAATATGAAATGCACCTACAGGTAAGCCTACATTAAGGCTTACCTGTAGGTGCTTGCAATATCTCCGAGACCTACACGGTTTCGGAGATATTTGCAAAAAAGAGTGCACCGCTATCTATGGCGCACTGAGTGCGGCGGCTCTTTGGCAGCCTGCCGGAATTCGCGCATGCGCAGGGATCGTGCCGTTCCCCGCGCATGCGCGGGAGTGACGTCATCGTCGCTCCGGCCAATCACAGCGCCAGAGCGGCGATACCCGGAAGTCACTCCGGGTATCATGGATGCGACGGAGGACGTGTCTGAGGACCGCTGCGGGGGCTTCGATCTAAGGTAAGTGATTGATAATGAGCTAGTATGCTAGTTATACTAGCTCATTATGACTTTGCCTTGCAGGTTGTGAAAAAAAATAATAATAATTTTTTTTGCGGTATACAACCGCTTTAATAGTTTATTAATTTAGTTATTTTGGATTTTCAGATTTTTCTAATTTACCAATACTGCATCTAAACTAATGGAACATAACGAATTCAAATTTTTCCAAAGTTACGAATTTATTCGCAATAACGATTTTGAATTGTGATTGTAACGAATAACCTGGGGGGAAAAAAAAGAAACAAATTAAAACAAAAATGAAAACTAACACATTTTTCGGCAGTGCACATGTCTACTGTACATAGCCTGTGCAGAGAGCAGAGCTGTGGGAGGGGCCCAGTAGGCTCCACCCACTACAGGCTGCCTGCAGAAAACTACCAAAGGGGGCGGAGACCAGACCAGTCCCCCCTGCACAAAGAGAGCAGAGCTGTGGGAGGGGCCCCAGCAGGCTCCACCCACTACAGGCTGCCTGCAGAAAACTACAGGAGGGGGCGGAGACGAGACCAGTCCCCCTGCACAAGGAGAGGGAGCAGCGGTGAGCGGTCTTTATCACAGGAAGTCTCACACTGGATTACTGCACAGATCTGGAAGAAATACCAAAAGATCAAGAAGAATATCTTCTTGATCGAAGCTCAGCTTTAAGTAAAAGAGGGGTGAATCTCTGTATCAAAATAAAAGTTTACATTTTAGATTCATTTTAAGAATATATGAAATGTCAGATATGGACCAGACAGGGGAGTGTGATCAGCCCTGGGGGGGGGGAGACATGACTGCTGAAATATCTCTGTTCCAGCCCAAGCCCAGAGGGAGGGCGCGAGTGTTACGATGACGTTGAGATGTTCCAAGAACCTCCAGCGGATACCAATAATGTGTATGAAGTAGACGAACCCGGTAAGGATCAGTTCTTCATTTTCAGTTCATATTGAATGTATAATGTGCCCATAGTAACCTTTGCTACAAAGTTATTACTGTACTTTGCAAGTCACTGTGTTCTGCTTTGTTCGAGAAATGAGCTGTCGAGTTCTGTACGGCGTTCGCCACCAATTTATGCCGAATGTTTGGCGCTTCAGTGATCTTGTTATTGGCTAACCTAAAGCTGAAGTTGATTGCTTATATTTTGCCTTCCCTGGCTCCGCTGCCCCCCCTCCAACCATCACTAATATGCTAATTTTTAAATAAAACGTTTCCATTTTCATTACATAACACCTGAAATGTGCAGCTTCTAATGCACATGGCACACCTTCACCAAACATTCCCTGCTGGTGAATCTCCCAGCTGCATTCTTTTTAAATGACAGCAATTGATTCTCCACCAGTCTGGTGAAGTCCCATTCACTACAAATGAACATATTGTTATTTATTTTTTATTTTTTTGGACCGCTAGAATTTCCATTTGGGTTATAAATCTTCTCACGTTATTCTGTTTCAGGCTCTCTACATGCCCAAGAGCCTCCTGGAGAGACGGTGTATGAGGTAGGTCCTTCTCTGGTACTCGGGCAGTTTGAGGTTATGATTGGCATAGTTGAAGCCGACATTTCCTCCCTGTACACAGCGCTGCCAACCCCCGGCAATCTACTTGACCCTCCTCTGGCACAGCTAGGGAATAAGGTATTAGTATAGCTCTGTACCAGTCTAAGAGCAATCCCACAGTAATGCAAAAGGTGGTAAATTATAGTGATTGACACTAATACCGGAATGATTAACTATATCAGGTTTACTTTGAGTATAAAAGTCAATCATCAATACAATACATCACATACATGCAGAGCCCTGCAGTAATAATGACACTAGTCAACTACTGTATAGAAATAGATCATACACTGCGTGCAGCTATTCTCCCCGTGAGCAATATGGCACTTAGTAAAGTTCTACCCCCCAGTCAGACCTGACTTAGTTAAAGCTCAGTTTTAAGGTGAGGAATCTTCGCATGCAAGATGATCGGTGGTGCACATATAGGAATGTAGCGGGGTCTTAAAAGTTAGTGGGATACACCTGGGGGTAGAGAGACCCAGGTGTGTAATTATGTCAGGGATTAGACCCCTTTTTCTTATTCGTGGAGGATTGGGTGGTGTAATATTCTCTTTGACCAGTGGGTGTCAGTGTACCTACTGGCTCGAGGTAGAATCACTACCACAGTGCTACCCTTCTTTGTCCCTTCCCTGGAGATGGTACGGCTGGGGCGGGGAGCCCGCCGTGGTGTCGATGGGAGGATATAAAAGGGGGAGACGCTCTCGCCACGAGGTCTGTCTTTTGGGGGAGGATCATCTCTTCACGCACCCAGGCACCTTAGGCCTGGGTGCGGGCGGTTCAAGGTTCCGGCCTAGGCGCCCTAGGCCTGGCCGGAATGAAGGTGGAGTCCATCCCAGGCACCTTCAGCCTGGGGTGAGGTACTATTGAGGAGGCCTGGGACCCGGTGACTCTGACTGGGTCCCGCGAGGGTGAAGTTGCTCCAGGGCGCCCCTTGCGAGGGGACCCGCATCTGAGTTGAGGAGGCTGGGGGGGGGGGGTCACCCGTCCGAAGACCCGGTGCAGTGTCAACCCGGTGACGGATGGGCCTTCGGTAACTCCCTCGGAGGACATCTTCCCCTGATATGGGCTACAGCGCAGCGGAGGAGCTTTCATCAAGACTCCTGCAACCCCTGGTCATAGCACAGGGAGTGTAGGGACTAGGAACCTGTACAGTGCCTCGACCTGCTTCCCCATCGTATCCTGCCGTTGCATTTGACTGTATGTGGAGATACGCAATAAACCTGAGTTTGGACTTTGATGGGTGTATGGACTCTGTTGATGGGAACAAAGGGAGATTCTGGCACGGAAGGACTGACCCTCATAACCAGCACACATTTGGCCCGAGGAAAAGATTGGTACTGGCCTTCACCTCACCCACAGCCATGGGGAGGACATGGGCCGTAGCGCACCTCACTCTGTCGCTCGACATACCCCTAGCTAAAGAGGTCGGGGTGAGGCCGCTACACGTGGGGGCTCGTGAGTCCGGGATGAAATGTGTGTTGACCCTGAGGTTTGGAACGGCTGTGTTTGAACTTTGCTGCCCGGAGGAGGTCCGAGCAGGTCGGCCATGTGATTGGCCAAAGTGCATCCCTGTGCTCGAAGTCGTGGAAATTTCCCTGAAAAACCGGGAGAGGCCCATGCAGAAAGAGCGGGAAGAGGGAGGAGTCCAGCCGTGTGACGAACTACATGTGGGGACTTTTGCTGCACTGCGCCACGAGGCACCCCATGACTGCGCAATTCGTGGGAGGAGACTGAAGGAAGCCCACGAAAACGTGCAAGTCGTGGGAGGAGTCTGGCCATGTGTGGAGATACACGTGGAGACTCCGGTGCAAGGTCAGCGCGTGATGGAGCAGCAAGTGGTCGGAGCGAACTCAGGCTCCCCGTGGATGCCGGTACCTTATCCTTTCAAGATGACTGCATTTGCTGCACCCATTACAGACACGGGGATAAGGCTCAGGCCCCGAGGACAGTTGGCTCTGTATTCATGCAGAGACACGGAGGCCCTCGGTGTGATCTGTCCCGGATGCTCGGGACTGGTGGTCCAACTAAAGCCATTCGGGCGATGCGAAGCATGCAAGGAGTTTCTTTTTGAGGTTGAACCACACACGGAAAGGCCCCGGGCCCTACGCCTCAACTGCATCACAGGAACCGCCACTCCGGAGGGAGAGATCAAAGCCTTTGCGGAGATTCCCGTGCGCGCTGACCAGGGCGAAGTGACTGCCCAATCAGAGACTGAGAGAGAAAAATCTGAGGACACTGCTTCGGTCACTACAGACTCCCTGCTCCCACCTCCGAAGAGGAAAGTCGGCCTGGTACAGGCATCCTATGGTCGTGGTCGAGCTTCACCCCGCCGCTTGCCTGGCCTGGATGACGCCGGTAGAGAAGAGAGTCCCGGACATCCCAGTTCTTCAGAAGGTCCAGGTGAGCCAGGGGCTGGGACTGTGGTGTTGGTTGGAGGTGTCGGGGGTCCACAGTTGGTGGAGCCCGCAAGGGAGGGTAGCCTTCCGTCTACTAGAGACTACCTTCCTGCTGAGATGTATGACACCTCCGACCTAGTGTCATTGTCAGACTGTGGGGATGACGGAGAGATAGACGAACTGTTTCACCGGAAGGGCTGGGACAGACGCCCACTACCTATGCTGAGTAAACCGCAGGATTCCCCCATGTCCATAGAAGACAGTACGCTCCGGGTGAAGGCCCCGGAGTTCTCGAGGAAATCTAGTCCTCCGACCAACTTCCCGCATTCAACTACATCACCCGCTCTGATGTTGGGGATGCAGCGTGCTTCGTTGCGGGCACCAAAGACAAAGCAACCCGAGATGGTGAAGGTACCTCGGCACCCGGAGGCCATCGTGCAGCCAGGAGAAGGTGAGCGAGATGTGATGCCGCCTCTAGCCAGGTTGCAGAGACTTTTCTCCCAGAGAGTCGCCCGTGAATATGGGTGGGAGTACCCCTACTTGCCTCGGGACTTATTGTATGAAGTCGAGGTCCTGCGACCAAGGTGGTATGACGAGTTTGTATGGGAAAAGCTTAAAGTGCCCCATGCCAGGCGATACCTGTCATGTTCGTCGCCTGTGTCTAAAAAGTTCAAGGACTGCAGAGCTGATTGGAGACTTGGGCGCCATATTCATGCCGATAAGGTGCTCATCTGCCGGAAAGAAGGAGAGGATGTCGAGTATTCGGTGGAAGTGTTTGACGGGCACCTGAAGCCCCTGTTTCTGCCGGATCCAAGGTTCTACTTATAGGAGAAGTGAGCTCCTATCTTGTTGCTGTTAAAACTTTCTGGAAGAGACATTCCCAGACGCCTAGAACTGTGCCCTACTTTTGTTTTGATTTGGGTTTTTATTTTACTCACTGGAGATTTGGGAGCTGTTGTTTTTTTCTCCCTTTTCTTCATGTGCCAAAGGCAGAGACTTTTGGGGTAGAGTTAGAGTAGGAAAGCAGGAAGAATGAAGATCTCACCAAGTGTCATTACCGCAGCGCTGTCACCAGGTGGCAGTGTTGTGCAACGAATGTTTGAAAATGTTACACATGCATTCCTTACTTATTGGAGTAAGTGGGTCTCTCGGCTGACGGACCCACTCATGCCAAGTTAACACAGAGTGTTAGGATGTGTTTTTTTTTTTTGTTTGTTTCCCTTCTGCAGGAGATTCGTCGGTCAAGGCTACTGAGTATGGGGTGGTTCTTAGACAGTGACGGGAGGGATTGTATATGTGTACATGACAGATGTTTTATACAAAAGTTTTAATGTTTTATAGTTCCCTTTTCTGTTGAGCAGGTCTTGGCACATACAGTATCCAAAATTTGAGGGATAGCCTCTGGGGCCCACTTCATGTCACCACTCCTTGGGAGACATGGGTGTGCACCTGACGCTGGGGACCAGCGTCAAATCACAAGGGGGAGTGTGTAGCGGGGTCTTAAAAGTTAGTGGGATACACCTGGGGGTAGAGAGACCCAGGTGTGTAATTATGTCAGGGATTAGACCCCTTTTTCTTATTCGTGGAGGATTGGGTGGTGTAATATTCTCTTTGACCAGTGGGTGTCAGTGTACCTACTGGCTCGAGGTAGAATCACTACCACAGTGCTACCCTTCTTTGTCCCTTCCCTGGAGATGGTACGGCTGGGGCGGGGAACCCGCCGTGGTGTCGATGGGAGGATATAAAAGGGGGAGACGCTCTCGCCACGAGGTCTGTCTTTTGGGGGAGGATCATCTCTTCACGCACCCAGGCACCTTAGGCCTGGGTGCGGGCGGTTCAAGGTTCCGGCCTAGGCGCCCTAGGCCTGGCCGGAATGAAGGTGGAGTCCATCCCAGGCACCTTCAGCCTGGGGTGAGGTACTATTGAGGAGGCCTGGGACCCGGTGACTCCGACTGGGTCCCGTGAGGGTGAAGTTGCTCCAGGGCGCCCCTTGCGAGGGGACCCGCATCTGAGGTGAGGAGGCTGGGGGGGGGTCACCCGTCCGAAGACCCGGTGCAGTGTCAACCCGGTGACGGATGGGCCTTCGGTAACTCCCTCGGAGGACATCTTCCCCTGATATGGGCTACAGCGCAGCGGAGGAGCTTTCATCAAGATTCCTGCAACCCCTGGTCATAGCACAGGGAGTGTAGGGACTAGGAACCTGTACAGTGCCTCGACCTGCTTCCCCATCGTATCCTGCCGTTGCATTTGACTGTATGTGGAGATACGCAATAAACCTGAGTTTGGACTTTGATGGGTGTATGGACTCTGTTGATGGGAACAAAGGGAGATTCTGGCACGGAAGGACTGACCCTCATAACCAGCACACATTTGGCCCGAGGAAAAGATTGGTACTGGCCTTCACCTCACCCACAGCCATGGGGAGGACATGGGCCATAGCGCACCTCACTCTGTCGCTCGACATACCCCTAGCTAAAGAGGTCGGGGTGAGGCCGCTACAGGAACAACAATTTGTAAATCCAAATAACGGTTTATGGTAATGGAAACAACTCCCCGGAGACTATATACCATATATACTCGAGTATAAGCCGACCCGAGTATAAGCAGAGGTACCTAATGTTACCACAAAAACCTGGGAAAACTTACTGACTCGAGAATAAGCCGAGGGTCAACAATGCCCACCCATTGCAACTTCACTAAGCCCATTGCCACCTTACGGTGCCCGTCCTCACATGTGCCCGTCCTCACATGTGCCCGTCCTCACATGTGCCCGTCCTCACATGTGCCCGTCCTCACATGTGCCCGTCCTCACATGTTCCCCGCCCTCACTGTTTCCCTAGAATTAAAATTAAACCTTGTAAATTGTACCTGAAGGCTGCGGCGTCCATCGTTTAAAACTTGCGGTCTCTTCCTGGTCTCTTCCGTGATAGGCGGAACTGTGTCTGCTGAGAATCGCCTATCACGAACGTTCTCTCATCTTCACCCATCCCAGCAGACACTGAGGATGAGAGAACGTTCGTTAAATTTCACTGACTCGAGTATAAGCCGAGGGGGGACTTTCAGCCCAAAAAAAAGTGCTGAAAATCTCGGCTTATACTCGAGTATATATGGTAACTCAGTTCTGGAACTAGTCTCCGGTCAGGATAGCAAGTATAGAACGATGGGCCTAGGTAGTCAATAGGCCTAACAAAGTACTCGGCTATGATTGTGAGCAGGTGCTCTCTCACCACTCCGGACTCCCTCCTAGTCCGTGACTTCCACCGCTGTGTCTCCGCACATAGGGTCTGCGACAGCCAGGTCTCCGGTCCAACTGATGTCCGTAAAGCCAATCGGGATCAGGTGCCACACAGGCTCTGCAGTGGGGTGGAAGGCTCCTTGGAAGTGCGCAAGGCCCAGGCTTTGGGCCTTGCACTTGTAGCAGGTCCGCACAGGGAGTCCTATTGCTAGCAGCGCGGTGTCCAAAGAGGCCAAGCTTAGCCTCACCCTTCCCTTTTATACCCCACCCATGAGTCTCTGTGGTTGGCAATTGCACCTTGGGTGCCAAACGGGGTTCTGGGTAACATAGTCCGTGAGGCCTTAAAAGAGACCCCGCTACATTTACATAAATGTGCATCTCTGCCTGCTGATGTGAAAGGTCAATTTAAACAGTTGGGGTGGGGGTGAAGCCATATTTTTGCTGTCCCTCAACCGCTTCCCCTTAAAGTGGTTAACCAGTGAAGTGACTATCCTCAGGTGACACACAAAGATGAAACAAATCCTCCTACATAAGTTAGTTGTACCTGTTTATCTGCAGCCCTGCTTCTATTCAAACTGCTGAATTATAAAGCTTGTCTGAGCTGTCAGAAAAAGGGGGGCAGAGAGCTAAATTTACACTCCGCAGAGCTCAGCAAGGAGAGCTGACTGGAGGGAAGTGACACCTCCACCCCCTTCACACAGGAACAGAGCTGAGGCTGTCAATCACAGGCTGCGTGCTGGAGCCCTCCCCCGGTCAACATTTTTCTCTTGGTGTCAGGAAAACTGGTCAGAAGTGACTCATGCTGATAGCAGAGGAAGGAGGCAGCAGACAGCAATTACACTTAGTGTGCTCTGGACTGAGACAAGTATAGAGCAGTGGTCTCCAAACTGCGGCCCGGGGGCCAGATGTGGCCCTTTGCTTGCTTTTATCTGGCCCTTGGAGCACTATTTTATTCATCCACTGATATTTAACAATGGGGCATAATTCCCCCCCACTGACACCAATAAAGGGGCACAATCTCCCAATGATGCCAACGATGGGGGCACAATTCTTCCCCCAACAACACCCGACGATGGGGGCACAATTCTTCCCCCAACAACACCCGACGATGGGGGCACAATTCTTCCCCCAACAACACCCGACGATGGGGGCACAATTCTTCCCCCAACAACACCCGACGATGGGGGCACAATTCTTCCCCCAACAACACCCGACGATGGGGGCACAATTCTTCCCCCAACAACACCCGACGATGGGGGCACAATTCTTCCCCCAACAACACCCGACGATGGGGGCACAATTCTTCCCCCAACAACACCCGACGATGGGGGCACAATTCTTCCCCCAACAACACCCGACGATGGGGGCACAATTCTTCCCCCAACAACACCCGACGATGGGGGCACAATTCTTCCCACTTACACCAAAGATGGGTCATTGTTTTTTTTTCCACTGACATCGGGACCTTTTCTACACTCCATGACCAAAGTCCGGCCCACCTTATGTCTGGAGGACCATAAACTGACCCTTTGTTTCGAAAATATGGAGACCCCTGCTATAGAGGGATATGCTTTGTTCATATTTCATGTCTGAGTTTTACAACCACTTTAAGCTGCAGAGGGAGCGGACAGGTGTACATATCCGGAATGTAAAGTTCATACTTTGTTGCAAACCTATTGAGCTCTAATTTCTGTCCCCGGCCGGTCAGTCTGGTCTCTCTGCATTCTGTGAATTCTCCAAAATGAAAACGCGTTGCAAATGTTGAAACATTCACTTTTTTGTTATATGACTTTATACAAATGTTTTTTCTTTTGTCAGGTTGCAGAAGAAAATAAATATTTTCGGTAAGATTCTTCCACTTTGTACAGTAATCATTTAGAATTGGCTCTGTGTTTTTTGTTACAAACTTCTGTTCACAAACTACAATGTTACCACAGTGACACTGAAACTAGTTCTGGGGATAGTATGTAAACAAAAAAAAATTAAATAAATAAATAAAAAAAAGTTTGTACAATAATTTGTTTTATTTTTTCTACACTTTGCTTATTACAGTGATGATCACTGTAATAAGCAATAATTTCTATTTGTATCTGCCATCCATTAACTGTCTCCCGCCCGGGGCGGCTCTTGTTCTGGGATGACATCATATGACGGTGCCCAGTTTAGCTGCGATCGCGCACTCGCTCCCAGGGACACGCCATGACTCCGATCTCGGCAAAGAGCTGCGCCCGTGGCTCATTACCCATGTGATCGGCGGTGTCCAATCACAGTCGGTCACATGTAAACAAGGAGATACCTTTTTATCGGCTCTCCCCACCTCACTCTGACGAGGAGAGGAGAGCCGATCAGCGGCATTTCCTCACTGGGGAGACTTGTATAGGTAATCAGGTCACTAATCCTCAGTGCTCTGATTACAAAGCAACCCTAACTGTGCCCATCAGTTATGCCACTCTGTGTCTATCAGTGCTGCCGTTCCATGCCACCTATTGGTGCCTGTAACGGCACCCCAAGTATGAAAGGGGTTAACGCCGTTAGGATATTCCCTTTCCGACCACACGACAGCCACCAGACACCCCAACCAGCCGAATAAGACCCCATACAAATACTTCTCCCTCCACAAACGAGACAACCGCTCTGTTTAGGTTTCCAACTGGTCCGACAATCTTTATTGAGAGCATGCTCTTATATACACCAAAATAATACTGCATTAATCTAAATGAACAATGGCCCAACTCCACCCACTACATCACACAATGGGTACATAGCGAGGCCCCAATACCCATTATTTTGACATCTCTTAGCAGACAACAGGTGAGTTCATTAGCTAATCCCTTTTCAGCTTAAATGACTATGCATAACCTTTATGTTCAGGATCAACAACCAGTAGATATAGATAGCCTTGGAAATATTGTAGATTAATATTACGGACCCATTTTAAAGCAAACCAAGACATATTCTCAATGTCCATTATTTTCTGGCTCATACTTTCTAAGAACTTCTGGGTTCCACGGGCCCTCCCATTACAGTGCCCATTGCTGCTGCATATTCGTGCCTCCTCATCAGTGCTGCCTATAAGTGCACCCATCAGTGCTGCCCTTCAGTGCCCAGCAGTACCGCCTATCAGTGCTGCATATTTGTGCCTCGTCATCAGTACAGCCTATCAGTGCCCATCTATGCCCATCACTGCTGCATATCAGTGCCTCCTCATCAGTACAGCCCATCAGTGCGCCCCTCAGTACAGCCTATTAGTGCAGTCTCATCAGCACACATCAGTGAAGGAGAAAAATTACCTGTTTGCAAAAATTTCTGACAGAAACTAAGAAAAACTTTTTTTGTTTTCAGAATGTTTGGTCTTTTTTTTTTTTTTTTTTTTTTTATAGCAAAAAATAAAATGCCACTAAAAGAAATCTCTATTTGTGTTAAGAAAATTATGCAAAATTTGGGTACAGCGTTGCAAGACTGCACAGTTGTCATTCAAAGTTTGACAGTGCTAAAAGCTGGGATTGGCCTTGTACCATGTGATCACATTGACAATCAAAGATTACAATACTAAGCAATGACATATGAATGAAAGCCATTGTTTACTACTGGACAAGTGATTACTGTGATTGGTCACCGCGATCACATGGTACCAGGGCCAGTCACAGGGGCCTAGTACTCTGATCGGTGATCATTTTGTTGGAGATCGTGCCGCTGCCTGTCCCCGGGGAAGAGCGCCTCCTGGAGGATGTAGGGGTAAGTCTTCCCAGAATGATGGCTAAGCAATAGTGGGACCCACCTTAGCCTGTGATTGGACGCTGAAAGAGCAGCAGCACATTAGTCCTCTTCCTGCTCTCCTCCTTTTCTGTCTGTCGGCTCACAGACCGCACTGTGCAAAGCAACAAAGCTCTAAGTGCTGCTCCTCCCCCTCCCAGTCTGAGTGCTACTGTACAGAGTAATATAGGAAGCTAATATAAAGATACATTTAGGTCCTTATGTTGGTGTAAAAATTCCATTTAGTGATGGACAGAATAAATATAACCTATGGTCTGGGCTGGGGATTGTGTAAAAAACAAACAAAAAACAAAACAAAAAAAACAATCACCTAGACTTGACTTTTCTTTAGGGGATCCAGAAATCTTAATGGCACCTACTCCGGTTTTACATCATCTGTGCCTGAAGACCATTACAGGTAAGTGGATCGCCCCTCACTGCAGCTGTCTTTGTAATTCTGAGTAGGTGATTGGGGAAGGTGGGATGAATAAAATGGAATCCTACAAGTAGGTGAAGGGTGACCGGGGTTAATATTTAAAGTGGTACTCTAGACAAACACAAAAAACTTTGCAATTGTTTAGGAGATGTGTCCCACTAGACTCCAATATTAATGTATAACAAAGGGAAAAAACCGCGCTTACTACAAAAATAAATCAATAAATAAATTAAATTAAATTATTAATACAATAATAAGGTCCTTTACAGCAGCAATAAAAGTGGGATAAACACAAATAGAAATAAAAAAGAAGAATCGCGCTAAAGAATCACAAATTATTGAATAAAGTCCAATTTGGCAGACTGGTGTGGAAGGAACACAAAAATCCCAATTACTGAATAAACCTGGAAGAATTCATGCTTACCAGATATGTAAGCCAATAGAGCATATGGCTTTTACCCAGCCAGGGCCTTTCCACAAGGTTGATTCGTCGGAAAATTATTGGGTATGGTCGCTTGGACTATGACTCCATATATGTATTACATTCGACCCAAAAAGGAGAGAGAAAAATACATAGCGTGATCCTGCCTCAATAATTGGTCAATAGAAATCAGCGTTGTGCACAACACACAATGTGGGAAGCATGCAAAAAGTGAACCACCACCTCACAGTCAATCTCCTTACCAGATTGCACTACATAAGGAGCTATAGGCCAAAAAACACCCCAAACACAGAAGGTTGTGATCCACCACCTCTCATGCAATCTTCTTACCAGATAGCTAGTGTAATACAGCCTGATGTATGTAGGTGACGATCCGTAACCGAAATCCTATAAATAGCTGCAGGCTCGAATGATAAGGGGGTGAAATCAGATTCTCCCCACTGGGACCGTAGATCCACGTATGCGGTATGATCATTTAATACCTCACTCTCTTCATGGATGTTCAAAGACCCTGCCCCTTTAAGGGGCAGGGTCTTTGAACATCCATGAAGAGAGTGAGGTATTAAATGATCATACCGCATACGTGGATCTACGGTCCCAGTGGGGAGAATCTGATTTCACCCCCTTATCATTCGAGCCTGCAGCTATTTATAGGATTTCGGTTACGGATCGTCACCTACATACATCAGGCTGTATTACACTAGCTATCTGGTAAGAAGATTGCATGAGAGGTGGTGGATCACAACCTTCTGTGTTTGGGGTGTTTTTTGGCCTATAGCTCCTTATGTAGTGCAATCTGGTAAGGAGATTGACTGTGAGGTGGTGGTTCACTTTTTGCATGCTTCCCACATTGTGTGTTGTGCACAACGCTGATTTCTATTGACCAATTATTGAGGCAGGATCACGCTATGTATTTTTCTCTCTCCTTTTTGGGTCGAATGTAATACATATATGGAGTCATAGTCCAAGCGACCATACCCAATAATTTTCCGACGAATCAACCTTGTGGAAAGGCCCTGGCTGGGTAAAAGCCATATGCTCTATTGGCTTACATATCTGGTAAGCATGAATTCTTCCAGGTTTATTCAGTAATTGGGATTTTTGTGTTCCTTCCACACCAGTCTGCCAAATTGGACTTTATTCAATAATTTGTGATTCTTTAGCGCGATTCTTCTTTTTTATTTTTTTTTAATCCAATATTAATGTAGCTTGTGCACATGGGCGCTAAATCCCTCCGTCTGGTGGGGTTCCTCTTTTCGGCAGGGACTGCAGCCCCCCCCCCCACCTATGCGTCCGGCCCCTTGCAGGCTCCAATTGGCTTCAAAATAGGGTGGGCTCAGGGCGCAGAGAATGCAAACCGAGCCCACCTAGGTGTGTTAAAATAGCAGGAAGCCCATCACCCGATTGGCTGAAAGGACAGGCAAGCCTATTGGATGCCTAAGAGGAAGGAGACGCATGGCGGAAGCCACCATGATAAAAGAGAGGACACAGGAGCCGTTACCCGCCACCCAGATGGGGTAAGTGCCGGACCGACTGGCAGACAGTTGTAAAGCGCTGCGCAAAACTGTTGGCACAATATAAATCCTGTATAATAATTGTTTCCCATAACTCATTCTCACTATGGTTATGATTCTGATGGGCTGAGAACCTCTTTAGTTTTTCATTATTGATGTCCTTCCTTTTACCTCCTTTTTTTTTTTTTTTTTCCCCAACTCTGAAAGCACTGGGACTCTGGACGCAAACAGGGGTACCCTTCCACGGTGCGACTCCACAGAAGGAAAAATGTCCAAAAGTGAACAAGCATTTCGAAAAAAGTACAAGGTAATGTTTTTTTTAAATTCTGTTTCAGCAGAAATCCTCTGAACACCAACAAAAAAAACTCACACGTGTATATATGTAATACTGGTGTGTGTGTGTGTGTATCTATCTATCTATCTATCTATCTATATATAAGCTGACCGAACGTTCGCACAAACGTTAGAACCCTATTAAATACAATGAATGCGAACGTTCGAAATCTAAAGTGCTAATTATAACGCCTAATATGCATGTTATTGTCCTAAAAAGAGTTTGGGAACCCAGGTCCTGCCCCAGGGGACATGTATCAATGCAAAAAGAAGATTTAAAAACGGTCGTTTTTCGGGAGCAGTCATTTTAATGATGCATAAAGTGAAAAAAAAAAAGTCAAATATTCCTTTAAATATTGTACCTGGGGGGTGTCTAAAGTATGCCTGTGAAGTGCCACGTGTTTCCCGTGTTTAGAACTGTCCCTGCACAAAATTGCATTTCTAAAGGAAAAAAAAGCCATTTAAAACTGCTTGCGGCTTTAATGTAATGTCTGGTCCCGGTAATATGGATGAAAATCTTTAAGAAAAATGGCATAGCTACCCCATCACACACCCCCCACCTACCCCAGCCCATTACCAGCCCCTTTGGGTCTTGTATGGATATTAAGGGGAACCCCGCACCCAAAATAAAAAAAGGCCCTATATTCTCTGAACAGCCGTATACAGGCGGTGCATACAAGACAGGGACTGTAGGTTTGTTCTTATGTAGAATCTGTTTGTAATTTTGAACAGGTACATTTTTTAAGTGTAGCTCCAGCCAAAAAATCTATTTTTAAGCTTTTTGGAAAACATAGGGAAGGGTTATCACCCCTGTAACATTTGTTTTGCTGTCTGTGCCCCTGTTCAGAACATTTCACCTCACTTTCCGTCCCAATGAAAAATGTTTTTGGAAAATTTGGGTTTTTTATTGAAACAAGGATTGGTGATAAAGCATCAGTAGAGAGGAAACACCTTTCTCCCATATTAACTCTTACAGGAGAGAATTTCCCTTCCTAGGGGTAGATTTCCTCTCACTTCCTGTTGTATCCTTCCGTTTGCAAGGAGGAGTCGTTTGTAAGTTGGATGTTTGAAAGTAGGGGCCTGCCGTATATACTCTGCTGAAATTTGCCCCTTACATGTTGGTGTTGCCACAACACTGTGAGCCCTCACAGTTACTCTTGGTGGGCGCATGAATGAGCCCTGCTGTGAATTATTAGATCAATAATTATAATTGCATGCCCCTGTTGAACAGGGGCTGAAAAATTGGGCCTTAGGCACTGGTGCCACAACACTGCAACCCCTCACAGATACTGTACTTAGAGCGCAGCAATGAGCCCTGTTGCAAAGTATTGCATCAAAAATTTAGGCTTTAGGTGAACGCTATGCAAAGCACACAGTAGTACACTAAGTGAAACACGGACTGTCTGCAGCTAGCACAATCACCGGCCTGCCTGTCACAGTATAGAGAATAACTGTATCCAGTACACTAAGGCCCCTTTCACACTGGGGCGGTTTGCAGGCGCTATTTTAAAAATGGCGCCTGCAAACCGAGCCTAAACAGCGGCTGCTGTCTCTCCAATGTGAAAGTCCAAAGGCTTTCACACTGGAGCGGTGCGCTAACAGGACGTGAAAAAAAGTCCTGCTAGCCGCATCTTTGGAGCGGTGAGAGGAGCGGTGTGCTTACCGCTCCTACACCACTCCTTCCCATTGAAAGCAATGGGAAACCGTGGTAATACCGCCGGCAATGCGCCTCTACAGAGGCGCATTGCCGGCGGTATTAACCCTCTTTCGGCCGCTAGCGGGGGTTAAAACCGCACCGCTAGCGGCCGAATACCTCCGCAATTCTGAAGGTATAGCGCCGCTAAAAATAGCGGCGCTATACCGCCACCCGCCCCAGTGTGAAACCAGCCTCGGTAAAACACTGAGGCTGGTTTCACACTGGGGCGGTGGGTGCGGTGGCGGTATAGCGCCGCTATTTTTAGCGGCACTATACCGTCGGAATTGCGGAGGTATTCGGCCGCTAGCGGCCGAAAAAGGGTTAATACCGCTGTAGAGGCGCATTGCCGGCGCTATTACCGCCGTTTCCCAATAGGAAGGAGCGGTGTAGGAGCGGTAAACACACCACTCCTCTCACCGCTCCAAAGATGCTGCTAGCAGGACTTTTTTTCACGTCCTGTTAGCGCACCGCTCCAGTGTGAAAGCCCTCTGGCTTTCACATTGGAGAGACAGCAGCCGCTGTTTAGGTTCGGTTTGCAGGCGCTATTTTTAGCACAATAGCGCCTGCAAACCGCCCCAGTGTGAAAGGGGCCTAACTGTCTGCAGCTAGCACAATCACGTGCCTGCCTGTCACAGTAGAGGGACTAACAGGAACGGATCTAGCTAAACTGAATACAGTGTATAAATATATATACAACACCTAGGATGCATATATATCCTCTACACACTGTAACTGCAGCTAACTGACTCGCCTGCCTGCTCTATCTAACTCAATATAAATTACACTGTCTATCTCTCTCTGACACTGCCTCTTTCATAAACGCCAACACACTACACAAGGCCGACTTCCAGGCGGCCTTATATAGTGTGGGGCGTGTACTAAGCCCCCTGAGCCATAATTGGCCAAAACCACCCTGGCTTTGGCCAATTACAGCTCTCCGTTTTTTCTGCGCTATGATTGGCCAAGCATGCTGGTCATAGTGCATGCTTGGCCAATCATCAGCCAGCAATGCACTGCGATGCCGCAGTGAATTATGGGCCGTGTCGCAACATGAATTTAGCGCGAACGGACCATAAAGTTCGTTCTTCGTCGAACGGCCGATGTTCCAGTCGAACGTGTGTTCGACGCGAACACGAATCTCATCCTCTCTCTCTCTCTCTTTCTCGAGAGAGGCGGGTTCGAGAGAGAGAGATACATACAATCTCTGCCCCTTGTCCACCATTGTGAGATAAGATGCGTATTCATTGGAACAGGAAGAAAAATATACATATATAGTAGATGTATACGGTGATAAGATGCACTTTGCACCGTAAATTGACTTTTTTATGATTTATTTTATTAAAATTCCTATTAACTTTAATTTTTTAATTTTTCATCCTTTGTTGCATCTCAGTGCTGCTGATCTCCTGCTGCCTCTTTGCATTTAATGCACTCTAACTATGCCTGAATGGCATTCCTCATGGGGGGGGGGGGGTATCCTGATGATGATAACCGAGTACCATGACTGTATAACTTGTGCTCAAACAGCCACTTGTAGCCTCCATCAGAAGCCCATGTGACAGGTTGACAACATAAGAGAACAATTGGGAGACAGTGGCAGTGTGTTGTCACCCTGTAACAGGAAGTGCCTAAAACAAGGACCTTTTATAATGGAATCACCAAGGCATTATTTTAAAAAAAGCTGCAGATTTAATGATTAAAAATTTGGGTTTGCAGATACTTTAAAGGTTGGAAAGCTACACCTACCTACATCTACCCCCCCCCCCCCCCCTTCGTCTTGTATTGGTAGCAGATATTTTTTGTTTGTATTAAAGGATCGATTGGTGAAGCCAACCAATCCAAGTAGTGAGAGCAGAGGATAATAAACTGGAGAGCAGAGGATAATAAAATGCCAGGCGGTTGTTTTGAACTCATGAAGGACTCCATCTTTGTGGGTATTGGGCCTTTAATGACCAGAAAAAGTCAAAGGCGTTTTGGGGTCCTAAATCTGTACACTTTTTATCCTTTTATTTTCCGTTTTGTTGTTCAGGATCATCTTCATTAATGGCCAGTATGTAAGAAGATTCCTCCAGAGGTTGCTAGGGGTTCCTTAATCAGGGTCCCTCCAGAGGTTTCTAGGGGTTCCTCTAGAGTAGGGGTCTCAAACTAGTGGCCCTCCAGCTGTTGCAAAACTACAAGTCCCATGAGGCATTTCAAGGCTGACGGTTACAAGCATGACTCCCACAGGCAGAGGCATGACAGGACTTATAGTTTTGTAACAGCTGGAGGGCCGCCAGTTTGAGACCCCTGCTCTAGAGGTTGCTAGGGGTTCCTTAATCAGGGTCCCTCCAGAGGTTGCTAGGGGTTCCTTAATCGGGGTCCCTTCAGAGGTTGCTGGGGGTTCCTAATCGGGGTCCCTCCAGTGGTTTCTAGGGGTTCCTCTAGAGCAGAGGTCTCAAACTAGTGGCCCTATAGCTGTTGCAAAACTACAAGTCCCATGAGGCATTTCAAGGCTGACCGTTACAAGCATGACTCCCACAGGCAGAGGCATGACGGGACGTGTAGTTTTGCAACAGCTGGAGGGCCGCTAGTTTGAGACCCCTGCTCTAGAGGTTGCTAGGGGTTCCTTAATCAGGGTCCCTCCAGAGGTTGCTAGGGGTTCCATAATCAGGGTTCCTTTGGAGGTTGCTAGGGTTCCTTAATTGGGGGGTTCCTCCAGAGGTTGCTAGGGGTTCCTTAATCGGGGTTCCTTTGGAGGTTGCTAGGGGTTTCCTAATCGGGGTCCCCCCCAGAGGTTGGTAGGGGTTACCTAATCGGGGTTCCTTTAGCAGTTGCCAGGGGGTCCTTTAATCAGGCTTCCCAGTGGCCACAAGTGTAAGGAGCATTCTTGCTACTGACCATCACACCAGTAATTTTTGGGTTCCCTGAGAGCTGAAGGACCATGGAGCAATGTTTGAAAAGGTTAAGAGTCTGATTTTAATGGGGTGTTTAAAGTCCCCAAAACTTGGATTTTTCTACTGACTTTGCCACGTGCAGTAAAGTCTTACTGGACTTGCATTTGATCAGGGATACTCAAATCCTTCTTATTGACTACTATGGGGGCCCCCCAAGGCTATCCTGGTTGAGAGAGCTGCCACAAAAAATTTGGGTTCCAAACCCTATCTTGCTCCCAATGGGTTAGGCACTTTACTAACATGCACTCTGTAGATGCCCTGTAATGGGAGATTGATTCCAGCTGGAGGACCCAGGAAGTCATAAGGACCAAGCAGTGGTTTGCAGGATGGGATACATGGAGGCGACCGAACCTTACCAGCTAGACTTGTTTCTTCCAGCTGTGCTGGCTCCTCTCTTCTTAAACATACACCGATCAGCCATAACATTATTACCACCCACCTAATCTTGAGTAGGTCCCCATTTTGCCACCAAAACAGCCCTGACCTCTGAAGGTATAATGTTGTATCTGGCACCAAGCCGTCAGTAGCAGGTCCTGTATGCTGGGAGGTGGGGCCTCCATGGATTGGACTTGTTTCTCCAGCACATCCCACAGATGCTCGATGGATTGAGAATTGGGGAATTTGAAGGCCAAGTCAACACCTTGAACTCGTTGTGCTCCTCAAACTGTTCTTGAACCATTTTTGCAGTGTGGCAGGGCACATTATCCTGCTGAAAGAGGCCACTGCCATCAGGGAATACTGTTTACATCTAGGGGTGTACTTGATCAGCAACAAATTTTAGGTAGGTGGTTCACATCAAGTAACATCCAGATGAATGGCAGGAGCCAAGGTTTCCCAGCAGAACATTGCCCAAAGCATCACACTGGCTCCGCCGGCTTGCCTTCTTCCCATACTGCATCCTGGTGCCATCTCTTCCCCAGGTAAGTGATGCGCACGCACACGGCTATCCACATGATTCAACAGACCAGGCCACCTTCTTCCATTGCTCCGTGGTCCAGTTCTGATGCTCATTGTAGGGGCTTTTGGCTGTGGACACGGGTCAGCATGGGCACCCTGACCGGTCTGCGGCTACACAGCCCCATACACAACAAATTGTGATGCTCTGTGTGTTCTGACACCGTCCTATCAGAGCCAGCATTCGCTTTTGCAGCAATTTGAGCTCCAGTAGCTCTTCTATTGGATCAGACTACACAGGCCAAGCTTTCGCTCCCCCACGTACACCAAGGAGCCTTCGCTCCCCCACGTACACCAAGGAGCCTTCGTTCCCCCACGTACACCAAGGAGCCTTCGCTCCCCCACGTACACCAAGGAGCCTTCGCTCCCCCACGTACACCAAGGAGCCTTCGCTCCCCCACGTACACCAAGGAGCCTTCGCTCCCCCACGTACACCAAGGAGCCTTCGCTCCCCCACGTACACCAAGGAGCCTTCGCTCCCCCACGTACACCAAGGAGCCTTCGCTCCCCCACGTACACCAAGGAGCCTTCGCTCCCCCACGTACACCAAGGAGCCTTCGCTCCCCCACGTACACCAAGGAGCCTTCGCTCCCCCACGTACACCAAGGAGCCTTCGCTCCCCCGCCTCCTGCAACGAGCCTTCGCTGCCCCCCGCCTCCAACGAGCCTTCGCTGCCCCCCGCCTCCATCAACGAGCCTTCACTCTCTCCATCAACGAGCCTTCGCTCCCTCCATCAACGAGCCTTCGCTCCCTCCATCAACGAGCCTTCGCTCCCTCCATCAACGAGCCTTCGCTCCCTCCATCAACGAGCCTTCGCTCCCTCCATCAACGAGCCTTCGCTCCCTCCATCAACGAGCCTTCGCTCCCTCCATCAACGAGCCTTCGCTCCCTCCATCAACGAGCCTTCGCTCCCTCCATCAACGAGCCTTCGCTCCCTCCATCAACGAGCCTTCGCTCCCTCCATCAACGAGCCTTCGCTCCCTCCATCAACGAGCCTTCGCTCCCTCCATCAACGAGCCTTCGCTCCCTCCATCAACGAGCCTTCGCTCCCTCCATCAACGAGCCTTCGCTCCCCCCCGCCTCCATCAACGAGCCTTCGCTCCCCCCCGCCTCCATCAACGAGCCTTCGCTCCCCCCGCCTCCATCAACGAGCCTTCGCTCCCTCCATCAACGAGCCTTCGCTCCCTCCATCAACGAGCCTTCGCTCCCTCCATCAACGAGCCTTCGCTCCCTCCATCAACGAGCCTTCGCTCCCTCCATCAACGAGCCTTCGCTCCCTCCATCAACGAGCCTTCGCTCCCTCCATCAACGAGCCTTCGCTCCCTCCATCAACGAGCCTTCGCTCCCTCCATCAACGAGCCTTCGCTCCCTCCATCAACGAGCCTTCGCTCCCCCCCGCCTCCATCAACGAGCCTTCGCTCCCCCCCGCCTCCATCAACGAGCCTTCGCTCCCCCCGCCTCCATCAACGAGCCTTCGCCACCAATGACCCTGTCACCGGTTCTCCAGTTTTCCTTCCTTGGACCACTTTTGATCAGTCCTGACCACTGCAAAACTAGGAACATCCCACAAGAGCTGCAGTTTTGGAGTTGCTCTGACCCAGTTGTCTAGGCATTAAAATTTGGTCATTTGTCAAAGTTGCTCAAATCCTCACACCTATCCCACCCACTTTCAGGTGCCATTGTAGCAAGATAATCAACGTTGTTCACTTTACCTGTCAGTGGTGATAATGTTATGGCTGATCGGTGTATTTGGCATTGCCCTTTTAAATTACACCTGTAAAACTCCATGGGCACACAGAAAAACATTAGAATTTTTTGAAAAGTGAAACTATTGAGTTTGTTGTTTTATGAACATGAAGCAAAAAAAAAATAGAAAACATTGTCATGCAATCCAAATTCCCGTGACTGTAACGTGACACGTGAAATTCCTCTACCGCGTTTGGTCTACTAAGTGATATCCGGGTCTATTCAGCTTCCTGCAAGAGTTTGAGGATTAGATAGAATGTAATAAAATCTAATGGAAGGGTTCACACCTGAACGTAGCAGGAACTCGTATTTGCTTTTGTGGTTTTTGTAAGCGTTTCCGCTTATTGTACGTAGGCCAGCTCATTCATATGAATGGGCTGCTCTATGCATGACAAACTCCCCAAATAAACCCCAAAACCCTATTTTGCTGTGCGTTCTGGCACGCATTTGCTGCACGACAAATCGCACGTCTGCCACCCGCACTTGCAGTGCCATTAACAATTAATGGCACCACAAGTGTGATGCACATTCGCATCACGTTTCCAAAATGTGCAGCAGAATGCATGTTTTCTATGCACTTTGTCACGCGTTTTCAGAAACGCCAAGTGTGATCGGAGCCTTACTGTTGGTTATTCTGGGATGGATTAACCGTAACAGATCCTAAGGGCGAATCCAGAGGTGTAGCTTGAAGCTTGTGGGCCCTGATGCAAAAGTTGACCTGGAGCCTTCCCACTACCGTCTGCCGCTTCCACCGCACGCCATGATACTCCAAGTGGCTAAGGAGTTATTTCAGATTTTTATTGAAGTTTTGAGAGGGTAATTAAAAAGATTTTTTGAGAAACTGTCCACATTTTGACATAACTCTCCAATTTATTTTAGCATGGGTGGGGTCATCATTGTGACACCTCAAGCTGTGAGACCTCAAGGGAATGGGCACTCAGGATTTGGCTGTTTGGAAGTGTGGCCATTCACACGTGCCGACGGGCAAATCCTGAGTGGCCATTCACACGTGCCGACGGGCAAATCCTGAGTGGCCATTCACACGTGCCGACGGGCAAATCCTGAGTGGCCATTCACACGTGCCGACGGGCAAATCCTGAGTGGCCATTCACACGTGCCGACGGGCAAATCCTGAGTGGCCATTCACACGTGCCGACGGGCAAATCCTGAGTGGCCATTCACACGTGCCGACGGGCAAATCCTGCGTGCACATTCACCTTTCCAGCGAAATGGGGATTTGGTCATTGGTGCTACCTTAATGCAAGTGCATTAGCATGGATTGCATTATTGCCATGAGTTGGGGTGGTGTTCACAATGTGTTGCACCATAATGCACATCAGACCCATTTTAACGCACATTACTGTAATACATAGGTGTCAATGGGCCCTAGATATGGTCTATGGGACTGCTGTGGCTAACTGAGACACTTTTTAAAAAAAAAAATTTGTATACGCAGATTACGGGGCTTGAAGACGCCATGTACACCACCACCATCGTCTTGGACTATAAGCCTGAGAAGTACATGCTGCCGTTGAAGAGAGGAGATGTGGTTGATGTTCTTCGGATCACCGACTGTCCTCCAGGCAAATGGCTGGTTAAAGACAACCAAGGAAACCGTGCGTCCAACTAAAAATAAATGTTATTTCTTTAGTTGTGTGAAATGGTGTATATTAACTAGGTCAAAGCCGAACTCCAACTTTATCTACCCTGTACTGAAATTGCTAATTCTGTGAGCTTCAGCAAGTCAGATAGAGACTGCCTCATTTCCTGGCTGGAGGACTTCTTATCATTTTAGCACTTTCAACACTGAAGTATAGTAAACTGTGTTTACTATGCTTCCGTTTGTGAATAAACAGGAAGCCTCAGAGCGCTTCTTAGTCGTTCATCTGTGCTGCTGAGGCTGCAGAGAAAGGGACTGATGAATCTATGCCCTCAGTCCCTTTTTCTGTCTCAAATGTGAGACATCAGGGGTCTGTTTAACTCTCAGATATATCACCAGATATACCCCCCCAACAGGACAGTTAAAAAAATCAAAAGTAAAAAATCTAAAATCAAATAAAGTGAAAAACATTCTAAAAAAAATCTAAATAAAGAAGAAATTTTGTGAAATTCCCCAGCTCACCATCTGCATGCCAACTCATCCCAAAGATGTTCAATAGCATTAGATGTCAAGAGCCACCCCACCCTCAGAAGTTGAGTCCCCCACTCTTCCTTACATCACAGTGCACCCCCTCCCCCTTCCTTATACTGCTGCTGGGAAGAAGCTGGATGCATTGTTTAAAAGCAGAATGTAGGCAGCTGCGGGAGAGGTGCGAGGGCCACATGAAATGGCATGGAGGGCCAGATTCGGCCCGCGGGCCTTGTGTTTGACACCTGTGTTCAATAGGGTTGAGGTCAGGGCTCTGTGTAGGACATTTTGAGTTCCTCCACATCATACTGGTCACACCATGTCTTGATGGATCTGACTTTGTACACCGGGGCACAGTCATGGGTGAAACCGAAAAAGGCACTCGCGAAACTGTTACCACAAAGACGGAGAAACTTGGAGGTTTTAATCTTGGATGAGAAGACGTGGCTCACCATCTGTGTGCCAATTCATCCCTAAGGCTTTGTTTCCACTATTGCGGCCCCAAAGTCGCGCAATTTACAGTGCGACTTTGCGATTTTTTTTTGATGCAATGTCATGCGACTGGAGAGAACCATGGGAGAACAAGTCGCACCGAAGTCGGAACAAAGTAGTGCAAGAACCTTTTTTGGAGTCGCACCAATTAGAACAGGGACCATTGAAATGCATGGATTTTGACTTGTCATGCGACTTCACATGTGTCAAGTCGCACAACAACTCTCAGTAGTGGAAACCGAGCCTAAGGTGTAAAGTAGGTTTAAGGTTCGGGCTATGTGCAGACCACCTGAGTTCCTCCATATTAGACTCCTCATACAATGTCTTTATGGAGTTGGCTTTGTAGACTGGGGCACAGTCATGCTGGAACAGAAAAGGGCATTCACAAAACTGGTACCACAAGCCCGGAAGAGCGCAATTGTCTAAAATGTCTTTTGTATGATGTAGTATTAAAAGTACACTTCATTGAAGACACCTGACCACCATCATTTGGAGGGGTCTCCACATACCATATATACTCAAGTATAAGCCTAGGGTGTCCATCTGCATGCCTCACTGTGCCTCACTTTGCCTCACTGTGTCCATGTGCATGCCTCACTGTGCCCATGCCTCACTGTGCCCAATCTCCCTACCTGATCTCTGGCGCTTTGTGACTAGACTGGCGTTTAACATGGGAGTCTATGAAAGGGGTGCCTGCCTTTGAAAAATCGGTGCTCCCCTACCGTAGGTCCCCTGGACAACAAACTTGCACACTTGTAGAGGAAGAGTGGGGCTACATGTGTGCCAAGTTTGGGGTCCAGACTCCAGAGGACCTACGGCTGGCCGGGATCAGGCGCACAAAAGTGAAGATGGACACAGACTCGAGTATAAGCCCAGGGGGGCATTTTCAGCTCGCTCGTCCCACCCTTCCTGACCGGCCGGGCTGCGTGCTCAGATAAGGGTCTGGTATGGATCCTGGGGGAAACCCCGCGCCTTTTTTTTTTTTTGGTGTGGGGGTTCCCCCTCAAGATCCATACCAGACCGAAGGGTCTGGTATCGTCCTGAGGGGAAACCTCACGCAATTTTTTTTTTACATTTTCGCGGGGTTCCCCTTCAAGATTCACCGCACACGAGTCGCCCCGCAAGTCGGATCATCTTGATCCGACTTCTGGTGCGACCTCTATTCAAATCAATGGGCTCCCATAGGGAGCCATTGATTTGGAATAGAGCGAGAAAAACGCGGCTGAAAGCTAGCGTGGGGAAACGTGCATTGAATTCAATGCAAAACGCGGGAAATATCGCGTTTAAAAATGCCGCTTTTGGCGTCTGTACTAGCTTTACAGCCCGTTTTTTAAAACGTCCATGGGCATGAGATATTATTGGTGACTTTTTTACCTTACATTAGGTTTATATATTGTAAATTGCAATATAATGAGTAATAACCCTTAAAATGCTGATGTTCTAACCCTTGTGGTGCCTTCATCTCCTTCCACAGATGGCCTCGTCCCGGTGTCTTGTGTCGATATCAGCAAAGATATATTGACATTTAGCAATCAACATCTACTAACCACTCCCACATCCGATCTCTACGCTGATGTAGAACGGCTTTATGATAGGTGAATATTTTAGAAAATATTTAAGTAAATTCATCTAAGAATTCAAATAGTAAATTCATTTCTACTGGCTTTTTTGTGCAGCAGATAGTACAGTTTGCTGAAGATGGTTAAAGCTGAACTCTGTGTATGGTCTGTATTTGTTTCCTTACATTGGTCCAGCATGGCACAATATAGGTGTAGCACTGCCCCCTTGAGGGCTGCTTTGATTTACCTGTTCATCTGCACCGCCCTGACCGCGTGAACACTCCAACCCACCTGACACTCTGGGTTCAGACATTTTCTTGCAGGCACCTTTTAAATGACACTCCAACACAAGTCAAATAGATATTCTCTTACGTTTTCCTGACGTAAAGATGTGTACAAGGGGAGGGTTCAGGGAGTTCTGGATAACAGCCAAACTCAGGTAAGAAGCCCCCATGAAACGGCTCAATTACAGTTCAATAACACGAATGTAAAATATACATAAATACAGGGAAATACCAGCTAGAGAATAAACAGGCGTTTGTCAGCAGGTATACAACCGGTTTAACTAGTGGAATCTTGACATCTTTTTTTTTTGGCTACCTGTAAGGCAAAAGGCATAATGAGCTAGTATGCACTGCATACTAGCTCATTATGAAATACGTGCCTTAGAACGAGGCGTTGGTAACTTACCTGGTCCACGCCGAGGGAGATGACATGTTGCCTCGGCGTGTCTTCCAGGTATCGCGGCTCCAGCGCTGTGAGTGGCTGGAGCCACGATGTCGTCGCGCATGCGCGCGGGAGACTTCGTTTCGGCAAGGTCCCCCGGGCTTTCAGCCGAGAATCCCCGATGCGCATGTACCGCTGCAGTCAGCGGCGCATTGCAAGGGGAATATCTCCTAAACGGTACAGGTTTAGGAGATCTTCTTTTTACCTACAGGTAAGCCTTTTTATAGGTGTAGCGGGGCTTTTGAAATTTAAGGGAATGTTTGAGTGGTAGTTGTGCTCAAACACACTATTTGATAGGGTTCAGTAAAACCCATTTTGAGCTGCAGGTGGGATACTGGGGTGTAGTTCCCCGTGGCCTGTTGGTGGCGCTGCCATCGGAGGCCAGGGTTGAACCGCTGGCACAGTGCTGTGCCTTGGATGTCCCCTTTCGGCGGTGGTATGGTGGGCGTGTCGGCCTGCTGTTCATCCAGGGAGGGGATATTATAGAGGCAGACCCTGTCTGTGAGGGGTGAGTTCCCGGGAGTCCGACCCCGGGAGCGTGTGATTCTGTTTGTGGCCACCCCAGGCACCTTTAGCCCTGAGGTGGAGTTCCTGGTTCGGTACACTGGCGGGTCAGTCCCAGGCACCTTTAGCCCTGGGGCTGCGACTGGAGGCTTCGGGTCCTGCGCGGAGGGAGAAGGAATCCCAGGGTGCTGCCTTGCGAGGAGGCCCGCACCTAGATGAGGAGGCCGGGGGAGGACCGTTCCGAAGGACTGGTGAGAGATCACACTGAAGGAAGGGGCCCGGTAACTCTCTGGAGGGATGTCAATTTCCCGTTAGAGGCCTAAAGCTAGAACCAACGTTCACCAGGTCTGTGGCAGAGACTGTGTGTGTGTACTCTGATTTGAGCATCATTCCGGCTGCTAGGATCCACTCCATTGTGAGACTATCCGGATGAGCTGAGTCTACCTGAAGATATGGGTAGTGAATAAGAATTAGTTTGTGCCTGGACCTATTCTCACACCTCTTGCTGTCCCGATCTTCCTCCAACCTTCTCCTGTCTAATTATCGTGTATAAGAGAGAAATAAACTCTACGTTGGAGTTGCAATTGGTGTGGACCTTGAAGTTATTGGGGAATAGAGACTTGTCTTTGGCGCAGTGAAGACGGGAGCCATTCTATGGGAGGGAACTCAACCACAGAGACCCAGGTACATTACACCGCTCAACCTCTTCACACAAGAGGGTACGGGCATGTGGCATAGGTGTGCCCCTTTCTCCCACGAGTGAGCCAACGGTAGAAGGGGTGGTGAGTACTACATAGGCTTACCTGTAGGTAAAAGTAAAAAATGTGACTATACAACCGCTTTAACGCAATATGTTACCAAGCTAAAGGGGAATCCCAGGCCGGCCTATTAAACCTTTACATCCTATTCTATCTGGGCTCTCATTTAGGAATAGGATAGGGGCCCTTCAAGCAATAGCAACAGCAATGTCCAGGGTGCAGGCCTGCAGTAATCTTCACTGGCAGTTGGAGCTCATAAAATTTATTCCCAAGATATGGCACAGGGATGTGAAGATAAGCAGAGCAGCTTAAACTGGCTAGTGATATTCCTTGGAGTAGCTCAGGATATGGGTGTCTATGTACAGTGTCTTATGTAATGCAATAAAGTGTTTCCATGGGTAAGGTGTCTGTACACAGTGTCCAAACAAGATAACCAGATGGGGATTGTGAACGATGGGCTACGGCCCTCTCACCAACTGTAGAGCTAGATAGGAACCTCCCGAACAGCGATCCTGGATGAGATGTCCTTCTGGCAAGCAAGCGGTGATAGCCGATCAGCTGCTGGATACGGGCGATCGTTGTATCCATCTGCGGTGATGTCTTGCAAGCAGAGTTGGGCCCTCTGAGGCTGGGCTGAAGTGACTGGATTGTGGCGTGGTAGGCCGCAGCCCTCTCGTCTAGCAGCAGAGAGATGTTCACTCAGTGAGGCCCAGGAAGAAGAGAGTGCGGGGCAGATCTGCTGGTCCTTTCATAGTTCCTCCGAGAGGTCTGTTGGTGTTGCAGAGGGGCCTCGGGGATGTGTAGTTCAAATGTAGTTTCACGACATCAGAATGGCCGCTCAAGAAACTACTAGTCCCACAATCCTCCCTGCTTGGCTTAAAGATATGACATCAGTTACTGGAGCCCAGCACTAGAGGGACACAGGAATAAATGGAAAGTGACAGGGGTGGTCTTCGGAACAAGGTGACTGTAGTCCACTGTCTGCTACATAGGTGTGCATTTCTCATACCTTGGGGTCGTCTGGGGAAGCAAACAATGATTGTAGTAGGCAGCTCTACTACAGTGAGAGCCACCATCTTCTGGTTCCTGTGGCGAGTGGCTTCCTTTCTACACATTGACCACAGTTAGGGGGCGCTCATTTGGCACCCTTTATAGAACACCTCCTTTTTATATATTTTTTTAAGAATACAAGGCATTCATTGATTGTAGTGTGCAAATGGTAAGCTGCCTGGCTCAGGACCCCATAGATTGTCAGCTTCCCAGGTTTGGAGCAATATAAATATGCAACGAAGGTCAAAACTAAGGTTCAGCCTTTTAAAGTGGTTGTAAACCTCCTGTAATGAAAAACGAACTGAGCATATTCCTCTATGAAATGTGCGATTTAATTTCGTACGAATCTCCGAAAATTCGTACGAATTTCCAAAAATTCGTACATTGAAGCATCCAAAATACGAATTTCTATTCTTACGAATTTTATGCGAAATACGAAATTTCATTGACGAATTTTGTTTTGGGAGTGGGAGAGACGGCTCAGACTGGTACTGGTAGTCGATGGGAGATTCAGAATTGGACAAAATAAGAATGTTCGTTATTATCGTTTTATTATTGTCATAATTACGATTATTCGTTACGATGAAGTTAAAAGCTAGACATGTGCACTGCCGAATTTTTTTTCGGTTTTTTTTGCTTTTTTCGGAAATTCGGGAAATTCCGAATTTTCGAATTCCAAATTTTAGAATTTCCCAAAAAAACGAATAAAACAAAAACGAAAAAAACATTTTTCGAATTTCCGAAAAAAGCAAAACAACGAAAAAAACGAATTTTCGGAAATTCTAAAAATTCGGAAATTCAACTTTCCAAATTTCCCATTTTCGAATTTGAGATTTTCGAATTTTCTAAATTTCGGAAATCCGGAAATTGTCAAATTGAAAAATTCGAAATTTCGGAATTTGAAAAATTCGGAAATTTCGTAATTAACGAATTTCTCTAAATTCGTGAAAAACAAATTGGTAACTAAACGAATTGTACGTCTATTAAAAACCCAGGAAGTCAGCACAGCACAGGGATGATGAGAGCCCCTGATAACGAATGTTCCTAATTGTTACGAAAAGTTAACGAACCTAACGAACTTTCGTATTTTGTAGGAATCCAAATAGAATTTCAGACACGAAATACGAATTAACGGGCTACTACAAACCCAGGAAGTCAGCACAGCACAGGGATGGTGGGAGCCCCTCATAATGAGCACAGCACAGGGATGATGGGAGCCCCTCATAATGAGCACAGCACAGGGATGATAGGAGCCCCTCATAATGAGCACAGCACAGGGATGGTGGGAGCCCCTCATAATGAGCACAGCAGGGGTACAGCCCCAGGAGGAAGTCAGCACAGCACAGGGATTATGGGAGCCCCTCATAATGAGCACAGCTCAGGGATGGTGGGAGCCCCTCATAATGAGCACAGCAGGGGTACAGCCCCAGGAGGAAGTCAGCACAGCACAGGGATGATGGGATCCCCTCATAATGAGCACAGCACAGGGATGGTGGGAGCCCCTCATAATGAGCACAGCACAGGGATGGTGGGAGCCCCTCATAATGAGCACAGCACAGGGATGGTGGGAGCCCCTCATAATGAGCACAGCACAGGGATGGTGGGAGCCCCTCATAGTGAGCACAGCACAGGGATGGTGGGAGCCCCTCATAATGAGCACAGCACAGGGATGGTGGGAGCCCCTCATAGTGAGCACAGCACAGGGATGGTGGGAGCCCCTCATAATGAGCACAGCACAGGGATGGTGGGAGCCCCTCATAATGAGCACAGCACAGGGATGGTGGGAGCCCCTCATAATGAGCACAGCACAGGGATGGTGGGAGCCCCTCATAATGAGCACAGCACAGGGATGGTGGGGGCCCCTCATAGTGAGCACAGCACAGGGATGGTGGGAGCCCCTCATAGTGAGCACAGCACAGGGATGGTGGGAGCCCCTCATAATGAGCACAGCACAGGGATGGGGGAGCCCCTCATAATGAGCACAGCACAGGGATGGGGGGAGCCCCTCATAATGAGCACAGCACAGGGATGGTGGGGGCCCCTCATAATGAGCACAGCACAGGGATGGTGGGAGCCCCTCATAATGAGCACAGCACAGGGATGGTGGGGGCCCCTCATAATGAGCACAGCACAGGGATGGTGGGGGCCCCTCATAATCAGCACAGGGATGGTGGGAGCCCCTCATAATGAGCACAGCACAGGGATGGTGGGAGCCCCTCATAATGAGCACAGCACAGGGATGGTGGGAGCCCCTCATAATGAGCACAGCACAGGGATGGTGGGGGCCCCTCATAATGAGCACAGCACAGGGATGGTGGGAGCCCCTCATAATGAGCACAGCACAGGGATGGTGGGAGCCCCTCACAATGAGCACAGCACAGGGATGGTGGGAGCCCCTCATAATGAGCACAGCACAGGGATGGTGGGAGCCCCTCATAATGAGCACAGCACAGGGATGGTGGGAGCCCCTCACAATGAGCACAGCACAGGGATGATGGGAGCCCCTCATAATGAGCACAGCACAGGGATGGTGGGAGCCCCTCATAATGAGCACAGCACAGGGATGGTGGGAGCCCCTCACAATGAGCACAGCACAGGGATGATGGGAGCCCCTCATAATGAGCACAGCACAGGGATGGTGGGAGCCCCTCATAATGAGCACAGCACAGGGATGGTGGGAGCCCCTCACAATGAGCACAGCACAGGGATGATGGGAGCCCCTCATAATGAGCACAGCACAGGGATGGTGGGAGCCCCTCATAATGAGCACAGCACAGGGATGGTGGGGGCCCCTCATAATGAGCACAGCACAGGGATGGTGGGGGCCCCTCATAATCAGCACAGGGATGGTGGGGGCCCCTCATAATCAGCACAGGGATGGTGGGAGCCCCTCATAATGAGCACAGCACAGGGATGGTGGGAGCCCCTCATAATGAGGACAGCACAGGGATGGTGGGAGCCCCTCATAATGAGCACAGCACAGGGATGGTGGGAGCCCCTCACAATGAGCACAGCACAGGGATGGTGGGAGCCCCTCATAATGAGTGGACGACTGCCATATTGAGAAAGGTATTTTTTGCTTTTTAAATTCATCATAACGAATGTTCGTAATTGTTACGAAAAGTTAACGAATCGAACGAAAATTCGTATTTTGTACGAAACTAAGCCTAATTGAATTTCGGACACAAATTACGAAATACAAATTTTCGTCTAAAACAAAACAAATTTATTGGCGGCGCCCATGTCTACTGCTCTATAGCTTATATATGGGAAATATTTGGATATTGTCCAAATACAGATACTGTATGATCTCCCAATCCCACATGGAAAATATAAGGAAAACAAAAAGAGAGACAGGCTCTCACTAACGGGATTTTGCAGGGGGAAAACAGTTCTGATAGCAGGTGAGTGTACTAGAAACAACAGTTTAAGAAAAATATACATTTATTTGTAGCATCATAAAAGTTACATGAATACAGATTCATAAGTTGGAAAATAAAGATCTATGTTGTGCAATTAGCCGACATGTTTCGCACTGTATGCGCTTCGTCAGGGCTTGGCACGTGTCTTTAATTTCATGAGGTCTGTGTAAGACATAAAAATATATATAATTAATATCATAAACAACAGTAAATGGATTGATATGATAAAAAATACTACATATTAACAAATTTTATGAAGGTATGTCATGCTCACCCAATCTGATTATGAAATAACTGGAATAGGATACACATCACTGAGACAACCGTTTCAACACAGTGACCGGCCCCCATCCACAACTGTTGAAGCCGGTGGGCGTCAGAACCAGCCGGTCGAAACACAGGGAAATAGCTTGTAGAATTCTCAATCCAAAGCACTGAGTGTGATTTCTGTCTTCCTCTCTCATCCCTCTGTTATCTGCATGAGTCACAGAATCCTGGAGGGTGGCCCCACCCCCTCACCACCACACCACAGTGTGTGATTGACAGCCTCAGCTGTGCATATTTCCCTATGAGATTGTGTAGAGCGGGGTGTGTCCATGTCCTCCACTCAGGTCTCAGATTACACTGGGATGTTCAGTTAGCCACTCCCTTGTGTAATACGTAAGGGTTTACAACCACTTTACAGTGACACAAAATTTTGGTTTGAAAAACAAAAAATAAATGATATTCCAGTATGTCGTCAACTCAAAGTCAATTTCTATTGCTCTCAGCTTCCCCTCCAGATCTCCAAATTCCATGGTCCCACTGTATGTAGGAACATAGCTTAGCCACCCTCTCTTGTTTGCTCCTGAGATGGGCTATGGGATGTGTAGTGTGCATAGAGCACAGTGTACATGACCACAGCGAACATGCAATGCTCATTCTGAACAAACTGAAGTGAGAGGGAAAAGGAGTGGTTTGGGAGGCATTGAGGTGGGAAAATGAAAAAAATCAGGAGCTCATTGAGGATAAGGAAGCAGAAAAAACACAAAAATAATCGATTTCATGAAAAATAGATTACAGGGCCATAAAGTAGTGAATGAGTATGGATTATTTTTGAAGAATTTAGTGTCCCTTTAAATGCCAATCTCTATTGCGTTTAATAATCTGCCATTCTGTTTTATCTCTTCTAGTGGATTGGGAACCGACCTTTCCGTCGCCTCCGATAGCAGTAAGTTGCACAATGTCAATTTGGTTGAAAAATCTCCAATGTGTGTTGCCTGCAGGATGTACACTATATTGCCAAAAGTATTGGGACGCCTGCCTTTACACGCACATGACTTTTAATGGCATCCCAGTCTTAGTCCGTAGGGTTCAATATTAAGTTGGCCCCGCCCTTTGCAGCTATAACAGCTTCAACTCTTCTGGGGAAGGCCGTCCACAAGGTTTAGGAGGGTGTCTATGGGAATGTTTGACCATTCTTCCAGAAGCGCATTTGTGAGGTCAGGCACTGATGTTGGACGAGAAGTCCTGGCACGCAGTCTCCGCTCTAATTTATCCCAAAGGTGTTCTATCGGGTTAAGGACAGGACTCTGTGCAGGCCAGTCAAGTTCCTCCACCCTAAACTCGCTCATCCATGTCTTTATGGAAGCCGCAGCGCCGTGACCGTGGAGGGATGAGTTTAGCACCAGCCGCCACTTCTATACAGTGTGTGTTGTTGTTGTTTTTGTTTTTTTTATTCATCAGTTAAATACTTTGAGGAGCCAAGTCCGTTTTTAAAGGGTGAAGATCTGCTTTCATTTCCCAGACTCAGCAGGTAGCTCAATGTTTTCCGTACAGTGACGTGACGCATGTGCTACATATTTTTCAAATGTAAACAACTCTCCATAACATCCATGGTAGGCTGCTTTGCCACGTTTTTTAGGGAGTTGTAAACGCACACCAAGTGCCTCTTTTTAATGCCAGTGTTAGCCGGGCCTTATGGATTATGACCCACTTGTGCTTTTTTTTTTTTTTTTTCACGGACCTTTAGAAATTCCATCCTGCTTTCTACAAATTTGTTGTCTCCAAACTGCAGCCCGGTGGCCGGATGCGGCCCTTTGCTTGCTTTTATCTTGCCCTTGGCCAGATAAATGATGGGCCACTATTCCTCCCACTGACACCAATGATGGGGGCACCATTCCTCCCACTGACACCAATGATGGGGGCACCATTCCTTCCACTGACACCAATGATGGGGGCACCATTCCTCCCACTGACACCAATGATGGGGGCACCATTCCTTCCACTGACACCAATGATGGGGGCACCATTCCTCCCACTGACACCAATGATGGGGGCACCATTCCTCCCACTGACACCAATGATGGGGGCACCATTCCTCCCACTGACACCAATGATGGGGGCACCATTCCTCCCACTGACACCAATGATGGGGGCACCATTCCTCCCACTGACACCAATGATGGGGGCACCATTCCTCCCACTGACACCAATGATGGGGGCACCATTCCTCCCACTGACACCAATGATGGGGGCACCATTCCTCCCACTGACACCAATGATGGGGGCACCATTCCTCCCACTGACACCAATGATGGGGGCACTATTCCTCCCACTGACACCAATGATGGGGGCACTATTCATTTTCTACTCCCGCTGGCCAGAGTTCGGAAAGTTTGTAGACCCCTGATATAAACTATGAACAAAAAAAATATTTTTTGGTAGATATACCCAACAATTCATTCTTCACCTGCATCCTTTCAGTCAACTTTTGGTTAGTTCTTTTTCTTTGTTCTTTTTCCCCCATATTAATATTTTTCACCTCTCCCTCTATCTTCTCTTAGATTCTGTTAAATCTGATGACACCTATGACGACGTTGATAGCAGAAGTTCAACACTAAGCAAGTAAATATGTAAAAATATTGGACATAACCTATTTATTATCACAATAATCATTTTTCATATGTTGTTGATTTTTTTGTTTTTTTTTATTACTATTTATTATTTTATTTTTAGCTCTGGTGGAAAAAAGAGAGGTTTGGGGAATTTTTTCAAGAAGGACAAAGGGAAAGAACTGTGGTAAGTGAATATTTGAATGGGAATTTAGATGAGAACTTGTATAATGGTAATAAAGTATCCAAAGCAACAGAATAGGCAACAATGTTTCCAACTCGCTTGGGTCTAAATTCTGGTAAAATTTTACAAAGCTTTGTAGAAGAAGCCAGAATCATGCAAGTATCAGTGCAGGGCTCAAAATTTAAAGTCCTGAGCTACTAGTCAGGCCTTAAGAGTTACTCACCACTAGGGATGGGCTTTATGTTCGGGAGCAAACATGAGTTGGACTCGAACATTGGCTGTTTGCTGAATAGCAAACAATTTGGGGTGTTCGCTGCAAATTCGAAAGGCGCGGACCAGCGTTTAAAAGTTTATGGGAGAAATCCAAAATGCTAATTTTAAAGGTTAATATGCAAGTTATTGTCATAAAAAGTGTTTGGGGACCCGGGTCCTGCCCCAGGGGACATCAATGCAAAAAAAAGTTTTAAAAACTGATGTTTTTTCGGGAGCAGTGATTTTAATAATGCTTAAAGTGAAACAAAAAAAGTGAAATATTCCTTTAAATGTCGTACCTGGGGGGGGGGGGGGGCATGTCTATAGTATGCCTGTAAAGTGGCGCATGTTTCCTGTGTTTAGAACAGTCCCTGCACAAAATGACATTTCTGAAGGGAAAAAAAAGTCATTTAAAACTACTCGCTGCTATTGATGAATTGTCCGGTCTCGGCAATACAGATAAAAGTCATTGAAAAAAACGGAATGGGTTCCTCCCCAGTCCATTACCAGGCCCTTTGGGTCTGGTATGAATATTAAGGGGAACCCTGAACCAAAATTAAAATTTAAAAAAAAAGTGTGGGGGTCCCTCCATGTTCCATTACCAGGCCCTTCAGGTCTGGTATGGATTTTAAGGGGAACCCCGCACCAAAATGTAAAAAAAAAAATGGCGTGGGGTTCCCCTCAAAAATCCATAACAGACCCTTATCTGAGCACGCAACCTGGCAGGCCGCAGGAAAAGAGGGGAGGTCGAGAGAGCGCCCCCCCCCTCCTGAACCGTACCAGGCCACATGCCCTCAAGATGGGGAGGACAAGGGCCTCATCCCCACAACCCTTGCCCGGTGGTTGTGGGGGTCTGCGGGCAGGGGGCTTATTGGAATCTGGAAGCCCCCTTTAACAAAGGGGACCGCCAGATTCCGGCCCCCCCCATATGTGAATTGGTAACTGGGTACATTGTACCCCTACCATTTCACAAAAAGTGTAAAAAAATAAAATAAAAACCACAGTACACAGCTTGGGACAAGTCCTTTTAATAAAAATAAAAAATATAAAAAAGAAAAAAAATTCCAACGATGTAATCCAGTCTCGAGCGATACGGAGAAAAAAAGCTGACTCGATCCTCTCTCCATGGGAGGTACCCACGGAATGACGCTCTCCCTCTGTGACTTACACTAGAAGGGAGGATTTACACTAGGAGTAGGGATTTGTGGGGGAGGATTTGTGCCGGGGGGGGGGGGAATTCATGCCGGGGGGACATTTATGCTTGGAGGGGGATGGGGGGGGGTTGCGCTAGGAGTGGAGATCTGTGGGAGCGATTTTTTTTTTTTTTTTTTTTGCTATGAGGGGGGTTTGGGGGGTAGGATTTGTACTAGGAGGGAGCGTTTTGGGGGAGAGCTTACACTAGGAGGGGAGATTGGGGGGAATTTACGCCAGGAGTGGGGATTTGTTGGAGAGGTTTTTTTCTAGGAGGGGAAATTTGGAGGGGGGGAGATTTATGCTAGGAGGGGGGATTTGGGGAAGAGGATTTGGGCTAGATGTGGAGATGGGGGGGGGGGGTTATGCTAGGAGGGGCATTTGGGGGGGAGAATTTATGCTAGGAGTAGGGATTTGGGGGGCAAAGACATTGTGCTGGGAGGGGGATTTGGACTGTCAGTTTGGGGAGAATTTTAACTTGCAGAAGGAATTTATGCTTAGGGGTGAGCGGGTTGATTAGAGCTGTGTTTTTTGTTTTTTTTTGTGTTTTTTTGGGGGGGGGGGATGCTTCAGAATTTTCTGCCTATAGGATCCTGAGATGCAAGTCCAGCCCTGGGGACTGCTGTGGATCAGGCTGCAGTGTACCTGAAGCACAGAGTATACGGGGCTCAACCTATTGCAACATAATAAAGGAATGTCTCTGGAATTGGTACCTACAAAGACAAGTGATCATTGGTAGTTCTCAGGTTGCCTTCCATAAAACCAAAATTCCAAAAACATTTTATTGCAGTTTTCAGTCTCTTACCTTCTCTTCAGGTAATGTGTGTTTTTCTGTTTCTAGGTCTCCATCTGCGTCCATGACTTCAAGTAAGTCCTTCCCGTTCTCTATGCTGGGGTCTAAAATGTGTTCAATGGGACAGAAAGTGACGGGAAGTTCAACGTTGTCACCAGAAGAGTAGAGGAGGATATCCTCCGGTGACAACAAAAGAAGAAAATCTCCTTCATTTTATAGCGACGTTCTGCTGCTTTCTGTTGTGTCTCCAGGACAGGAAGTGAAGGAAAATTTCCCCAACAGATTAAAACCTTCTTCACTGCAAAAAATAAATAAAAAATGCTTATACTGTACATACACTTTTAATCAATATTTAAAGTGTCACTAAACCCACATGATAAAAGATCAATAAATGGTGTATTACATGCTATTCATACTCATACTATGAGATTCCTTTTCTGTATTCTGCAAAACACCTGGTTGATCCTGGCTGCTCTACATCTCCCCCTTCTGTCCATGTCCCCAATTCATTTGGGGATTTTGCAGAGCAGTGGTGGCAGCTCTGCACGTGCTCAGTTTTCAGTGAGTTTCTATGCTGAGCATTTCCTCCCTATCACATCTGAGCAGCCCATGCAGGGCCGCCATCAGGGGGGTACAGGCAGTACACCTGTAAGGGGCCCATAGGTTCCCAGGGCCCCGGATGGCAACCACCCTTTTTTTTCTTTTAACTTTTTTTACTTATTTATAAAATAAAATTGTAAGGGGCCCAGAGGTCCCCAGGGCTCCGTATGTCAATCCCCCCCTTCTTTTTTTTTTTTTTTTTTTATAATTTATATTTATTTTTTTGTAAGGGGCCCATAGGTCCCCAGGGCCCCGGATGGCAACCCCCTTTTCTTGTTTTTCCTTTTTTTTTTTTTTTTCGTCAGCACCCAAAGCCCCCCCAATTCGCGGCACCCCCTCTGCCTTCTCAATTAGTGGCAGCCCCCCCGCTTCTCAATTTGCAGTGGCAGCACCCCCCCCAGGTTCTCCTCTGCTCCAGGGGGCCCATGCCTGGAAGCTGTGTAAGGGGCCCCAAAATTCCTGATGGCGGCCCTGAGCCCATGTGATTATAGAGTCACACATGCGGGTGTATACACAGTGCTAAATGACAGCCCACCTCCTCCCTCCTCTATGCCCACTAACCAGCTAAACACAATGGGGGTGGGATATTACATGTAAATTGATGGAGGCTTCACCTCCCTGTTATTCTAAGACACAGGCTGGAGGGGAGTGGACGCAGCCTGTGACAGTCAGAAATTCGCACACGCCATGTTCTTGCCAAAAAATAATAAAGATTTGATTTCAAATATATATTTGTATGACAATTTTTAAAACAGTTTATTGATATTAAAGTGGAATTTCATTCTCCCAATCAACCTTGATTATTTTTAATCCTCATGCTGCTAGCATTGGTGAATAGATAGGGAAGTATATCATATTTGATTGTTTTAACCACTTAGCGCAAATCGCCGTCGTCGTACGTTGGTATTTTGACGCTAAATACTCTTGTTATGGCAGCAAATAGCTGCCATAACCCTGGTATTTTCAACAACGGCGAGCGGCTGGCTTTCAGATAAAAATGATCTCTGCAGCAGATTCGCCGCAAGATCACTTTGATCGGGGGCGGGAGAGAGAGGCCCCCCCCCCTCCCGCCATGTTACGGTCATCTCCGCCGCTTACCGGAGCCGTTGGTAGTTGCGGAGAAAATCGTGTCCTTTCCCCTGAGAGACATGGAGTAGAGTGAGGGGAAGATGGCCCCCACTCGGCTCCATAACATTGAATGGCAGAAGTGATGTCAAACGTCACTTCCGCCCAATGGTCTTAAAGGGAAATTTTTCTTGCAAAAAAAAAAAAGACGTTTCAATTTTTTTTATTGCATTTTAGTGGAATTGTTGGACCTGTCATTCTTTTTTTTTTTTTTTTTTTTTTTTTTTTTTTCTATTACAAGGGATGTTTACATTACCTGTAATAGGAACAAAAGTGACACATTTTTTTAAAAAGGGCAGTGTAAAAAAAAAGGAAATAAATAAAGTTTAAAGCACCCCGTCCCGCCTGAGCTCGCACGCAGAAGCGAACGCATACGTAAGTCGGGCCCGCATATGAAAACAGTGTTCAAACCACATATGTGAGGTATCGCCGCGATCATTGGAGCGAGAGAAAAAAATTCTAGCATCTGTAACTCAAAATTGGTAACCTGTAGACATTTTTAAACGTCGCCAATGGAGATTTTTAAGGGCCAAAGTTTGTCGCGATTCCATGAGCGGGCGCAATTTTGAAGCGTGACATGTTGGGTATCAATTTACTCGGCGTAACATTATCTTTCACAATATAAAATGCGCTAACTTTATTGTGTTTTTTTTAATTCAAAAAAGTATATTTTTTTCCCCAAAAATGTTGCTTGTAAGAACGCTGCTCAAAAATGGCGTGACAAAGTATTGCAACAACTGCCATTTTATTCTCTAGTGTGTCTGAAAAAAATTGGGGGTTCTAAAGTAATTTTCTAGCAAAAACAAACTGATTTTAACACCAAGTTTGAAAAATAGGCTTGGTCCTTAAGTAGTTTATTATTATTATTATTATTATTATTATTATTATTCATAGACCCCTGTGTTAAGGGGTGTCAGTAAGTCAGAAGAAGGTAGATATTACCTTTTGGGGACAGACTGTCCTAAGTAAGCGCACATGAAAAGGGGGGGGGTAACGTAATGCACTACAGATGATTTGCATCAGGGGGCCATTCCAAATGATTAGCACCCAAATGTTCTGTGCATTGACATGCATTGTAGTATTGCACACATTACAATGACATGGAACTGTAAATAAGGCGTTGGTAAAAAAAAAAAAAAATGCCATTAACCCCCCCCCCCCCTTTTTTTTTTTTTTACATTATGAATTACAGATATAAACTGCAAAGCATCTTTCTGGAAACTGATCCATTTTAGTGTTTCATCTGCTATAGCTGGTTGTGTAGCGCCATCTAGTGGCTTGATGTAGAAAATGTCCCTTCACTATTTATTGAAGCATTCCGCCACTTTGTATAAATGTAATATTAATTCAAAATGTTTTATTGTACCAATGAGGGTTACATGACTCTCACGGATATATATTTTTTCTTAGCGTTGTTGCGGTACTTCCTAATGTCCAATTTTTTATTTATTTTTTATCAGATTCATCAATGGATGCCGAGGGTGAATATTCTATCATCGATGTAAATGAAAACAATAGAGGGTATGTTTTTTTTTTTGTTTTTTTTTCTCTGGTGGGTCAGAATAATTTCTGAGATTTAACCTCCTTGTTTTGATTTTTGCTGAACTTTTCAGGAAAATGGTATGCAGAAACCTCAAATGATTTACTGTAAGGCCCCTTTCACACTGGGGCATTTTTCACGCGTTTTGGGCGATTAAAAATAGCGCCTGAAAAAATCCTGCCCTGCAGTCTTCAATGTGAAGGCCGAAGGCTTTCGCACTGAAGTGGTGCGCTAACAGGACCGCTCCAAAAGTCCTGCTAGCCGCATCTTTGGAGCAGTGAAGGAGCGGTGTGTTTACCGCTCCTTTTAACGCTGCTGCCCATTGAAATCAATGGGACAGCGCGGCTATACCGCCCGCAATGCGCTGCTTCAGCATTGCGGGCTGTTTTAAACCTTTCTCGGCCGCTAGCGGGGGTTAAAACCGTACCTCTAGCGGCCGAATATCGCGGCAAAAACTACGCTATAGCGGCGCTAAAAATAGCGCCGCTATACCGCCAGCGCACCTCCCCGCCCCAGTGTGAAAGGGGCCTAACTGATTTAGGTATCTGAAATAAGGATTCTATGTACTATCCCACATTAAGGCCCCTTTCACACTGGGGCATTTTTAATGCGTTTTGGCACTAAAAATAGCGCCTGAAAAAATCCTGTCCTGCAGTATTCAATGTGAAAGCCCAAAGGCTTTCACACTAAAGCAGTGCGCTAACAGGACCGCTCCAAAAGGCCTGCTAGCCGCATCTTTGGAGCGGTGTGTTTACTGCTCCTTTACCGCTGCTGCCCATTGAAATCAATGGGACAGCTCGGCTATACCGCCTCCAATGCGCTGCTTCAGCAGCACATTGGAGGCGGTTTTAACCCTTTCTCGGCTGCTAGCGGGGGTTAAAACCGCACCGATAGCGGCAAAAACAACGGTATAGCGGTGCTAAAAATACCGCCAGCGCACCTCCCCGCCCAGTGTGAAAGGGGCCTAACAGTGAATGTGAGAACAAAAAAATTGCAGCTGTGCCAGACCCCACCCAACCCATCCTGTTTTCATGTTGCTTTAGATGGACGGTGGTGGAGTTGTCATGGATGATCTCCTTTTGTCCAATCTGCCTGTCCTTGAAAGTGCCATGGCCTGCTGTGCCATTAATCTCCCGGTAGATCTGTGTACCCCCTTTCCTCTTGTCAGGAGGAAGAGATAAGGGTCGGCCCTGTTGCACAAAGTCTTTCCAAGTCCCTTTTTAGTAGGGTACTCTCAATCGATTGGTTGTTGTCACAGCAAGTCATTGAGTCATGGGCTGCATTGGACTGACATGTTCTAGGGTAGGCTCTGCGAGAAGAGTGACGCACACCATTGGCCCACTGTCTACGAAACAAAGTAGTTCTGAAAAAGGAGATTTTTCAATTTGCGTAAAATGCATTAAACTGATAGCAAATAAAACGATTTCAAAATACGACCCAAATGCTGTGCAGTGCCATGAAAAAGTATTCATACCCCCTTGAAATTTTCCACATTTTGTCATGTTAAAACCAAAAACGTAAATGTATTTTATTGGGATTTTATGTGATAGACCAACACAAAGTGACACATAATTGTGAAGTGGAAGGAAAATGATAAATGGTTTTCCAATTTTTTTCCCCCAAATATCTAAAAAGCGTGGAGTGCATTTGTATTCAGCCCCTAAAATCTAGTGGAACCAATTTCCTTCAGAAGTCACCTAATTAGTAAATGGAGTCCACCTGTGTGTAATTTAATCTCAGTATAAATACAGCTGTTCTGTGAAGCCCTCAGAGGTTTGTTAGAGAACCTTAGTGAACAAACCGCATTATGAAGGCCAAGGAACACACCAGACAGGTCAGGGATAAAGTTGTGGAGAAGTATAAAGCAGGGTTAGGTTATAAAAAATATCCCAAGCTTTGAACATCTCATGGAGCTCTGTTCAATCCATCATCCGAAAATGGAGAGTATGGCACAACTGCAAACCTACCAAGACATGGCCGTCCACCTAAACTGACCAGCCGGGCAAGGAGAGCATTCATCAGAGAAGCAGCCAAGAGGCCCATGGTAACTCTGGAGAAGCTGCAGAGATCCACAGCTCAGGGGGGAGAATCTGTCCACAGGACAACTATTAGTTGTGCTTCTCCACAAATCTGCCCTTTATGGAAGAGTGACAAGAAGAAAGACATTGGTGAAAGAAAGTCATAAGAAGTCCTGTTTGCAGTTTGTGAGAAGCCATGTGGGGGACACAGCAAACATGTGGAAGAAGGTGCTCTGGTCAGATGAGACCAAAATTGAACTTTTTGGCCTAAAAGCAAAACGCTATGTGTGGCAAAAAACAAACACTGCACATCACCCTGAACACACCATCCCCACTGTGAAACATGGTGGTGGCAGCATCATGAGGTGGGGATGCTTTTCTTCAGCAGGCACAGGGAAGCTGGTCAGAGTTGATGGGAAGATGGATGGAGCCAAATACAGGGCAATCTTAGAAGAAAACCTTTTTAGAGTCTGCAAAAGACTTGAGACTGGGGGGGGAGGTTCACCTTCCAGCAGGACAACGGCCCAAAACATACAGCCAGAGCTACAATGGAATGGTTTAGATCAAAGCATATTCATGTGTTAGAATGGCCCAGTCACAGTCCAGACCTAAATCCCATTGAGAATCTGTGGCAAGACTTGAAAATTGCTGATCACAGACGCTCTCCATCCAATCTGACAGAGCTTGAGATATTTTGCAAAGAAGAATGGGCAGAAATGTCCCTCTCTAGATGTGCAAAGCTGGTAGAGACATCCCCAAAAAGACTTGCCGCTGTAATAGCAGTGAAAGGCGGTTCTACAAAGTATTGACTCCGGGGGGCGCCATACAAATGTCCCCCCACACTTTTCACATATTTAGTTGTAAAATATTTTGAAAACCATTTGATTTTCCTTCCACTTCACAATTAAGTGCCACTTTGTGTTGGTCTATCACATAAATTCCCAGTAAAATAAATTCACGTTTTTGGTTGTAACATGACAAAATGTGGAAAATTTCAATGGGTATGAATATTTTTTCAAGGCACTGTAAAGCGAGCCAAGGCTGCAATGCGACCAGTGATTGAATGCAATTAGCCCCATTATAGCAATTCACATTGTACCCCTGCTAATTCTGATACACGAGCCCCGACTGTTCCATTTCCAGAATGTGACCTCTCCCGCTAAGCGAGGCTCCTTCAAAAGATGTAGTTGAAACTCTTCTTTTTGACCCTTTCCTTTCCAGAGAGAATCAGGAGAAATCTTCATGGCGCTCATTATTCCAGAAAGGCAAAGAGCAGAAAGGAAAGACTGATGGCTCACAAAATGAAGGGTAAAATTCTCACCTATCGCTACCGTTGTACATGAATGGTGAACCGCCAACACTACATCACCATCATATTTTGGAAGGCAATGTGTTGGTGATGGAGGTAATGAATTAGTATTTACTGCTGTCTTCATTCTGGCTTCTAGGAGAGGAGACGTGTCCGCAAAGAAGATCGCCAAGGAAGAGAAGATTTTCCGGGAGAAATTCAAGGTATGGGTGCATGTGCAAGATAAAAAGTGGGCCCTAGGCATTAATTAAAAAAAAAAAAAAAAAAAAAAAGTGAATTGTGGGCGTGGCTTAAACTGCATGAACTATTGGGCATGGCTTAAAGGGGGTATGGAATTTGGAGTGTATGGAGGTGGGTAGTATGTGTAGGAGAGGAGTATGGAGTGTATGGAGGTGGGTAGATTGTGCAGATGGGGAGTGTCAGTGTCTTTTATTTCTTCTTCTTTTTTTAAAAAAAAAAAATCATTCTTTCTTTATCGTACACCACGGGACACAGAGCTAGTCATTACATAATGGGTTAAGGGTCACCAGCGGTGATTGGACACTGGCACAACCAATGGAAGACAGTTCCCCTCCATATAACCCCTCCCATCAGGGAAGTACCTCAGTTTTTTCGCCAGTGTCGAAAGGTGTTGGACGCGTTAGGAGGTGCTAAAGGAAAGCTCTACCAAAGAGACCCTCTGGGGGTAAAAGAGCTATGCTTTCGGATCCATCCAAGACGCCTACAAATGAGCTGAATCTGGATGGGATCCGGGCCTCATCCATGAGGCGTCGCCTGTAATGTCTCTCTTCGGAGGACTGGGCTCTAAGATCCAGCACTTTCGCTATTTCGCTATAAAGTCCTGGTAAGAGTCTTGTACAAGGCCCAGGGGAGAGGTATCCTTTAAATAGGAACCCATATCCCTGAAGGTTGGCACACATAGCCCACCGTGAAGGGTGAAGTTTGGTATCTGTCTGAAATCTTTCAGCAGAAAAACCTGCGGCGTGGATAAGGTGAGGGTACCTGGGCATGATCATAGATACAGCCCAAAACGGGGTATACCTGCCAGAACCGAAGATACAGTCTCTGAAAGACCTGATCCACAAGGTCAAAGCAAACAAGAGGCCGTCTATTCGCCTTGGCATGAGACTATTGGGAAAGATGGTAGCCTCCTTCGAGGCGGTCCCTTACGCCCAGTTTCATTCGAGACTACTTCAAGGCAATATTTTAGCTTCCTGGAACAGGAAGAGCCAAGCTCTGGATATACCCATGCGCCTGTCCTCACAAGTACGCCACAGCTTCGATTGGTGGCTAGAAGCCAGGAATTTACGGAAGGGAAAGTCCTTCCTCCCAGTGGCCTGGAAGGTGGTATCTAGGGATGCCAGCCTATCGGACTGGGGTGCAGTATTCGAGGAGGCTTCTACCCAGGGAACCTGGGCCAAGACTCAGGGGATCCTGCCCATCAATGTGCTAGAGATCCGGGCGGTATATCTAGCCCTCAAAACCTGGACATACAGGTTACAGGGCTACCCAGTTCGGGTTCAATCCGACAATGCTACTGCAGTAGCTTACATCAATCACCAAGGAGGCACCCGCAGTCGGGCAGCCCAAAGAGAGGTGAACCGGATCCTGGCATGGGCAGAAGAGCATGTACCTTGCCTTTCTGCAATATTCATTCCAGGGATGGAAAATTGGCAAGCAGACTACCTGAGTCGTCAGCAGCTGCTACCAGGAGAGTGGTCTCTTCACCCCGAGATCTTTCAGGCCATATGTCTGAGATGGGAAAACCCAGATGTAGACCTGCTAGCTGCCAGGTTCAACAAGAAATTGGACAACTTTGTGTCCAGAACGAGAGATCCTCTAGCCTATGGGACAGACGCTCTAATAATACAGACGCTCTAATAACTCCATGGAATCAGTTCTCACTGATCTAGGCATTCCCTCCGATCCCTCTTCTACAAAGACTGCTTCGCAGGATCAAGGAGGAGGGAATACCAGTAATCCTAGTGGCCCCAAACTGGCCCAGGAGGCCTTGGTATGCCGAGATTGTAAAAACGGCGATAGGAAGGCCCTGGAAGTTTCCACTCCGACACGACCTGCTGTCACAGGGTCCAGTATTCCACCCTTCCTTACAAAGGCTAAAGTTGACGGCCTGGCTGCTGAGACCCACATTTTTAAAAAGAGAGGGGTCTCTGGTCCGGCTCTTTCTACGCTCATTAATGCTAGAAAGCCAGCCTCCAGACTCATCTATCAGAGAGTCTGGAGAGCATACGTTTCCTGGTGTGAATCCAGAAGTTGGAATCCTCTGAAATATGAAATAAGTAGGATTCTTGCTTTTTGCCAGTTAGGAGTGGATATGAAATTAGCCCTTAGCACCATCAAAGGGCAAATATCGGCTCTATCAGTCTTCTTTCAGAGACCATTGGCATCTCACTCCCTAGTTCGGACATTCATTAAGGGGGTACTGAGGATAAATCCTCCAGTCAGGTCTCCCTTGTGTCCATGGGATTTGAATTTGGTATTGTCAGTGTTGCAAAAGCAACCTTTTGAACCTATTCGCCATATTCCTTTAATTATATTAAGTAGGAAGTTGGCCTTTCTGATTGCTATAGCTTCTGCTAGGAGAGTATCAGAGCTAGCAGCTCTTTCTTGTAAAGAGCCTTATCTAATTTGTCACAAGGACAAAATCGTACTACGACCCCATCCGGCTTTTCTACCTAAGGTGGTGTCGGCTTTTCACTTGAATCAAGACATTGTTCTGCCTTCCTTTTTTCCAAACCCGCGGACGGCGGGGGAAAAATTATTACACTCTCTAGATCTAGTGAGAGCGGTAAAGGTGTATCTGCAAGCAACCGCTCAGATATGTAAAACAGATGTTTTGTTTATTTTACCAGATGGGCCCAAGAAGGGCCAAGCGGTATCAAAATCCACCATTTCCAGGTGGATTAGACAAGTAATTATTCAAGCTTATGGTTTAAAGAACAGGACTCCTCCTTTTCCTGTTAAGGCGCACTCTACCAGGGCGATAGGTGCTTCATGGGCAGTGCACCACCAGGCTTCGATGGCTCAGATCTGTAAAGCTGCAACTTGGTCTTCAGTCCATACATTTTCCAAATTCTATCAAATAGATGTGAAAGGACATGAGGATTCCGCCTTTGGGCGAAGTGTGCTGCAGGCAGCAGTATAGGGCTTCTGGTCCGCAAGCGGCCTGTTTTGATCTGTGTCTCCCCCCCTTCATATGAGCATTGCTCTGGGACGTCCCATTATGTAATGACTAGCTCTGTGTCCCGTGGTGTACGATAAAGAAAATAGGATTTTTATAACAGCTTACCTGTAAAATCCTTTTCTTGGAGTACACCACGGGACACAGAGGTCCCCCCCTTCTTATGGGAACCTTACTGCTTTGCTACAAAACTGAGGTACTTCCCTGATGGGAGGGGTTATATGGAGGGGAACTGTCTTCCATTGGTTGTGCCAGTGTCCAATCACCGCTGGTGACCCTTAACCCATTATGTAATGACTAGCTCTGTGTCCCGTGGTGTACTCCAAGAAAAGGATTTTACAGGTAAGCTGTTATAAAAATCCTATTTTTTTTTTTATTTATTTATTTTTTTAATGCTTTTTAGGGGCCACTGGATGTGTCAGAATTTTTTTTCAAAAAATCACAATTGTTGTGGTTGGGGAGGGGGGGGGGGGGTAGTGCGCAGTGCAGTGGACAGGGTTAGCAGATTTTATTAGCTATTTTTTACAATTTTTTTTTTTTTTAATCTTTTTTTCTAAAAAAAAAAAATACAGTGCTTCTGGGGAAGGAGGGGGGTAGGGGGTTATGGGGCAGTGGATGGTGCCAATAGTTTTTGTTTTTTGTTTTTTATGTATTTTTCTTTACCATTTTAATTTTTTTGTTTTTTTTGCTTTTTGGGGGGAGTGGTTTGGGGCTGCGGACAGTGGCGGTGTGGGGTGTCAGTAGTTTTTAATCTTATATATTTTTTTATCATTTATTTACAATTTTAATTTTGTAGTATTTATTGCAAAAAAAAATTCCCATGAGCTCTATTTGTGGGCTTTGGTGAAGTATCAGGGGTCTAAACAGACCCCTGACATCTCCCCTCTGAGACAGAGAAAGGGACTGCAGACAGTCAAGTTCCTCCACCCCAAACTAACTCATCCATGTCTTTATGGACCTTGCTTTGTGCACTGGTGCACAGTCATGTTGGAACAGGAAGGGGCCGTCCCCAAACTGTTCCCACAAAGTTGGGAGCATGAAATTGTCCAAAATGTCTTGGTATGCTGACGCCTTAAGAGTTCCCTTCACTGGAACTAAGGGGCCAACCCAACCCCTGAAAAACAACCCCACACCATAATCCCCCCCCCCCTCCACCAAATGATTTGGAGGGGTGGCTCAATGCTTTTGGCAATATTGTGTGGATGAGCGAGTTTGGGGTGGAGGAAGTTGACTGGCCTGCACAGAGTCCTGACCTCAACCTGATAGAACACCTTTGGGATGAATTAGAGTGCAGACTGCGAGCCAGGCCTTCTCGTCCAACATCAGTGCCTGACCTCACAAATGCGCTTCTGGAAGAATGGTCAAACATTCTCATAGACCATAGGTGTGCGCAGCCTATCGTATTAGGGTGTGCACCCCAAAGCTCAAACACATTTGCGTGTATACAGTATATATTGACGGTGTCAGCAGAGCAATGGTCGGTGTCAGTAGGGCAGAGATTGGTGGCAGTGGGCGGCGTCGGTCGTTTTTTATTTTTATTATTTTATGTTTTTATTCTTTTTTTACAATTAGATTTTTTGGGAGCCCCATTAGGGGGGCTTTGGTGAAATATCAGGGGGAATTTGCACTACACTGGGTGATTAGGGTGAGCCAAGGCACACCTGGCACACCCTGTGCGCACGCCTATGTCATAGACACACTCCTAAACCTTGTGGACGGCCTTCCCAGAAGAGTTGAAGCTGTTATAGCTGCAAAGGGTGGGCCAACTCAATATTGAACCCTCCGGACTAAGACTGGGATGCCGTTAAAGTTCATGTGTGTGTAAAGGCAGGCGTCCCAATACTTTTGGTAATCTAGTGTGTGTGTGTGTATATGTATATGTATATATATATATATATATATATATATATATATATATATATATATATATATATATATTATAATTTTGTTGTCACAAGCGCAGTCATATAAAATAAAAATAAAATTGAACCTTAGTGCTTAGTCACTGTAGCTGTAGGGATGCGTGGCACTAAACATTTAGGAATAGGTTATTCTATTTCATTGGCTTTGTTTTTTTTCTCTCTCTCCATGGTTCAGTATATCGGTGACATCAAGGTTTCAAGCCTTGCCACCGTCGCCGATTCGGCTCCTCTGAGCCCAAAAGACAAACTGGGGCTCCAAGTGAAGCGAGGAGAGACTATTGAAGTCATCGATGTCACCAACGAGGATCAGATCATCTGCCGCAACTATGAGGGCAAATGTGAGTTTCGTCTGTAAACCTTTTTATTTCTGGACGGTGGGTGGTAAACAGAGCTGGGGATACAAACCCCCGGACACCAGCGCTGCAAGACCATAATGCTAATATTTAAACCATCATAATGGTAAAAGGATAGCTAACTTCACATGGGGTTGTATGTAATTAAGTGTAAAAAAACTTAAAAATAATAATAATAAGGTTCAATAAATGAGAATTGAGAATCGCCAGGCTAAAGTGAAAGTCCAATCTTCTTCAGTCTCACAGGAGCTTGTGCCACAATGTGCACAGCATACAGTATTTTCTCAGTATAGCATTATAGGATTGTAAAGTGGCCCGCCCCAAAAATGTTACGCCCTCGAGTTACCTTGTCGCTCCGCAGTTCTTCCAGGTTCAGGAGTCTCTGACCATCTTGATCGACTGGGCAAGGAGGCTGTAGCTCCCATGCAGGGCCGCCATCAGGAATTTTGGGGCCCCTTACACAGCTTCAGGCATGGGCCCCCTGGAGCAGAGGAGAACCGGGGGGGGGGGGGGGTGCTGCCGCAGCAAAAAAAAAAAAAAAAAGTTTATTTAAAAAAAATATATAAAAAAAGGGGGGTTGCCATCCGGGGCCCCTTACAAAAAAAAAGAAATTAAAAAAAAAATTATAAAAAAAAGTTTAAAAAAATAAAAATTTTATAAAAAGAAATAAATAAAAGGGGGGTTGCCATCTGGGGCCCTGGGGACCTCTGGGCCTTTAGGCTCCTTACAAAAAAAAAATACAAAAAAAAATTAAATATAATTTTTTTTTTTTTTTTTTTTTTTTTTATAAAATAAATGAATGAAAACGGGGTTGCCATCTGGGGCACTGGGGAGCTCTGGGCCCCTTTAAAAAAATAAATATATATATAAGAAAAAATTATTAAAAAAAAAAAATTATAAAAAAAGGGAGGGTTGCCATGCGGGGCCCTGGGAACCGCCGGGCCCCTTACAAGTGTCCTGCCTGTACCCCCCTGATGGCGGCCCTGCTCCCATGCATGCACAAATTAGTTAAACAATATAAAAAATATCTATAAAAAGGAGTCTCGATGTGTTGTATATTGTTTTATAAATATGTTTTAATATAATACCTGTACACCTCATATGTACCATAGAAATGTTTACATTTCTGCGATGGACCAGTTTATTCAGTTATAACTTTGCAGCAAACAAATGCATATAATGTTTCTTTCTTTATTTTTATTTTTATTATTTTCCAGGACATGCAAAGTTTTATTTTTGTTGTGATTATTATCCTACATAAAAATATTCTATTTGATGCAACCTATAGATTGTAAAAAAAAACAAAAAAAAAACACACGCACAATCTGACTTTTTTATTTTTATTTTGGCCAATATTATGTTTTTTTTTTTTTCTAGTATTACTGTTTAGTGAAGTAAAATTTTTATTTTGTAATTCAGTTATAATGGCACTAAAATTATGGCTCTGGTATAAGTATTACAAAGCTGATTACAAATTTAAATAAAAGCAATTTTTTTATTTTAAAGAATAATAATAACAAAAAGCATTAAAGGCTAAACAAAACTGCCAGAGAGCAAGTCCCGGCTGTAAAATTGGCAGCTGGGAATTGCTGGGTAAGTTAGCAAGGTAAAGGTGGGAGACTCTAAAGCCTCATTATTTATTGCATTTTGTAATCATACCTGGGGACATTGTAGTATAAATTATGCTTTTCCTCTGAATAGTGATCTATAAATGATATAATAAGGAGACTAACAGCGGTGCTTCTCTTTCAGTTGGATACATGCGGATTGAACATCTAAACTTTCAGTAAGTAGACAAATGATTCCATGTATCTCTTTTCTAGTTGGGAGGTGTAACCGTGTTATTCCATTCTCCCTTCTGAAAGTTGCAGTTTTTTTTTTTTTTTTGTATAAAAAATCCTAAGCTCCCGGTCACACCGCAGGGACTTGTCATGCAATTTACCGCTCAGATTCCTCCCCTCTACCTGCCGGCATCTGCTATTTTCGGTCCCGGGCCTGCAGATGGGCAAGCAGAGCCTGGGATAAATGGGGTACGCAGAAGGGGGCGACTGTTACCAGAGGGGTGTGAAGGCAATTGGGTGGCAGAGCAGCCATCTGAATGCTTCATCTGACAGGCAAGTCTGCTTGTCAGATATACACAGAATCCCGGGGGCTACGTGTGTGTGTGTGTATATAATGCCCCACGGTTAGGTCCATACCACGCATGTACCTGGCAGTGAAAGGGTTGAAGAATTGCAGGTATGGATATTCTATACATAGTTTATCCAGCTTGGACCAATGCAACTAGTTACCTATAGTTACTTAAATTAGACACCAGTCCATCCAGTTCAACCTGTGTGTGTGTGTGTTTGTCAATAATATTTCCCATATGCCTTTACATTTGCATTCGTTGAGATGCCCGTTTTTTGGCACTATAGACGCCACCGATTGTGGAAGGGAGTTCCACATCCTTACCGCTCTAACCGTAAAGAACACTCTACACAGTTTAAGGTTAAACCACTTCTCTTCCAATTTCATAGAGTCAGGTGTCTTTTTAAGCTCCCGGAGACTGAATAATTTCTTCCCTATGCTAGAATCACCATTCAGGTATTTGTATATCGCTATCATATCTCTTCTTGGGCATCTCCTCTAGGTATATACCATACCCGTGGGATCCATGTTGAGGGCATGTGGCCTGGTATGGTTCAGGAAGGGGGGGCTGCTCGCTCACCCCCCACCCTTTCCTGAACTGCCAGGCTGCATACTCGGATAAGGGTCTGGTATGGATTTTGGGGGGTTCCCTTTAAAATCTGGACTGAGGGTGGGACCCCACAGGGTTTTTTCTTTTTTTTTTCCTTCCTTTCTTCCTTCCTTCCTCCCCGGGCCCAGTCATTGTTGTGGGGCCCAAGGCAGCTTCCCCTTGAGCATGCACTGCCCACAAATAGTTGATAAGTCAATCAATCAATATTAACCACTTCCCACCCGGCCTATAGCAAAATGAGGGTCAGGCGGTGGTTCAGTTATCCTGACGTCTTTCAGGATAACAGCCAGCGTGTGACACATCGCAACATCGATCTCGGTAAAGATCGGCTGTGTCCAATCACAGCCGAAGAGCATTTTATTGGCTTTTCCTCACTCGCGTCCGACAAACGAGTAGAGGAGAGCCGATCAACGGCTCTTCTGAGAGGGGGGGGTCTGCGCTGATGATCAGCGCAGCCCCCCTCGAGGATGCTCACCACTAATGACCACCAGGTATGCCACCAGGGATGCCAATCAGCGCCCCTAACTGCCAACCAGTGCTCATATATGATGCCAATCAATACCCATCAGTAATGCCCATCAGTGTCACCCATAAGTACCCATCAGTGCTGCATATCAGTACCCATCAGTGCCGCCAATTAGTGCTGTATATTAGTGCCCATCTGTGCCACCATCAGTGCCAACTCATTGATGCCACCTTATCAGTGCCCATTAGTGCCGCCTTATTAGTGCCCGTCAGTGCAGCCTCATCAGCGCCCATCAGCGAAGGAGAAAACGTACTTAATTTACAAAATTTTATAACCAAAACAAAAACTTCATTTTTTAATTTGTTTAGCATAAAATAAAAACCCCAGAGGTGATCAAATACCACCAAAAGAAAGCTCTATTTGTGGGAAGAAAATGATAAAAATTTGGTTTGGGTACAGTGTTGTACGACCGCGCAATTGTCACTCAAAGTGTGACAGCGCTGAAAGCTGAAAATTGAACTTGGCAGGAAGGGGGGAAAGTGCCCGGTATTGAAGTAGATAAAGACAGCCCTGCACCACACAGCTGCCCTACTGCATTGTGAACACAGGAGGGCGCTCACGGTGAACACTTTGCATTTTCTCAATGATTGCAAAGCTTTCTCTGATTGGACGAGGTGGAGAGGACGGTGAAGAGATCACAATCTCCACTTCATGTCACAGCACAAATGCTTTTTTTTTTTAAACCTCTTCATATATTCGGCCTTAACACCGAGCGGGCGCATTTCTGTATACCAGGATGTAGACAAAGCTGTGCTGAGAGCGCACGCCATGCGCACACCCGCGGGACAATTGCCAGCAGCTGACAGAAACCTCCTGATCTCTACTTGCCATCAGGAGCTTTCCAATCATGTGACCCCTGTGACAGCCAATCACGGCGGTCACATGATCAGAAACCCTGCCCAGATTCCCGACATAAACCACTTAAAGGACCAGGAGGCGCCGGCATTAAGGGGTTAATTATTACTTTTATGTTTTAATGATTTTTCTTTGTCAAATGGTTTTAATTTGTTTTTTTCCTTTTTGTCTTTCAGGCCGAATTATTGAAACTTTTACCGGCGCAAGGACAAAATAACACACAACTTCGACTTCCCCTAAATCTCTGCCGGTGAAAGAAGCTCAAAGCATTTCACCCCGATTCTGAAAATATTTCCTCCAGTCCAGAATTTGTCTGTTATTTGAAAACCATCAGAGGGTCAGCTGACGTCTCCGTTTTGGGCGGAGCCTTGTGGATTGAAATGCTTTTCTTCCATCGTTCGGGGACTGCTTTGCTGAGATCCGCGCACCCCGATTTCCAGCTCCTTTTGCAGTTTTATGGTTGCTGCCCTAATGACTGGATCCTTCACTGTTCATTTTTTCGAGAGTGCAGCAGCATGAGTGAGACTGCTCCTTTTTGGTTCTGCAATGGGTCAAAGCCAGGAAGTCGGGAAGAGAGATCTCTGCTATCGAAAACCTCCGAAGCTGATGGGGCGATTTCAACCCCCCCCCCCCCAAAGGATCGACTTATAACTGAAATGTTTTATTTTAGTGGAGTGATCCTTTTAAGTTTTCAAATTTTGGTCATATGTGTTCTCATTGTACCCTCCCCCCTTTCCACCAATTCATTCCATATCTAGACTTGAATCCGCCTTTAAAAATGGTCAGTCTAATCTAGAGCTGCACGATTATTCGTTAAGAATCGAGATTGCGATTCTTTCCCCCTCGCAATCTTAACAAAGCATTTTCCAGATTCAATGCAGAGAGTTCTCTGCTCAAGCCGACAGCTGTCCAAAAAAAAAAGGCAGTCTGCCGAGTTTCACAACATTCCTCAGTTGCTGAGCCAACTATAAACATTGTAACGTTTTGTTCTTTAGATCAAAGGAATGAACTTCTGTCTGTAAATGAGGGAAGTTTAACCACTTTAAAGACTAAACCTTTTTTTCTGGCACTTGTTGGTTTCAAGTTAAAATCATAATTTTATGCTATAAAATTACTTGGAACCCCCAAACATTATATATATATATATATATATATATATATATATATATATATATATATATTAATATAATATAATTTTTTTTTTAGCAAAGATTCTAGAGAATAAAATGGCGGTTGTTGCAATACTTTATGTCACACTGTATTTGCGCAGCGGTCTTTCCAACGCAATTTTTTGGAAATAAAAGGCACTTTCATGAATAAAAAAAAAAAAACTAAACGGCCCAATTTTTTTGTATAATGTGAAAGATTTTACGCCGCGAGAATCGTGATCTTTATTCTAAGCAAAAAAAAATTGAGATTGTAATTTTTCTCAGAATCGTGCAGCTCTAGTCTAAACTAATAAGGGATTTTTTGTTTTTTGGGATGGAATCGTCCAATGGGTCCAGCAGCAGATTCTCAGCTCCGCCCACCTGCTGCGGCTGTCCCTCTCCCCCCCCCCCCCCCTCCTGATCTCCTGTTCTAAAAGAAACGTGTAGGTCTCCATTGCTGACCTCCATCTGAAAATGCTACTTGCCTGGCTTTTAGTCCCTTCTGAGTCAGGAACTGAAACGAGCATAGAGAGCTCCGAGCCTCTGTACTCCTTCCAGGTCAGTAACTCGGTATGTATTGCAGCCTGAGGGGATCGGCAGCTGCAGCCAGATATCTGGCATTTTCAGAGGGAGCACGTCGGTAAGGGGCAGCCTGCAGGTTTCCTTCACCACAGGTGTCTTTTAGTTTAGTTTATAGTATGTAGAACGCAGCAGCAGGAGTGAGACTTCATTATGGGGGGGTAGATCTGGGTGCAATCTGGTGGGTCTCATATTAAAATAATAATAATAATAATAATAATAAAAATATAATGATTAAAAAAAAACAATCTCAATTTTCTGGCACATATGGTCTTCATACGATTGCTGTGGTGGAGGCCGTATATTTATATAGGATCATTTTATAGGAGTACATACCGTATATACTTATACTTTTATATCTGAGCTGTCTCTTCATTTATTTGTTGAACTCTGAATATTTCATCATAAAATTAAAAATAGAAAATGTCACCCTGAAAATCCTCCGCTGTCCTTTTTTATCTCTGAGCGCTGTGCAGGGATTTTTTATTTCATTTAAAGTTGAACTCCGGGCACAAGAAACTTTAATTGAAACCTATTCATGAATCGCCTCAAAGGATAGAAATCCACCTTGTGAGCACCAAAATGCCTTTGCAAACCCAGATATTGCCTTGCAAACAAAGCAGTGACATCATCACTGGGCTGTACATAGCCTGTGCAGAGAGCAGGGCTGTGGGAGGGGCCCGGAAGACTCCACCCACTACAAAAAAAAACTACAAGAGGGGGCGGAAACAAGGCCAGTCGCCCTGCACAAGGAGAGTGATAGATATGAGCAGAAGGAAAAAAAAATAGTTTTGTTGCGTTATTTAAATTTTAGTTAAATTTTGTTTAATTCATTGTCGGAATTCATTTTGTTTATTCGTTTTTAAATTCGAGCTAAATCGACTTTCGAATTCAAATTGGCGTTCAAATTTATTCTATTCAAAAGACTGTTATATTCTTTCTATTTTATTCTATTCTATTGGTTTGTTTTTTTCTATTCTTTTCTCATTTTTTATTCTATTTTATATTTTATTCTATTCAAATTTCGGAAGACAGTTATATTTTTTTCTATTCCATTCTTATTTTCTATTCTATTCGAATTTATTCTATTTGAAATTCGAATTTCGAATCATGGTTATATTCTTTCTATTTTATTCTATTCAATTTCTTTCTTTTCTGTTTTTTTTTTTTTTCCTATTCAATTTTTTTTTTCTAATCTATTCTATAAAAATTTCTAGTCGAAAGACTATGATATTCTTTATATTTTATTATATTCAATTTTTTTCTATTCTCTTATTTTCTATTTTTTATTCTTTTCGAATTTTGGAAGACAGTTATATATTTTCTCTTTTATACTAGTCTATTTTTTTTTCTATTCTTACTTTCCATTCCAATTTTTTTTTCTGTTTTCTAATTTATTCTATTTCAAATTCGAATTTCGAAAGATGGTTATATTCTTTCTATTTTATTCTATTCTGTTGAATTCTATTTAGTTTTTTTTCCTATTCTATTTTTTACTATTCTAATCTATTCTATTAAAATTTATATTCGGAAGACTATTATATTATTTCTATTTTATTCTTCCCATTTTATTCTAGTCTATTGTTTTTTCTATTTTATTTTCTATTCTATTCTAATTTTATTCTATTATTTTCTGTTCCATTACTTTAGTTTTATAATATTTTTTACATAGGTTGAAAAAAGAGACAAGTCCATCTAGTTCAACCAATATTCTATTGTATTATTTTCTATTTTATTCTGTTCTATTCTTTTTTTTAATATATATTCTGTTCTGTTTTGCTCTATTCTATTTTTATATTCTATTAGTTTCTACTGTATTCTATTATAGTCTTTTCTATTATTTTCTATTTTATTCTGTTTTATGCTTTTTTATATATATATTCTGTTCTGTTTTGCTCTATTCTTTTATATTCTATTTGTTTCTACTGTATTCTCTTTCCTTTTCTATTCTATTATTTGCTATTCTTTTATATTCGATTCCTTTATTTTCTATCCTATTTTATTCTATTCTTTTTTTCTAATAAGATTTTGAATCCAATTTAAAATTTTGCTCAAATTTTGTTTTTTGTTATTTTGGATTTGTTTAAGTTTGTTACTATTGTATAACGAAAGATTTTTCTGAACTGCACATGTCTAGCGAGAGAGCAGAGCTGTGGGAGGGGCACAACAGACTCCACCCACTACAGGTTGCCTGCAGGAACTACTGGAGGGGGCGGAGACGAGACCAGTCCCCCTGCACAAGGAGAGGGAGCAGCAGAGAGCGGTCTTTATTACAGGAAGTCTCCCATTAGATTACTGCACTGATCTGGAAGAAATACACAAAGATCACCGAGATTCAGGAAGAATAGACATGACCAATAGATTCAGACAATTTTGGCTTATGCCGGAGTTCAGCTTTAACTCATTCTTGACTTTGGTGTTAAAGCGGTAATAAACCCAAAAGCAATCATTTTATTGTATTGCAGCTGACCCATTCTTAGATGTGATGGCTGCATTCGTTTTCTTTTTTAGGTTTTCTTTCTTGGTGATCCAGCCAGCTAGTCTTCTTTTCCTTTTTTTTTTTTTTTTTTTTTTTATTTAAGCACAAGCTCTCCAGCAGATATCATTTGTTTAATTTTTACAAGGATGAGACAAACCATTTACCACTAGACACGTGCAATTACTTTAGTTCCGAGTTTGGAAATATCCAAATTAACCACTCAATCTCCGGACCAATACCCCAATGCCCCTTTTTGTGATTCGGCACTGCGTCGCTTTAACTGACAATTGCGCGGTCGTGCGACGTGGCTCCCAAACAAAATTGACGTCCTTTTTTTCTCACAAATAGAGCTTTATTTTGGTGGTATTTGATCACCTCTGCGGTTTTTATTTTTTGCGCTATAAACAAAAATAGAGCGACAATTTTGAAAAAAATGCAATATTTTTTACTTTTTGCTATAATAAATATCCCCCAAAAATATATAAAAAACATTTTTTTTTTTCACCCAGTTTAGGCCGATGCGTATTCTTCTACATATTTTTGGTAAAAAAAAAAACGCAATAAGCGTTTGATTGGTTTGTGCAAAAGTTATAGCGTCTACAAACTAGGGGATAGTTTTATGGCATTTTTATCAATTTTTTTTTTTTTTTTTTTTACTAGTAATGGCGGCGATCAGCGATTTTTCTTCCTGACTGCGACATTATGGCAGACACTTTTGACACATTTTTGGGACCATTGTAATTTTTACAGTGAACAGTGCAATAAAAATGCACTGATTACTGTAAAAATGACACTGGCAGTGAAGGGGGTTAACCACTAGGGGCGCTGAAGGGGTTAAGTGTGCCTAGGGGAGTGATTACTACTGTGTGGGGGCGTGGCTACGGGTGACACGTCACCGATCTCCGCTCTGATTACACAGAGCGGAGATCGGTGACATTGTCAGTAGGGGAGCGGGGAGATGTTGTGTTTACACTAACATCTCCCTGCCTCATGCCTCCTTGAGACGATCGCGGCGATCAAGTCCGCGGGACCCGCGGTCCGACGGGGATGACTGCAGGGTCGCGAGCGCGCCGCCGCCGGCGCGTGTGCAACCACACGGCAGGCATTTAAAGGGGACTTACAGGTACGTGATTGTGCCTGTACGAGACACTCTGCCGACGTTCATATACAGTGAGCGGTCGTTAAGTGGTTAATGAAAACCTGTTAAACCAATTTTTCTGAATATTCGTAAATTCCAAAATTAGACATTTGAAATTAGAAAATCTGAAATAACCAACTAATAATAACTTGACTATTAAATTATAGGTATTGGAATACGTATCGGCCTAAACTGAGGGAAAAAAAAGTTTTTGTGTATATGTTTTTGGGGATATTTATTATAGCAAAAAGTAAAAAACATGTAATTTTTTTCAAAACTGTCGTTCTATTTTTGTTTATATCGCAAAAAATAAAAACCGCAGAGGTGATCAAATACCACCAAAAGAAAGCTCTATTTGTGGGAAAAAAAGGACGTCAATTTTGTTTGGGAGCCACGTCGCACGACCGCGCAATTGTCAGTTAAAGCGACGCAGTGCCGAATTCGCAAAAAGTGGCCTGGTCTTTGACCACCAAAATGGTCCGGGGGTGAATAAAGGGATGGTTTTAGTATAAAGCACTAGGTCTGGACGCCATTCCATTGTAGCTCTGGCTGTCATTTAGGGTCGTTGTCCTGCTGGAAGGTGAACCTCCGCCCCAGTCTCAAGTCTTTTGTAGACTCCAACAGGTTTTCTTCTATGATTGTCCTGTATTTGGCTCCATCCATCTTCTCATCAACTCTGACCAGCTTCCCTGTCCCTGCTGAAGAAAAGCATCCCCACAACCTGACGCTGCCACCACCATGTTTCACGGTGGGGATGGTGTGTTCAGGGTGATGTGCAGTGTTAGTTTTCCGCCACACATAGTTTTGTTTTTAGGCCAAAAAGTTCAATTTTGGTCTCATCTGACCAGAGCACCTTCTTCCACATGGCATTTTTGGGGTGTCGATAAATTAGTCCATCAGTACATCAAGATTGATCAATCAATAAATATTCAAAATATCAATCAATATTCATTATATATATATATATATATATATATATATATATATATAGTTTGTGGACTCTATAACTTTCCTACAGACTAAATAGAATACACTGATTTGGGTAATTCTCACAAAAGAAATGTAGCAGAATACATTTCGCACTGAATTTATGAAAAAAAAATATTTATTTGCTAAATTTTATGACAGAAATAAAAAAATAAAAATAATTTTCATTTTGGATATTTTTTCATTTACATAGCAAAAAAATATAAACCCAGTGATGAATAAATACCACCAAAAGAAAGCTCTGTTTGTGTGAAAAAAAAAAAAAAATGATACAAATTTCATTTGGGTACGGTGATGCATGACCGCACAATTACCAGTTAAAGAGGAAGTAAACCCTGATGGGTTTTACTTCCTCTTTAGTCCGCTGTACAGCCTGCAAATGAAAAGCATAATGGGCTAATATGCATCGCATACTAGCCCATTATGTGCCACTTACCTGCAAAAGAATCCAGCGATGTCCCCATAGTAGGCAGCGTCCATCTTCTGCCTCCTCTTCCTTCCAGGTCGCTGACTCCGGTGCTGTGATTCACCGGAGCCGCGTGTGACGTCACGGCACTGGCATGCGCACGAGAGCCGCGATTCAAGGCACTGGCTGGGGAAGAAACGGCACTTAGTTTAGTTTCTTCCCCGCGCATGCGCAGTGAAGATTAGCGGTGGACTACAAGTGAAATCTCTCCTAAACGGCGCACGTTTAGGAGATCTTTCCACTACCTATAGGTGAGCCTTATTCTAGCCTTATTCTTATTCCAACCACTTTTAACGACTTGCCGACCAGCCGCCGCAGTTTTACTGCATCAGGCTGGCTCGGCTCGGCAAATCGACATTACCTTATGTCGTTTCCCACTGTGGCGAGCGCCTGGCGGGCACAAAGACTGCTGGGCACCCGCGATCGCTCGTGACAGAGCGAGAACCGGGATCTGTGTGTGTAAACACACAGATCCCGGTTCTTTCAGGGGAGAAATGACTGATGGCTGTTCATACAAAGTATGAACAGCCATCTGTCATTTCCACTAGTATGTCCCATCCCCCATTTAGTTAGAACACAGAGAGGGAACACAGTTAACTCCCTTTATCGCCCCCTAGTGTGAACCCCTTCCCTGCCAGCGACATTTATACAGTAACCGGTGCATTTTTATAGCACTGATCGCTGTATAAATGACAATGGTCCCAAAAATGTGTCCGCCATAATGTCGCCCGATAAAAATCGCAGATCGCCGCTAATACTAGTAAAAAAATAAATAAGATAAGAAAAAAATAAAATAAGATCAACATCAAGCTTTTCTATCGGAAATACTTCTCACTCACCCTCAAAACCCCTTTCACGATATTTGAACAAATATGTCTTACTTCACCTCGCGATAGGGGTTTAATTTCCAGAATTTATAAAAACCTAAATGGACACGACACGCCAGATAAAACACATCAGATGTACCAGTGGGAAGCAGACTTGAATGAGTCATTCTCTGTAGAATAATGGGACATTATGATTAACAATTTATGAAAATGCACCAAGACGGCATCCATCAGAGAATCCGCCATCAAACTTCAGTATAGGTGGTACCTCACCCCAGACAGAATCAACTCATTCTATCCAACAACATCTCCCCTATGCTTTAGTTTAGACGAGATGCCCAACACAGGGTTCCCTTATACACACCTTCTGGGACTGCATACACCTCAAAACTACATGGCATCAAGCTAAAAACTAAATAGAACAAATAATAGGTAGAAGAATTGAACTGACATCTAAATTGTGCCTCCTTTTCTATCCTATTCCTGATATTTCTATAGCACATACTAGGCCAATAACACACATTGTTCAGTTCAATACACTGGGCCATAGCTCTTAACTTAGGGTGACCAGACGTTCCCGTTTTCCGGGGACAGTCCCCGGATTGAGGACACTGTCCCCGGAGTCTGAGTGTCCCTGGATTTGTCCCCGGATTTAGGGGGGGTGCCCAAATCTATTGCCGACAGCCTAGCTAGCAGGAACTGCAGCAGCCAGTGTGACCATGTATCCAGCGATCCAGTGATTGGGGGGTAAGCCGGGGGTGTATGGCTGCAGGGAGAGTGAGTGGAGCTGTCAGGTTGAAGGTCTGATGTCGGGATGGGCGGGGCCAATTTTCGGAGCTCCGCCCCCTTTGTTAGACAACTCAGTGCATGGATTACACGGCCGAGTTTAGTGAGCGGGAAGAACAGGAAGTGAAGGGGCCCAGCAGATGACAAGCGTCTCTCTCCTTCTGCCTTTCTGCTACATTAGCAGCCGACCCCAGTCTCCTGGTATTCTCTCCCTGCACTCAGTGCTGTGATGTCAGCTCTCCTTCCCTGCATGATCTTCTATTTACCTTTTGTAAGTTTGTTACTCCTCCCCCTTTCCTGATACTTGTCCTGCTCATATTTTCCATTCTTTGTCCCACTGATTGTGCCCAGCTCAGTCTCCATTCAGTCACTTCTGTACTCTCCTTCTCTGTCTCACATTACACTGGATCTGGTTCCTCCATCTCACTGCCCCCAGCCTGTGTATTCTTTTCTACTATCCTCCTGACACAACCCATCTTATCCAGCATGGCTTCTCACTCCTCTCCAGGGATGAGCCGAACACCCCCCTGTTCGGTTCGCACCAGAACCTGCGAACAGACAAAATGTTCGTGTAAACTTTAGAACCCTATTAAATACAATGGACTCGAACGTTCGAAATCTAAAGTGCTAATTATAAAGGCTTATATGCAAGTTATTGTCCTAAAAAGTGTTTGGGGACCGGGGTCCTGCCCCAGGGGACATGTATCAATGCAAAAAGAAGTTTTAAAAACGTCCGTTTTTTCGGGAGCAGTGATTTTAATAATGCTTAAAATGAAAAAATAAAAGTGAAATATTCCTTTAAATTTCGTACCTGGGGGGTGTGTATGATGTGCATGTAAAGTGGCGCATGTTTCCCGTGCTTAGAACTGTCCCTGCAAAAAATGTCATTTTTGAAAGAAAAAAATGCATTTAAAACTCACTCGCGGCTATTAATGAATTGTCGGCTCCCGGCAATACATACAAAAGTCATTGATAAAAAAAAAAAAAAAAAAGCGTGGGGGTTCCCCAGAATTCAATTACCAGGCCCTTCAGGTCTGGAATGGATATTAAGGGGAACCCCGCCGCAAATTTAAAAAAAAATTGACGTGCGGTTCCCCCAAATATCCATTCCAGGCCCTTCAGATCTGGCATGGATTTTAAGGGGAACTCCACCCCAAATTTAAAAAAAAAATGGCGTGGAGTCCCCCTAAAAATCCATACCAGACCCCTTATCCGAGCACGCAACCTGGCCGGCCGCAGCGGAAAAGGGGGGGACGAGAGAGCGGCCCCCCCTCCCTCCTGAACCGTACCAAGCCACATGCCCTCAACATGGGGAGGATGTCCCCATGTTGATGGGGACAAGGGCCTCATCCCCACAACCCTTGCCCGGTGGTTGTGGGGGTCTGCGGGCGGGGGGCTTATCGGAATCTGGAAGACCCCTTTAACAAAGGGGACCCCCAGATCCCGGCCCCCCCCCATGTGAATTGGTAAGGGGTACATTGTACCCCTACCATTTCACGAAGAAAGCGTAAAAAAATGTTTAAAAAAAAACACACAAACACCTTGAAAAAGTCCTTTATTAAAAAAAAAAAAAAATTCCAGCGGTGAAATCCAGTGTCCCGCGGCGATCCCGATGTCCAGCGCTGTCCTTCATTGGTTGTGCCTGAGCGGACCTGATGGGGAACTCCCTCTCAGTATTTTAAATGTATAGACCCGCCCCTTCTAAAGTTCCCCATCAGGTCCGCTCAGCGGACCAGATGCGGAACATGAGAAGGGGCGGGTCTATACATGTATTACCAAAGTGAGAGCAGTTCCCCATCAGGTCCGCCCCCTCGGTATGTCGGACCCGCCTACGTCATTGGCTTGAGCGGGGAACTTCCTTCACTGTGTAATTGAAATTTACATAGTGAAGGAAGTTCCCCGCTCAAGCCAATGACGTAGGCGGATCCGACATACCGAGGGGGCGGACCTGATGGGGAACTGCTCTCACTTTGGTAATACATGTATAGACCCGCCCCTTCTCATGTTCCGCATCTGGTCCGCTGAGCAGACCTGATGGGGAACTTTAGAAGGGGCGGGTCTATACATTTAAAATACTGAGAGGGAGTTCCCCATCAGGTCCGCACAGGCACAACCAATGAAGGACAGCGCTGGACATCGGGATCGCCGCGGGACACTGGATTTCACCGCTGGAATGTTTTTGTTTTTTTAAATAAAGGACTTTTTCAAGGTGTTTCTGTGTTTTTTTTAAACATTTTTTACGCTTTCTTCGTGAAATGGTTGGGGTACAATGTACCCCTTACCAATTCACATAGGGGGGGCCAGGATCTGGGGGTCCCCTTTGTTAAAGGGGTCTTCCAGATTCCGATAAGCCCCCCGCCCGCAGACCCCCACAACCACCGGGCAAGGGTTGTGGGGATGAGGCCCTTGTCCCCATCAACATGGGGACATCCTCCCCATGTTGAGGGCATGTGGCCTGGTACGGTTCAGGAGGGAGGGGGGGCCGCTCTCTCGTACCCCCCTTTTCCCCTGCGGCCGGCCAGGTTGCGTGCTCGGATAAGGGGTCCGGTATGGATTTTTAGGGGGACTCCACGCCATTTTTTTTAAATTTGGGGTGGAGTTCCCCTTAAAATCCATGCCAGATCTGAAGGGTCTGGAATGGATATTTGGGGGAACCCCACGTCAATTTTTTTTTAAATTTGCGGCGGGGTTCCCCTTAATATCCATTCCAGACCTGAAGGGCCTGGTAATAGAATTCTGGGGAACCCCCACGCTTTTTTTTTTTTTTTTATCAATGACTTTTGAATGTATTGCCGGGAGCCGACAATTCATTAATAGCCGCGAGTCAGTTTTAAATGCATTTTTTTCTTTCAAAAATGACATTTTTTGCAGGGACAGTTCTAAGCACGGGAAACATGCGCCACTTTACATGCATATCATACACACCCCCCAGGTACGAAATTTAAAGAAATATTTCACTTTTATTTTTTCATTTTAAGCATTATTAAAATCACTGCTCCCGAAAAAACGTCCGTTTTTAAAACTTCTTTTTCCATTGATACATGTCCCCTGGGGCAGGACCCGGGTCCCCAAACACTTTTTAGGACAATAACTTGCATATAAGCCTTTATAATTAGCACTTTAGATTTCTCCCATAGATTTTTCGAATTTGCCGCGAACACCCCAATTTGTTCGCTGTTCGGCGAACGGGCGAACAGGCAATGTTCGAGTCGAACATGAGTTCGACTCGAACTCGAAGCTCATCCCTACTCCTCTCTTCAGTTTTGATACAAATCTCCCATCCCCCTATCTAATGTAACTTCTCCTCCCTCTCTACACTATCATCACCCCTTACACACTCCATTCCCCTCTACAAATCCATGTATCACACTGCACAGACACCACTATGTAACCCTTTACTGACTGATCTGGATATTGTCCCATTTTCTATCACCCATAGCTTAGATCTGTCATTATAAGATTATTAATAGAGTCTAAGCAATAGTCCAATTGTATCCATAACTCCAGGTCAGTCCTATTCCCTCACCTATAATAACCTTCTGGCTGGGTTCACACTTGTGCGATCACAGACATTGCATGTGATACGCACCGCATTGCTGTGCAGATCACATGCAATGTCTGTGCGATGCAAATTCAGCCATACAAACTGTATACAAACTGTATGGCTGAAATTGCATCGCATTTACACAAGAATGGTGCAGGACTCTTTTTTTGGTCCGCACTAGAATCAGATCGCATGAGTGGGAACACTTCTGGGTGTGAATATCAATGCGAACCGATTCCTGTACCATTTCATAGTTCGCACTGCGATCTGAGAACCGATCTGGGGGTGTCATTGGCTTTCTATTGACACTGGCAGTGGTTCGCAGATGTCAGTGTGAACCGTCTGTGAGTCAGGTGCGATGCGGGAACCCGCACAGGATTCGCAGGGTTTCTCACATCACACCAGTGTGAACCCAGCCTTAATTATTTCACTATATTTTTCTATTTTTTTTTTTTCTCTGAATTTTTAAAACAGTTTTTTAATGGATATTGAGCCCAGGTTCAGACTGATAGGAGGAATTAAATCGTGCGAGTTCAGCTGAACTCGCAGGATTTCATTCCCATAGGTCAGTCCCGACTTCAGAGGCGATTTCAGAGACATCTGTGCGGGTTGCTGCATAGATGTCAATGGAAATTGCACCCCGAAGTCAGCAAAAGTGCAGAAACTACTTTTGGGAATCAGTGCAGCGCATCACAGCGATTTAGACGTGCCATTGCTGCCGATTTAGCATGCAATTTGACATGTAAAATCGCATGCCAAATCACTCCAATGTACACCAATGTGAATAATCATTAATCTGTGGGGGTGATTTCCAAAACCAATCCCCCTGGATCAGCCATGATAATTTTCCCTGTCCAGGATCTAACTCCCCCCAGCAGACTTAATCCCTGTGTGCCAACTGCAGCAGCGGCTTCTTCTACACTCTCTGCACATAGGGGAATAGTTTCAGGATAGGATATTTACCAACCCCTTCCTTCCCTCTTCCATCAGTGAACATAGTGAGTGATCGGTTCCAATCACTCACTGTGTTCAATTCATAACACTTCATGTTCATTCATCTTTTCAACAGCATTATTAAAAATGTTAAAAGTAGTAAAAATAAATAATAAAAAATTGTAAAAATAAAAACAAAAAGGGCTCATTCACACAGGTTCTCTGGCCATGTGGATGAGTGGTTTGCTCATGCGGCCGGAGCCACCTGCTACTCTATGGGGACACAGCAGTTGTATGAACACAGCTGCAGGTTTTAATCTGGTAGGTGTGGGTGAGTGGCCCCAAATGTCCACTGTTTATGTGGGGGGCTGTACACCTGCACCCACACACCTTTCAAATTAGGACCTGCAGATGTGTTCATACAGCCACATAGTGTAATATAGGCTGCCTGCGCACAACTCCAGGTGGCTCCAGTCACATAAACAACCCACTGATTCATACTGTACAGGCCACATGGCCCACGTGAATGAGTCCCAAGACCTCATTCACACATAGAGCTTTAATTATTACCTCAATACAGTTTTACATTTTAGATTTGGCAGAAATGTTGTAAGTTATGTTGTGTTTGTGTCAGCTAATAATGCTTTTAATGTATGTAGCGACCTCACCCCTCTCACCGCTTCTTCTTCTCGGCTTGTTGTCTTGTCTAGGGGGGAGTATGGGAGGAGGGATGCGATACACCACGGCCCATGTCCTCTTTTGGCTAGAGGTGAAGGCCAGAACCTATTTTACCATCGGGTTGTGTGCATAACCCAGAACCAAGTCTTTTCTGCAAATGACCCACTCTGCTCCCAGTAACTAGAGTTCCACACCACTGAAAAGGTCCAACTCGTATTTATTCTCCAATAGCAATAAATCATTATTTAGCACAGACAGGTTGTGACCCAAAGAACAGTTCAGTATAGGTGGGGAGTAGGTCGAGGCACAATCTCTAGTTAGAACTAACCATTGTGGTGTCACCAATGGTTATGGCGCCCAGCCGCTGCCACCGACTGTGTAGAACAGAAAGTGAATTACCTTCGCTAAGCGGAGCCCCTGTCAGAGGGAAGACATCCATCCAAGAGTTACCAGAGGCCCCTCCGTCACCGGCGAATGCTGCACCGGACTATCCGGAATAAGTTCTGCTCACTGGCCTCCTCGTCTCAGACTTGGGCACCCAAGGAGTTAGGGCCCCCTCGGATTCCTCCACCCTTGCGGGACCCAGTCGAAGGTACTGGGCCCCAGGCCTCCTCAGTAGTACCTCACCCCAGGCTAAAGGTGCCTGGAATGGACTCCATCTCCCGCTCCGGCCAGGTCAAGGGCACCTGGGTCCGGAACTCCGGCACCCAGGCTGAAGGTGCCTGGGCGCGACTCTGACCTCCGACTCTCAACCCCGTGTCCAGGGTGTCCACCCCCTTTTATCTCCTCTCCCCAGCGTCACAGCAGGTTCCCCGCCCCGCCGTACAACCGCCAGAAGAGGACAAAAATAGTAGGATTTTTAAAACAGCTTACCTGTAAAATCCTTTTCTTGGAGTACATCACGGGACACAGAGCAGCATAGTCATTACTATGTGGGTTATATAGAATTACCTTCAGGTGCTGGCACTGGCAACTTCCAAAACAGGAAGTACCCTCCCCTATATAAGCCCCTCCCATCCGGGAGTACCTCAGTTTTGTAGCAAAGCAATACGTGTCCCCAAAAGAGGGGTGGGAGCTCTGTGTCCCGTGATGTACTCCAAGAAAAGGATTTTACAGGTAAGCTGTTTTAAAAATCCTACTTTCTTGTTCATACATCACGGGACACAGAGCGGCATAGTCATTACTATGTGGGACGTCCCAAAGCAATGCCAAATGAGGGGGGGGATACACCATACATAAGCTGGGCGCCATCAGGCATGAGGATCTTTTGCGGCCTGCAACACACTGCGCCCAAAGGCGACATCCTCCTGACTTCTAACGTCCACCTGGTAGAACCTAGTAAACGTGTGTACTGAAGACCATGTTGCGGCCTTACAAATTTGAGCCAGGGAGGCCTGGTGATGCACTGCCCATGAAGTTCCAACTGCTCTCGTGGAGTGCGCCCTAACTTTGAACGGAGGCGGTCTACTTCTCAAGCCATAGGCTTGTATTATGACCTATCGAATCCACTTGGCTAAAGTAGATTTTGATGCAGCCTGACCCTTTCTGGGGCCTTCCGGCAGAATAAACAAAGTATCCGTTCTACGAATCTGAGCAGTGGCTTTTAGATAAGCTTTAACTGCTCTTACTACATCCAAAGAATGCAATAACTTTTCCTCTACCGAGCTTGGTTTGGGGAAAAAAGAAGGAAGAACCACATCCTGGTTCAAGTGAAACCTCGATACCACCTTAGGAAGAAAGGCTGGGTGAGGGCGTAATACTACTCTGTCCTTATGGATAACCAGATATGGCTCTTTACAGGACATGGCGGCTAATTCCGACACTCTTCTAGCCGAGCATATGGCTACTAAAAATATCAATTTTCTGGTGAGTAGAACCAAGAAAATGTGCCGCAAAGGTTCAAACGGCTGCTTCTGCAGAACCGACAGAACCAAATTTAGATCCCATGGGCATATGGGAGCTTTAATCGGTGGAATAATACGAGTCACCCCTTGCATAAAGGATTTGACAAGTGAATGCATAGCCAGGGGCCTTTGAAATAGTATTGATAAGGCCGAAACCTGGCCCTTGATAGTACTTAAGGCAAACTTCCTGTCTACAGCCCACTGCAGGAAGTCCAGAATTCTGCCTATAACGTACTTACGTGGATGCCATTTTCTGGCCTCGCACCAAGTGATGTACGCCTTCCAAACTCTATAGTAGATCTGCCTGGATACAGGCTTCCTGGCATTGATTATAGTTGATACCACAGAGTTAGAGAGACCTCTCTTCTTTAGGATGTGGGACTCAATAGCCAGGCCGTTAAACTTAGAGTTAGTAAGGAAGGGTGGTATATCCGTCCTTGCGAAAGCAGGTCCGGACGACGTGGAAGGGTCCAAGGACTCCCCACAGACATTTTGATGATCTCCGCGTACCAGGCCCTTCGGGGCCACGCTGGAGCCACCAGGATCACCGGCTTCTTCTCCAACCTGACTCTGCGAAGGAGTCGAGGCAACAATTGTAGCGGAGGGAATGCATATATCAGTCTGAACTGATCCCAAGGGAACACCAGAGCATCCGAGCCGCAAGCGAGGGGATCCCTTGTCCGGGAGACAAATCTGTCCACCTTTGCGCTGAATCTGGATACTAGCAGATCTACATCCGGTGTTCCCCACCGCTGACATATTGCTCGGAAGACCTCGGGATGAAGGGACCATTCCCCTGGGCATAACTGTTGGCGACTCAGAGTCCGCCTTCCAATTCTCCACCCCTGGAATGAAGACAGCTGATATACATGGGACATGCTTTTCTGCCCATTCCAGGATGTGACTTACTTCCCTCTGGGCTGCACGACTCCTGGTGCCTCCCTGATGATTGATATATGCCACTGCTGTGGCATTGTCTGATTGAATTCTGACAGGGGACCCTTTGAGTCTGGATGTCCAGGCTACTAGGGCATACCGGGCTGCTCGTATCTCTAAGAGTTTATTGGGCTGGGTTTTTACTACATTTGACCATCTGCCCTGGAGAGACCATTGCTCCAGTACTGCCCCCCAGCCTATAAGGCTGGCATCTGTAGTGACCACCTTCCAGGATATCGGACTGAAGGGTTTTCCCTTCTGGAGATTCTGGGGGATCAACCACCAGCAGAGACTCTTCCGAACGGAAGGGGACAAAGCCATCGGGAAGTCTAGAGCCTGAATTTTTCCGTTCCAGGCTGACAATATGGCCCTCTGTAAATTCCTTGAGTGGAATTGGGCGTATGGCACAGCTTCGAATGATGCTACCATCTTTCCTAGCAGCCTCATGCACAGGCGTATGGACGGCTGTCTTTTTGCACAAAGCAGACGGACCAAGCCCCTCAAAGAGGATACCTTGTCTAGAGGTAAGAAAATCTTCCTCTGGTCTGAATCCAGCCGTAGCCCTAGATATACCAGGTTTTTCACTGGCTGTAGGGCTGACTTGTCCAGGTTGATGACCCAACCGTGAGATTCTAGATACTTGATTGTATCGACAATTACCACTTCTAGCTTGGCAACTGAGTGGTCCATCAACAACAGGTCATCTAGGTATGCCATTATCGTTACACCTCGTGTTCTTAGATCGGCCAACAGTGGGGCCAGAATTTTTGTGAACACTCGTGGTGCTGTGGCCAGACCGAATGGTAAGGCTCTGAACTGAAAATGGTGCCCTTCTACTGCAAAGCGTAGAAATTTTTGATGACCTGGAAAGATGGGAACATGCAAGCAAGCATCTTTGATGTCGATCGAGGCTAACCATTCCTCCCCTTGTAGGGCAGCGGTGACCGATCGGATCGACTCCATCCGGAAAGACCGGACGTTTAGAAATTTGTTTAGACTCTTTAGGTCCAATATGGGTCTTATGTCCCCGTTTGGCTTCGGGACTGTGAAAAGGTTTGAGTAGAAACCCAACCCCCACTCTTCCATAGGAACCTCCATAATTACTCCTTGGAGCAATAGTTGTTCTAACGCCAATAGGAGAGGCCCTCTTTTCAGAGGGTCTCTTGGCATGCCTGACCACATAAAATGGGAAGGAGGAGACTCTTTTAACTCCAACTTGTATCCCAGAGTTACTGCGGAGAGCACACCCATCTGTCTTTGATCGTCTCCCGCCAGGTCTCTGCGAACAACTGAAGTCTTCCCCCCACCCGTTTGAGTGGGGGCAGCCCTTCATAGGCTTGACTTGGAGGCTGGTTTAGTACCCCTTCGGATCCAGGGTTTCTTATTACCCTGTGACTGTCCCTGATTTTTACCCCCTGAGTTTGACCGAGGAGGCCGTCGGAATTGCTTAGTAGCAGACGTCGCAGGGATAGGAGAGGTAGTCCTCTTAAAAGATGGACCCTTAGACCTCTTCTTACTCGGTAAGAGAGTACTTTTACCACTGGAAATCTTCTGGATATACTTATCCAGGTCCTCGCCAAAAAGGCGTTCCCCATGAAATGGGAAGCTAACTAAGAGCTTCTTACAGGGAGCTTCAGCAGACCAGTTTTTGAGCCACAGAAGCCTACGCATATGTACCAAAGACAGCGTGAGGCGGGAGGCCTGATGGATAGAATCCTTGATGGCGTCAACCGCAAAGCATAATGCTCTAAGCAGATCAGCCAGAGCCTGGGCCTGCTGGTCTGGCAAATCCCTCAGGACCATTTTCATTTGATCCTTTAAAGCTTGGCAGACCCCAATAGCTGCCACTGCTGGCTGTGTAACAGCCCCTGCTGTGGAAAAAGCAGATTTTAATAAAGATTCCAATTTTTTATCTACTGGATCTTTGAACATTTGAACATTATCTACTGGACATGTCAGTGATTTGTTCACAGAAGAGATGGCTGCATCCACCGTAGGAACATTCCATCTCTGGGTGAACTTTTCCTCCATGGGATAGATCACCGGAAATTTCTTAGGCGGAACAAATAGTTTATCAGGATGTTCCCAGTCCTGGTATATAAGTCCTTCCAATAATGGATGTATTGGAAAGGAGCAATTAACCTGGGGAGCTTTTAGCGACCCCAATGAGGAGACAGCAGTAGTTGATGGTTCAACAAGAGGCATTTTAAATGCAGATCGAACCATGTCAGTTAGGGTCTGGACCCACAATCTTTCAGTCTGTGATGCTGAAAATGGTTCATCTACTGTCGATTCCTCAAAAACAGAGTTAACCTCCTCCTGATCCCCTTCAGGTAGGTCGGTCCCTTCCTGGGACTGTTGCTCTGCCAACAGGCACTCTAATGGAGGTGATGGAGATCTGGCGCGCTTTCTTTCCTGTAGAGAAGAAGCGATCAATGCTGCCAATCTCTGCTCCAATCCCTCCAGAGTTGAGGAAAAAACCTCCTCTGTTATATATGCAGGAGCAGGTGGACTGAGGACAGCCGCAGTACCTGGCACTCCCGGGGGTTCCTTATGGGTATTAACCTCTGATTTCTCAGGGGAGGAGGGTGCAGATGACTGCTCCAGATCCTCAGAGCCCGATGGAGACCCCCTACACTTCCTGAGAGGTATATCTCAGAGTTTTTTAGGCGGCATATTCCTTATTTCAAAGCTGAGGTATTCCAGCCGCAATACACCCCTTACTGAAATAGTCTAATGCAATCTGCTGCTATGTACATCAGTGGGTGTCTACTAATGCGTCTTTCTGGGGATGCCTGTATCAACCGCCCGCTGTAAGCCCCTATACCATGCTACCAGCTCCTTTTCATGCTCTGTGTCCATAGCAAGCAGCGTGGACTGAGTCCTTTTATCTTGCTGGGACGCCCGCACATGCGCAGAAGCGCTGGGCGCACAGAGCGCGTCATCCGCCAGGCTCCGCCCACTTTTTGAAGCTAAATCTATAAAAAGAAAGCGTGTGTGCGCGCACGTGCACGTGTGCGCTCTTGGCGCCCTGTAGGGAGAGGAGCCAGGGTCCCTGTTTCACCAGGACTCGGGGATGGAAGGAAACTACTTGGCAGCATGACAGAGGAATGCAGCTTCCCTGATAGAGAGCTCACTCATCTGCCTGGACTTTCACCATGGAAGGAATAGTCCCAAGAAAAAAAAACGTTCCACAGCGGCCTCTAGTGGACAAACACAGGTACCGCACTTTTGTCTTTTTTTTTTTTTTTAAAACCTCCTTTATGAAAAACATTTCCAGGTTTACAGTTTTTAAAACTTCCTTTATGAAAAAACATTTCTAGGATTTCTTAGGCATATACAGCTATTAGCGGGAATACCTTTTAGGTAACAGGCAGAAAGACATATTAGGCTTGGGGGTCCCCTCAATAGAACCAAGTTCCTGAGGGGCCCCCACTTACCTTTTCCCCGCCGCAGGACTTTGTTTGGTCCACAGAAGCCCAAACTTCACCTTTCACGGCAGGCATTGTACTAGACCTTCAGGGACCGGGTTCCCAAGGATTCCACTCCCCTGGACCTGTATAGCACCCTGCACAGATAGCCTCTTGGTTTTGGGTATGACCAGAGCTCTGGATCCCAGGGTCCAGCCCTCCTAAGAGAGGCATTACAGGCAAAACCCTGCTCTTCTCTGCAAGGCCCGGGTACCGACCGTTTAGCTATGAAGCTTTTTTGGTCGGATCCGGAATAGCTTGCTAAGGCCCAGAGAACCTGTACACAAGCCCAGATGAATACATTTTAACCTTGGCCAACACCTTAGACACTGGCAAAAAACTGAGGTACTCCCGGATGGGAGGGGCTTATATAGGGGAGGGTACTTCCTGTTTTGGAAGTTGCCAGTGCCAGCACCTGAAGGTAATTCTATATAACCCACATAGTAATGACTATGCTGCTCTGTGTCCCGTGATGTATGAACAAGAAAGCACAGTACTGCAGTGAGGGTTCAACCCCGGCCCAGTGCGACAGCGCCACCCACAGGCCGAAGGGAACCTCACACTACTAGAGTCCTCCATGAACAACAAATAGTCCCAAATTCCCTAACAATCGGTGCATCTGGGTTACACTACCACCCAGATACCTCCCCTAAATTCAAATACCCGCTACATGTATTTTTAGCAAAATATTGCTTCAATATTTTCTGTGGGGTGGATCCATCTGATGCTGCCTTTCTTGCTTTGGCTCCTGCATGCTAGCAATCAAGATTTTAGAAGATAAGTGTGCTGTTTAACTAATTCCTTGTACAACACACTCCTGAACATTGTACTCTGTACGTAATGCATTTCTGAACCTTGCACTCTGTGCCTAGCATCCCCCTGAGCCCTGCACTCTGTGCCTAGCATCCCCCTGAGCCCTGCACTCTGTGCCTAGCATCCCCCTGAGGAGAGGCGTTGCTAGGGGGTGCGGGGGGTGCGGTCCGCCCCCGGGTGACACCCGCTAGAGGGGTGACACCCTCCCTTTTTTTTTTTTTTTTTTTTTTTTTACAGCTGACCCATTCATTGATTAATTTCACCCCGCTGGACTGGAAGCCTGGAACAACACCTCCAGCGCCGCGGCCGCGCCTGGTGTGTGTCCTCCGGCTCCTTATTCTTCCTATTCCTAAATTCCAATCCTCCTCCCTACCCTACAGAGCCAGCGAGCGACTCAGCCTGTCACATCATCACACTGCACTGTGATGATGTGACGACACGCACTAGCGTTGCTAGCCAGGTGCGGGGGGCGGGCCGCACCCGGGTGACACCCACCAGAGGGGTGACACCCGTGGGTAGCGCAGCGGCACCACACTGACATTGCCCGCTGCCCTGTGCCTTAGGCTCACGCTGCGGCTGTGTCCCTCAGCGGAGCGGAAGGAAGCCGCCGCCCCCTCTGCCTCCTCTCTGTTTACATCCACAGAGGAGGAGGAGGAGCCCGCGCTCGAGAGACACACCGCTGTGTGTATCTGCCGCTCTGTTCTGAGGTCTGTAAGGTAAGGGGGGCATCTTTACTGATGGGGGGAGGGGGTGTCTGTACTGCTGGGGTCTGCACTAGGGGGAGTTTGCACCAGGGGGGCTGTAACTGAGGGGGTGTCTGTACTGAGGGGGGTCTGGTACCAAGGGGGTGTCTGTACTGAGGGGGGTGTCTGTACTGAGGGGGGTGTCTGTAACTGAGGGGGTGTCTGTACGAGGGGTGTCTGGTACTGTGGGGGGTGTCTGTAACTGAGCAGGGTGTCTGTAACTGAGGAGGTCTGCACTGAGGTGGGGGTGTCTGTACTGATGGAGCGGTCTGTACTGAGGTGGGGGTGTCTGTACTGAGGGGGTGTCTGTACTGAGGGGGGTGTCTGTAACTGAGGGGGGTGTCTGTAACTGAGGGGGGGTCTTTAACTGAGGGGGGTCTTTAACTGAGGGTGTGTCTGTAACTGAGGGGGTGTCTGTAACTGAGGGGTGGTCTGTACGAGGGGGAGTCTGTACGAGGGGGTGTCTGTACTGAGGGGGGTGTCTGTACTGAGGGGGGTGTCTGTACGAGGGGTGTCTGTAACTGAGGGGGTGTCTGTAACTGAGGGGTGGTCTGTACGAGGGGGAGTCTGTACGAGGGGGGTGTCTGTACTGAGGGGGGTGTCTGTACTGAGGGGGGTGTCTGTACTGAGGGGGGTGTCTGTAACTGAGGGGGTGTCTGTAACTGAGGGGTGGTCTGTACGAGGGGGAGTCTGTACGAGGGGGGTGTCTGTACTGAGGGGGGTGTCTGTACTGAGGGGGGTGTCTGTACGAGGGGTGTCTGTAACTGAGGGGGGGTGTCTGTAACTGAGGGGGTCTGCACTGAGGTGGGGGTGTCTGTACTGATGGAGCGGTCTGCACTGAGGTGGGGGTTCATACTGAGGGAGGCGGGTCTATATTGATGGCGGGGAGTCTGTACTTAGTGGAGCGGGTTTGTACTGAGGGAAGGGATCTATACTGTGGGAGTGGGGTCTGTAGTTAGTGGAGGGGGGTCTGTACTGAGGGGGGACTATAGTTGTTGGGGGGTGACACCATTTTTTTTCGCACCGGGTGACACCAACCCTAGTGACGCCACTGCCCCTGAGCCCTGTACTCTGTGCATAGCATCCTCCTGAATCCTGCACTCTGCACGTAGCATCTTCCTGGACCCTGCACGTAGCATCTTCCTGGACCCTGCACGTAGCATCCTCCTGCACGTAGCACCAGCAGACAGGGGGCACACTGACCACCAATATGCTGGGTCAGTGGTTACCAGTATACAGAGGAAATAACTCAAGTAAAACAACTACCATACAACCAAAACAAATCTCAAATACAATAAGAGAATCTTGTTAGCTGGTTCCCTCATCTAACGCAAATCAATAAAAAGCAAAAAATGCAGCGCTGCCCTACACTTCATCTATACAATTGTACAAATGGACTTATAAATGTAATGGCAAAACCTATAAATGAATATCCAGTGCAAAATCAACGAATGCATTGCACTATAGTAGTGATGGTGTCACCCTCTCTGCAAATGGTAAGAAATATTTCAGAGCTGCAATGTGCAAATAGTGGTGAAACCCCCTATATATAATCATAATAAAATGTAAAATATGTACAACAATTGTACATTTTATTATGATTTTGCACATTACAGCTCTGCAATAAGGGCTCTTTCACACGGGGCGGATCCGTGAAGCTCCGCTTGCTCAGCGGGGATCGCTCCGTTGATCCCTGCTGAGCCGGCGGATGAGTGGGTGGTCCCCGCACACTGTGCAGGGACCGCCCTGTCAGAGCGCCGCTCTCCCCTATGGGGGATCGGATGACGACGGACCGTAGAGTCCGTTGTCATCCGATCCGCAGACGGAAGGAAAATAGGGTTTTCCTCCGTCACACTTTTGCGGATCGGAGCGGGTCGGAAGTCAGCGGACATGTCACCGCTGACATCCGTGGCTCCATAGGAGGACATGGAGCATTCGTTCAGGTCCGCCTAAAAAACTGACAGGCGGACCTGAATGGACCCTCCGTGTGAAAGAGGCCTTAGTCCTACCTTTTGCAGAGAGGGTGACACCATCACTACTATATTGCAATACATTGGTTGATTTGCACTGGATATTCATTTATAGGTTTTGCCATTACACTTATAACTCCATTTGTAGAATTGTATGAAGGAAGTGTAGGGTTGTGTATTGGTATACAGAGGCCAGGACATGAAAAAACCTCCGCTTTCAGGCCACGCCCACTTTCTGGGCACACCGACTTTTTGGCCTCATCCAAGGGTGTGCGGTAGCCTGCTGCATTAGCACCCTCAGTCTTACCTCAAGCACCACCATAGCACCCCAAAAATAAATTGTCTGGAGCCGCACCTGCCTGGATCAGATTTGAATTTTGCTGCCCCATCCCTCCCTCCAAGTTTTTTTTTTTTTTCTCCATCTTATTTTCTTAACATTTAGTAGTCCTAGCCCAAAAATTTCCGAAGAGGCATCTTTTATTTATCTCATGGAGGAAATGTGAGAAATAACATATATATCATACAATCGTTTTATAAACACATACCACATACACTGAAGGAAAATATGCTTATAAAATATTTTACCATTTGCCATTAAAAAAAAAAAAATGTCCCCGGATTCCATTTTAAAAATCTGGTCACCTTATCTTAACTGGCATTCCTCTACTGTGCCATGGTCTCAAATTATGGATCGCATGCTAGCCATCAAACTTTCAGAACATATTCATCACACTTTATTCGATACTATGGACACATATGATAATAAATGGAAACCTTGGGATCTATCTCTGTTAATTCATGGAACTACAGGATGATACTACCGAATCTTTTTTTAATATTTATTTTATTTCCTTTTTTTTCCCCTCATTAAACAAATCCATATGACATTATAGAGATATAAAAGACTACCAATAATTCAGGTATACTTCCCATTATTTGTATCCCTCCCTCTTATGTCACTGCTACTTATAAATGATGCTGATATTTTTTGCATCCTTCTTTGTGTATGTACCTCTTACCAATGTACAGATAAAATTGTATTGAGACTTATTTTTCAATAAACCGTTTGTAAAAAAAAAGAAGAATAGAAATGCCATAAAACTACCCCCTATTTTGTAGATGCTATAACTTTTGCGCAAACCAATCAATATACACTTATTGCAATTTTTTTTTTACCAAAGATATGTAGAAGAATACGTATCGGCCTAAACGGAGGAAAAAATTATAAAAAAAAAAAAAAATGTGGGATATTTATTATAGAAAAGGTAAAAAATATTGCTTTTTTTTCCAAAATTGACGGTCTTTTTTTTGTTTATAGCGAAAAAAAAATGAAAACCACAGAGGTGATCAAATACCACCAAAAGAAAGTTCTATTTGTGAGACAAAAAGGACATCAATTTTGTTTGGGTACAACGTCGCACGACCGCGCAATTGTCAGTTAAAGCGACGCAGTGCCGAATCGCAAAAAGTGCTCTGGTCAGGAAGGGGTTAAATCCTTCCGGGGCTGAAGTGGTTAAAGTAGTGCAGTGCTGAATAGCAAAAAAAATGGCCTGGTCACGAAGGGGGGGGGGGGTAAACCTTTCCAGAGGTCAAGTCGTTAAAAAGTTGTTGCAGTTGAAAGAGCAGTGATTCATTTTCTTTTTTAATCAGTTTCCGATCACTTCTGTATTTTAGAACAAAGAGACACGGGGCAGACAGGATCTCTTCACACTTGTAAAGTTTAATCAGGTCATTTAGATACACACAATTTAGATACTTTTTGGTAAAATCGTTTCTAGATCATTTCATATTCTACAATGTATACAAAATCTACAGATCGGTAATCTATCATCCGTGTCTAAGCCATATTGCACATCATACTTTACAGACTTGACCTACAAAATTTATTTATTTTTTGCTTTTTTTTTTTTAATGATGACATCAGGATCAGCCGCAGTCCTCCACCCACATAGGGGGGACTACAAGTCCCAGCATTCCCAGGCACCCCGCAGCATGCTGAAACTTGTTGGCGGTTGGGGTGCCGCAGGATGTAGAATCTCAATGGTACGCCGATTAGGGTGACCACATTTCCAAACTACCATTCAGGGACATCCCTCCCCTTCCCAAAAATCTGCTTCTGCTGTAACGAATCACAGCACAGTGATTGGACACAAGAGGCGGGATTTACGATTTCTCCAATCACAAGCAGGGGGCGGGGATTGTGCTCCTCCAGGCATTCCCGGCCAGGACAAGTACTGTCAGGGAGTAAAGCGTGATGTGGCGGCCTTTTTTGGGGCCATCATACCGACCCGGGGGGTGGCTGTGTCAGTTTCATTCCGGGACACTGTATTGTCCTGGCATGAAGGTGCCCGGGACAGACCCGCAAAATGCGGGACTGTCCCAAGCAATCCGGGACACGTGGTCACCCTAACGTCGATCCCATTCGGTTTATCCATACATAAAACTTTGACGTGACACAGATTTGTTACAATTTACATTTAACAGAAGCAGCGACACTCTATACAGCAGGGGGAGGCAACCCGGGGGCCCTCCAGCTGTCACGGAACTACATTTCCCATGAGGCATTGCAAGGCTGGCAGTTACAATTACTCCCAGAGGCATGATGGGACTTGTAGTTCTGCAACAGCTGGAGAGCCCCAGGTTGCCTACCCCTGTTCTATACAGTGTCTGTGATCATGTGACGTGCGTCCCTCAGACTGATTTATTAAAGGGCCAGTCCAGCTGGAACTTCTATCAGTTTTTTTTTTTGGATAGATGCCGACGAGCTGAATAATTCTGATCATTCTTGGTGACCCCCAATGGCAAGAATTTACTCCCCTTGTTCTCACTCTGACCCATCAGAGAGGCTATATAGGTGGGCATAGAGAGGGGCGTAGACATCGTTCTGCAGATGTGCCAGGAAATACAGAAAGCCATTGGTGAGTGGTTTGGTCAACAATATCCATCACAAGTGAAATTATGGGTGGAGCGGCCCTTTGGGGCCCATTCACACTTGTGCATTGCCATTCATTGTAAATGGAACCCCCATTGTACAGTAGACCCTAGGGCTACTTTCACACTGAAGCGCTGGATGCGCTGGTGGTATAGCGGCGCTATTTTTTGCACCGCTATACCGTCGTTTATGCCGCGATTTGCGGGAGCTAGCGTGGTGATTTTAACCCCCGCTAGCGGCTGAAAAAGGGTTAAAAACGCCTCTTTGCGGTGTTTTGGAGGCGCTACCCCCATTGATTTCAATGGACAGGGGCGCTACTATAGGAGCAGTATTTTTACCGCTCCTATCGCGCCTCAAAGATGCGGCTTGCAGGAGTTTTTTTCCCCTCCTGCCAGCGCACCGCTCCAGTGTGAAAGCCCTTGGGCTTTCACACTGGATACAAAGGAGCGTTTTTTTCAGGGCGCATTGTAGGCGCTATTTTTAGCGCAATAGCGCCTGCAAAGCGCCTCAGTGTGAAAGCAGCCTAATGCAGTTATGGTGAGCCTTGGCACCCCAGATGTTTTGGAACTACATTTCCCATGATGCTCTTGCACTCTGCAGTGTAGTTAAGCATCATGGAAAATGTAGTGCCAAAACATCTGGGGTGCCAAGGTTCACCATCACTGGCCTAATGTATTGTAGTTCACCAAAACACATGTACCATGCACTGTGGTGTGCTGCCATTCAGTGTAAATGGCAATCTATTGTACAGTAGAGTTCAGCACACCATAGTGCCCCACAGTGCTGCACTTTGTAAAGGGAACCCCCCATTGTAGAGTAGAGCCCAATGTCCTGCAGTGCACTACAATGCAAACACCATGCGTTGTGTGTGCACCGCCATTCATTGTGTAAATGGAACAGTAGAGCCCGATGTACCATATTGCACCACAACGCATATACTAAGCATTGTGGTGCGCTGCCATTCATTGTAAGGCCTCTTGCACACCGCAGCTTTTCAAAATTCTCAGTACAGCTTATTTATTTTTTTACTGAGCTAAAATACAGCCCATTCATTGTAATGTGCCTGTGCTGCGTAGACTCACCCCCTTCATCCCGGAAGAGGACACAGCAGTAGTAGTTGGAACAATCATCAATTCCCGACTCGACTACACAAACTCCCTCTACATAGGACTACCAAATTACCAGATTTCGTGCCTACAAGTCGTCCAGAACACGGCAGCCAGACTGGTAACAGGGAAAAAACCCTGGGAATCCATCACCCCTGCACTGAGGACCCTGCATTGGCTAGCCGTGAAGGATTGGGTCACTTTCAAGACCCTCTGCCTCACCCACAAGTGCACACAAGGAAACGCTCCTCAATACTTATGTGAGAAAATAAAACACTACACCCCCAATCGCATTCTCTGATCAACTAAACAAAACCTCCTCCACATCCCCAAGTCCCGCTACAAATCGAAGGGAGAATGAAGATTTGCAGTCCAAGGACCACGGCTTTGGAACGCTCTACCCCCGGACAGCCGCATGGAAGAAAACCATTGGGCCTTCAGGAAAAAACTTAAGACCCACCTCTTCTGAAGGATCAGGACGACACTGGATGGAAATAATCGCCTTGAGGCGATTTAGTTCGCATTTGTAGCGCTATACAAGTTATTCACTCACTCGCTCACAGGCGCGTAAACAAGCGGCGTGTATTCTTCAGTAAAAAAAAAAAGAACATTGGCACATTTTCACGTAAATTCTTACAATTTTGTCCATTTAGGCCTCTTGCACACGATACTCCTGTTTGAGCATTTACTTTCTCAGATGTTTTTTTTTATTTTTTATAAATGTACTTTCGCTCATTTTTGCGCAAATTCACGCGCATGCGCGGAAGCTTCTTCTTGCATTCACAATGTCAATGGACAAATCTGTGCAAATTAGTGATCAAAAATGGCAGATTTTTCTATTTATTTATTTTTTTACTGAAGAATAAACAGCGCTTGTTTACGCACCTGTGTGCACAGGCACATTACAATTAATGGGCTGTATTTTAGCTCAGTTAAAAAAATAAGCTGTACTGAGCATTTTCAAGCTGCGGTGTGCGCAAGAGGCCTTACAATATCAACGCGAGAACAAGCTTCCACACATGCGTGGAAATGTGTGCGAAAATACATACAAAAAAACCCAGTCTAAAAAAGTAGCATCGTGTGCAAGAGGCATAAATGAAACCCCTATTGTTCAGTGGAGTCCAGCAAACCATAGTGTAGTACAACGCATGTACCATGCATTGGGGTGCACTGCCATTCATTCTGTAAATGGAACTTGTATTGTACAGTAGAGTCCAATGTACCATAGGGCACCACAACGCATATACTGAGCATTGTGGTGCATTGCTATTCATTGTAAATGGAACCCCCATTGTACAGGAGAGTCCAGCCAACCATACTTCACTACAACACATATTTCGCAAATAGCGAATGCCCGAATGCCTTCGGAATAATTTGTTGTTGCGTTAATGCGGCCTAATGCAACAGCAAGTCGACTTGTTGTGATCCGTCACGGAAAATTACGAATCAACGAACCAAAAAAAGTTAGGAAAGTAGGAGTTGTGTCCAGAATCAACGAAAAACAATGTACTCTACCGAAAGTACGAATTGTAAATCAACTAAAAATAAGGCTTACATTAATACGAATCATTCCGAATCAATGAAAAAGGTCGCTTGCGAAAATAGGAATTAGTCTGAACACGAAAAAATCCCGTTTAGCAAAATTACGAATGATTACGAATCAACAGGACCGAAAAGAAACTAAACTAAACTAAACAAATTTTTCCGTGGTGAACAAGTCTAAAATGGAACCCCGATGTACAGTAGAGTCCAGCAAACCATAGTGCACCACAACGCCATATACTGAGCATTGCTATTCATTATAAATGGAACCCCATTGTACAGTAGAGCCCAACTTACCATAGTGCACGATGCATATACTGTACCGTGCATTGTGGTGTCCCGCAATTCATTGTAAATGGAACCCCCATTGTACAGTAGAGCCCAATGTACCGCAGTGTACCACCCAACGCTGTATCCTGGCCTAGGCCAACAAGGCCCAGGCCTAGGGCAGCACTTTGCAAGGGGGCAGCACAGAAAGAGTCCCCGTCGGCTTGTGTTACACTGTTAGTGTAGAGCCAGTCTTATGGGAAGGACTGGGCTGAGAGGCAAATTAGTCTAGCGCCCCCATAAAGCGGACGCTTTTTTACCATCCCTGTCCCATTGCAGAGATTTCCCTTCACTTCCTGTCCCATAGCCAAACAGGAAGTGAGAGGAAATCTATGCAAATTAAGGGAATTCATTGCTTCCCCCCAGGCCCTCAGAACTAGTGTCCCCACTCAAAAATTTCAGGGGGAGTCTTAAAAATGAAGGGGTGTGGCCTTGATAGAAAGGGGTGGGTCATATTTAAATTAGGGGGTGCACGAGTTTAGTCAGGCCTAGGGCAGCACAAAACCTAAACACACTACTGGTACCACCACACATATAACATGCACTGTGGTGCGCTGCATCTTCAAAAAAAGAGTCTTGTCGGCTTTGTCATCCATAAGTGGTACGTTGGCAAGCCATTCATAATGAACAGGCTGTGTTAATGCAATGCACATTACCATGTGCTATAAAGCAACGGAACGCGTAGGTGTGAATGGGCCCCAAAAAAATGTGAGCCTCGCAGTTCATCGCTTCCGGATCGTTTCCGGTCCAGAGGGAGACATATAAATGTTACACAACATTCTAAAGTCTACAAAACACTATTAAGGCAGCTTGTGCGAGTGCGCGGGGTAGGTTGGTATATGTAAGCCATTGACACCTTTCCGGTGTTGCGTTACAATTCAAAGTGGAGTCACCTACTACAGGGGCGGAGAAAAATCAGCCTAGAATTAAAGCAGCATTCCACACGAATGTAACACCCCGACGGTTTCATTACACAAAGTTAAATGTATTTTAAAGCCTAATTGAATTTCTGTTTAAATCAGTTAAATACATTAGAGATGCAAGGTGTGCGAAGTCCTACCTATCCTTCATTTTTTTCTTTTTTAAAGCAGCCACAGCCTGAGCAGAATAGCCTGTCCCCTGCCAGCATGCTGCAGGAAACGACCCTTGCTCCTTGCTGCAGGAAATGACCCTTGCTGTGGAAGCAGAGGTTTCTCCTCCCTGCTGAGTCAGCGCCAAAGATATCCAATCAGCAGGGAGAATGAGTTATGCTGATTGGAGAGCTCCAGCTATGACTTAGGTGGGGGGGGGGGGGGGGCGGGAACACATTATGAAAAATGTAAAAATGTTACAAAGCAAAGGGAAAAATAAACATGAAACAGTGAAGGTACAAATAACAGAAAAGGCGGCGCATGTCAAAACTATTAGCAGACCCAGAGATACGGGAAGTTTGAATTTTTATGCAAATGTTGACTTTTCCTGTAAAAGTCAAGGCTGGTCACCGCTCTTCGATAAAAGACACCACCCATTGCAAAAAAAAAAAAAGGACCAATAGGAAAAGTCCTATATAGAGCTGCACAATCCTGACAGTGCTTAAACCAGATATACCTTTGGTGTAATGATCGCAATGGGTGGTGCCGGGCATAACCAAAGTCAACCCCTTCCTGTCCAGCCCTAGCATCCCGTTACGTGCGCCTTGACACCTAGGGGGCGGGATAGACTTCCCAATCACGTGACCACCTTGGTTGGCTGCCACAGTGATCACATGATGGGAATCCTGTCCGGATCATGACTATAGACCGAGAGCTTTCTATGACCGCTCGGTCACGGTGCTGGTAGCGCACAGAAGCCTTGGATGTCAATGGGCTCATAAGTGTTTCATGGGCAGCAAGAGAGTAAAAAGTAAGAGCCAACCAAAACTCAAAAGATGTGTTTTTACGGTTTATGGTGAATCGTTTTGTGGGCCTTGCGGGGTCCCCCCCTTCTCCAGGGCGAATGAGTGACAACTTAATTGAGTCCCCCAGAGGAAGGAGCCCCAGATTCTTACTCAAGACCAATAGGAAAGGCTTTAGAGGTTGTTTCTGGGTTTTATTATTGTCATAATAATAACGATTATTCGTTATGATGAAGTTAAAAACCCAGGAAGTCAGCACAGCACAGGGATGGTGGGAGCCCCTCATAATGAGCACAGCACAGGGATGGTGGGAGCCCCTCATAATGAGCACAGCACAGGGATGGTGGGAGCCCCTCATAATGAGCACAGCACAGGGATGGTGGGAGCCCCTCATAATGAGCACAGCAGGGGTACAGCCCCAGGAGGAAGTCAGCACAGCACAGGGATGGTGGGAGCCCCTCATAATGAGTCGACGACTGCCGTATTGAGAAAGGTATTTTTTGCTTTTTAAATTCATCATAACGAATGTTCGTAATTGTTACGAAAAGTTAACGAATCTACCGAAAATTCGTATTTCGTACGAAACAAATCCAAATTGAATTTCGGACACGAATTACGAAATACGAATTTTCCTCTAATACGAAACGGATCGAAACGAAACAAATTTATTGACGGTGCACATGTCTAACCAGCACCATGACCGAGCGGTCATAGAAAGCTCTCGGTCTATAGTCATGATCCGGACAGGCTTCCGATCATGTGACCACTGTGCCAGCCAACCAAGGTGGTCACGTGATCAGGTCAAGTCTATCCTGCCCCCTAGGGGTCAAGGCGCGCTTAACGGGATGCTAGGGCTGGGCAGGAAGGGGTAAACTTTGGTTATGCCCGGCACTGTTGGGATTGTGAAGCTCTATATAGGACTCTTTTCCTAAAAGGGGGGATTTAACTAGTCCAAGATTTAGAAAGTTAGAGATACGTACTAAAAACTTCAACAATGTTTTTTGGACGCATCCATACACATCCAGAACCCCTCCCCCTGTTGCCGCTGCTGCCAGCAATTTCCAGCTGTCAAATTGTCAGCCGGTAATTACTTTGTTATAATACAGCAGGAGCTGATGTCAAAATGCATCCAATTCTAAGTAACATGACACTCGCAGAGAGTTTGCAAGTGTCACTGAGTAAATGCAATAAATCAATATATTGTTTCATTCATATATAAATCAAATGTGTGACCTTTGACCTACATATAACATCACTTAAAGCGAAAAGTAAACCCATTGATTTAATACTTTCAAAAAACAGTTACATTTCCGGCACATGCTAGGAATGTAACTGTCACATTGGTTGTGCTCTCAACCAAACTGTCAACCCATCCAATGGCTGGTTTAACTGATCCCATGTGCAGCATCATGGCAGTTGAAGATTAAACATTTGCCAAGATGGCAGCTTCCTTGGCTGAAAATGATAGGAGGGTTTACTTCCACTTTAAAGAACCCTTAAGAGTACTTTTTTTTTTTTTCTTACAATAAAATGTATATCTATTTAACCCCTAAGTTAACCCTAATTAGTCATAATTAACCCCTCCTTCCCCTTCTACCTTTAGCATTTATTTTTCTGATGATTTTCTTATTTATATTTTTTTTAACCATCAATATTTTTGCTTTTGTTTGATAATTTCTTTAGTATCGCATAACAAGCACATGTGCAAAAAAAAAAAAAAAAAAAAGCCTGTGTAATTTTTTAATAACTTTGCCATATTTTTTGACATCATTTTAGTGTAATTTCAAACAGGACATAATATAGAATAAAATGTACACCTTTTATTTACAGTAAAATACTTTTTTTTTTATCACCGGTTCAAAACAGAATTACTCCTATGTATTTTTGTTTATAGATTCCATATAATATATTTTTTAACCAGTTCCTGCCCATGCTATAGCCAAAAGAAGGCTGCAGTGCTGCTCTCCAGTTCTGGGAGAATGTCCATGGACGCCCTCCCACGCTCGCTCCATGACTGCTGTGTCCTTTGGACACAGCTGATCACAGATCACGGTAAAGGGACAATCACAGCGGCCCTTTACCATGTGATCAGCTGTGTCCAATCACAGTTGGTCTTATGTAAACAGACTTGCTGGTTATCGGCATTCCTTTCCTCCGCTGTCTCTGTTTGAAAAGAGAAGGGGCCGAAAACGAGCAAGTCTGACAGGGCACAGTGAGTACATTATGAGTGCAGCCTCGTGAGTTCCTCTTCACCAGTGCCTATCAGTGGCCATGATTGCAGCCTATCAGTGCCCATCATTGCAGCCTATCAGTGCGCATCAGTGCAGCCTATCAGTGCGTTCCTTCTCACTGATGCCCATCAGTGCAGCCTATCAGTGCCCATCATTGCAGCCTCATGAGTTCCTCCTCACCAGTGCCTATCAGTGCCCATCATTGCAGTGTATCAGTGCCCATCATTGCAGCCTATCAATGAGTTCCTTCTCACTGATGCCCATCAGTGCCCATCACTGCAGCCTATCAGTGCCCATCAGTACAGCCTATCAGTGAGCTCCTGCTCACCGATGCCCATCAGTGCAGCCTATCAGTGAGTTCCTTCCCACCAATGCCCATCATTGCAGTCTATCAGTGCCCATCATTGCAGCCTCATGAGTTCCTCCTCACCAGTGCCCATCATTGCAGCCTATCAGTGCCCATCAGTGCTGCCTATCAGTGCGTTCCTTCTCACTGATGCCCATCAGTGCAGCCTATCAGTGCCCATAATTGCAGCCTCATGAGTTCCTCCTTACCAGTGCCTATCAGTGCCCATCATTGCAGTGTATCAGTGCCCATTGCCCATCAGTGCAGCCCATCAGTGAGTTCCTTCCCACCAATGCCCATCATTGCAGTCTATCAGTGCCCATCATTGCAGCCTCATGAGTTCCTCCTCACCAGTGCCCATCATTGCAGCCTATCAGTGCCCATCAGTGCAGCCTATCAGTGCGTTCCTTCTCACTGATGCCCATCAGTGCAGCCTATCAGTGCCCATAATTGCAGCCTCATGAGTTCCTCCTTACCAGTGCCTATCAGTGCCCATCATTGCAGTGTTTCAGTGCCCATTGCCCATCAGTGCAGCCCATCAGTGAGTTCCTTCCCACCAATGCCCATCATTGCAGTCTATCAGTGCCCATCATTGCAGCCTCATGAGTTCCTCCTCACCAGTGCCCATCATTGCAGCCTATCAGTGCCCATCATTGCAGCCTATCAATGAGTTTCTTCTCACCGATGCCCATCAGTGCAGCCTATCAGTGTCCATCAGTGCAGGCTCGTGAGTTCCTCTTCATCAGTGCCCATCACTGCAGCCTCACCAGTGCCCATCACTGCAGCCTCAGCAGTGTTCATCAGTGAAGGAGAAAAATTACTTTTTTGTTTAGCAAAAAAATAAAAAAAACAGTTATGATTATATACCACCAAACAAAAGCTCTATCTGTCTCAAAAAAACAGTAACAACTTCATATGGGTACAGCGTTGCATGACCGCACAATTGTCATTCAAATTGTGAGAGCGCTGAAAGCTGAAAATTGGCCTGGGCAGGAAGGGGGTAAAAGTGCCCGGTATTAAAGTGGTTAAAAAAAAAATGCAAAAAAAAATGTATTAATTGTATTAATTTGTTCTCTTAAATGATGACAAAGTTATTGCCAAATAAACAGGCTCATAGTGGAAATGTAAAATATTGTTCTTGTCTGTAAGGGGTATACAGGTGTGAGGGTAAAACTGGTTAAGTGGGATTTTTTATTTTTCGATGGCAGCGAAAGGTTAAGGAAGGTGGTGGGTAGGTAGCTTCAAAAACGGGGTGTACAGTAATTTGTTTGCCTGGAGTATAATCTTGAACGCACACAATAAGGCGGAGGAATCTGTAGTATTGATTGTGATTGCACTTATAAAAATAAAAAAGTTGCCAAACTATAAAACAACCCTCAAATTTACCAAAAATAAATACGTCGCTATTTCCAGTTCTAAGAATAAATTAGCAGTTTAGTGTAACCAGCGCAGGAAATCTCCTACACCCAAATCCTAAGAAGAAGGGAGCATGGATGGAGGGGGAGGGGAGGAGGGGGGGGCACACACAGGACAATAAGTTACAGCTAAATAAAGTAGCAGCTGTCCTGGGTTTGTGGTGTTCTAGTGCCGCAAAGGAGCACCGTACACATCGCCTGAGATCAATGACTACGCCAATCTGTAGATCGGCCGCGGTGCTGTACTGCCGGGTCTCTTTCAAAGTCGGGACCGTTCCCAATTGAGGACCCTCTGCTTTACTACAGTAACCAATGGCTACAGATATTTACCAGAGTGACAGTAGAGTAGCTTGGAATTGATTGGTTGCTTTGGGGTGATAATGTGATTTCCTCTAAAATGATTGATATTTGTATTTAATATCATATATATATGTATGAAAGAACATGCTGTGTATCTTTATTTCTTCAAATGCTCTTCATTCTAATTTCATGTTCTTTTTTTTAAATTTTATATATATAATAATTATTACATATATTTATTTTATTTATGTATATATTTATTCTCTTCAAATGCACATTATTCTAAATTCATTTTTTATTGAACTTCTTTAGTATATATAATATGTATTATGTATATTTTATTTATATACATATAGATTTATTTTACTTATATCTTTATTCTCTTTAAATACTCTTTATTCAGAAATACTTTTATCTCTATTGTATACCTTTTTAAATTTACATATTCTTTATAATACAATATTATATATATATATATATATCTATATATATATATATATATATATATATATATATATATATTTAATCTTATAACTTAATTAGCTTCAAATGCTCTTTTTTCCAGTTTTTTTAACAACCTTATTGTGTATATATATATATATATATATATATATATATATATATACACACACATATACACACATACATACATATATACATATATATATAATAAATTACGTTCTTAAAAAAGAAAACTAATATATATATATATATATATATATATATATATATATATATATTTATTTTTTATCATATCTTAATTAGCTTTAAATGCTCTTTTTTCCATTTTTTTTTTAAACCGATTTATATATATATACACACACACACACAATAAGGTTGTAAAAAAATTGGAATGAAGAGCACTTAAAGCTAATTAAGATATAAGATTAAAAAAAATATATATATATATATATATATATATACACACATACACACTGTATTTTTTAATCTCATGTCTTAATTAGCTTTAAATGCTTTTTATTCTATTTTTTTCTTTTTTAATAACTTTATTATATATATATTAAATAAGGTTTTTAAAAAACAAAAATGTGGAAAAAAATGCATTTACAACCAATTATAATACAAGACAAAATATATATATATATATATATATATATATATATATATATATAATATCATCTATATATACACACACATATATATATATATTAGTTTGTTTATTTTTATATATATTAATTTCAGTGATATCTTTATTTTAAATACTCATTAAAGCTGAACTCCAGGCAGATCTAAAAGACACAGAAATTATTGCAGCTCTGTATTCGTTCTGCTGCTACTCCTTTTACTGCCCAATCACAGGCTGGAGGAGGGACAAGACCAGTAAGTGTTTTCGTGAACCACAGCAGAGAATCACGTCCACTCCCCTGCCAGACAGGGCTGTGCTGTGTGGCAGAACTGTGCAATTCTCAGGACTGGGTGGACAGAAGAAATACAAATCCATTAGCAGGTAAAACCGCTCCTTTCATCTGGATATTTAGCCGCTTTGGCTGGAGTTCCACTTTAAAGATAATTGGTCATATTTTTTATACATTTTTTTGCACTATTCAAGTATTTTAATGTTCTTTTTTTAAATGACTACATTTGTGCTGACCTGACCCTGGCCTGACCAGACCAGACCAGACCTCACCTGACCAGACCAGACCTAACCTGACCTAACCTGACCTGACCTAACCTGACCTGACCTGACCAGACCTAACCTGACCAGACCTAACCTGACCTGACCTGACCAGACCTAACCTGACCAGACCTAACCTGACCTGACCTGACCAGACCTAACCTGACCAGACCTAACCTGACCTGACCTGACCTGGCCTGACCAGACCAGACCAGACCAGACCAGACCTGACCAGACCAGACCAGACCAGACCAGACCAGACCAGACCTGACCAGACCTGACCAGACCAGACCAGACCTGACCAGACCAGACCTGACCAGACCAGACCTAACCTGACCAGACCTGACCTAACCTGACCAGACCTAACCTGACCTGACCTGACCTGGCCTGACCAGACCAGACCAGACCAGACCAGACCTGACCAGACCAGACCAGACCAGACCAGACCTGACCAGACCAGACCAGACCAGACCAGACCAGACCAGACCAGACCTGACCAGACCAGACCAGACCAGACCAGACCTGACCTGACCTGACCAGACCTGACCTGACGCAGATCACACATTCCTTCACCCAGCTACTGAGTGTGCATAACATGTACCTGTAGGTAATTACCCTCCTCTGCTGTTTGCTATGCACACTCTGGAGCTGTACGACAGTGTGTGTGTTATCAGCATGACACAGCAGTGACAATGGAGGCCTCCCCGCTCTAAAGTCATCATTTCCACTTTATTGCACCTTTCCCCTGTGGTGTGTCGTCTGTAAAGGTGGTGGAAAAGAAAAGCTGTGCCTCCATTTATTTTTTTTTTTGTGGATAAAATAAATTTGTGTCTAAAATCTTACAGCAATTTTTCTTCATGGAAATGAAGGTGGATTTTTAAGAGTGGGGAAGGGGGAGCTAAAAAAAATATATATTTTTTTCCCTGTAATTATCATTTCCTCCCATTCCCTCCTCTGTTCCAACTTACTTTATACCACTCCCCTCTGCTCCGCCCCCTTTTATTTTATTGCACTTCATCTGTTCCACACAGCTAAATACACTTCCACCCTAGATCTACCGCACTCTACTATGCCTAAGTCCACTCCACTCCACTCTATTCCTTTTACCACACTGCACACCTCTCTAATCTATTCTACTAAGTTCCTATTTATCGTATTGCACTACACTATATTCTATTCCATTATACTGTATTCCACTTTACTCTTTCTACTTCATTCTACCCTACTGCACTCCAACTTTTTCAGTCTACTTGGTTCTACCCCACTATCCCCTCAGTGTAATTGCTCTACACTGCGCTCTGTCCGCTCACCACTTACCAATCTACTCCATCCCATTCCAACTGTAATCCACTCTATTGCACCCCACTGCATTATTCCTTCTATTTTGGTGCACTATTCTATTTCCCATTTCATCCTGCTCTACCCAACTCCATTCTACTCTGTTCTATTCCCCTAGAATACTCTCTTCTCTATTGCACTTCACTCTATTCCAACCCACTCTTTTCTGCTCTATTGGCCACCACTCTACTCTATTCCATTCTACTCAACTCCATTACACTTCACTCTATTCAACTCCACTCAATTCTACCCTATTGCACCCCAATCTACTCCATTCCATTCTCCTCCATTGCACTTCACTCAACTATATTCCATTCTACTCTATTGCACTGCACTCTATTCTACTATATTGTCTTCTGTTCCAGTCTACCATACTGCACACCACTTTATTGTACTCCACTCTATTACACTCAACTCAATTCTACCCTATTGCACTCCACTCTACTCCATTCCATTCTACTCTGTTGCACTTTACTCCACTATATTCCATTTTACCCTATTGCACTGCACTCTATTCTACTACATTGTCTTATGTTCCAGTCTACCATACTGCACACCACTTTATTACACTCAACTCAATTCTACCCTATTGCACTCCACTCTACTCCATTCTACTCTGTCGCACTTTACTCCACTATATTCCATTCTACCCTATTGCACGGCACTCTATTCTACTATATTGTCTTCTGTTCCAGTCTACCATACTGCACACCACTTTATTGTACTCCACTCTATTACGCTCAACTCAATTCTACCCTATTGCACTCCACTCTACTCCATTCCATTCCACTCTACTCCTTTCTGCTATATTACTCTCTCTAGTACACTTCACTCTATTCAACTCCAATCAATTCTACCCTATTGCACTCCATTCTACTCCATTCCAGTGTACTCTGTTGCACTTTACTTCACTATATTCCATTCTACCCTATTGCACTGCACTCTATTCTACAAAATTGTCTTCCGCTCCAGTCTACCATACTGCACACCACTTTATTGTACTCCACTCTCTATTACACTCCACTCTAATCCATTCTACTCTATTGCACTTCACCCCACGCTATTTCATTGTGCTCTACTTTATCCCCTTCTAGATAATTGCACCACACAACATTCTACTGTGTTGTGCTCATTCACTACTCTTTTGCACTATACTCTACTCTTTCATACTCCATTTTATTCCATTTTCCTCTCTTGCACTTCACACCACTCTATTTCAATCTCCTCCATTGCACTTCAATTTATTCTGTTTTGCTCCCCTCCATCTTTACTCTGTTCCACTTCATTCTCTACTCTATTGCACTACACTTCTTTCTACTCTATCCCATTCTACTCGAATACACACCACTATTGCACTGCACTCTTTTCTACACTATTGCACTGCATTATTTTTTACTATATTACACTCTACTCTACTGTAAGCCACTTTGCTCGATTCAATTCTCTCCAAACTTTTCTGATTTTTTTCTGTTCCTCCCTCATATTACTCTCATTACTATTGCACTTCATTATATTCTATTCTACTCCATTCTACTCTATTGCACTTCATTTTAATCTACTTTATTCCATTCTACTCTATTGCACTTTACTCCACTCTCATGTGTTGCGCTCCATTATGTTTCCTTTCACTCATTCCAGACATTTCTCCTGCCCTCTCCTTCAGTTATGATGAGAACTTTAAGCCATTTCATTAGGAGACCCGGGATATGAAGAAGATCTGGAGGATTGGCCTGGAATGTCCCGAAGGTGAAAGAGACCCGCGTACATCATCCAGCGTGCAATCGCGTGGCTTGTTAGCGCGCCAACGTTGTAATGAGGCTGGCACACATTTCAAAGAAATCCATGGTGTGGCTACCGATCCTCGGGCTGGCCAATGAGAAGGAGCCAGAAATGGAGCCGTAGAGAGATCCGCTCTGGGAGTCGGATGCAGTGGAGTCGATGCTCAGCCTAGGCCGGTGCAGACCCGCCCCCGAGCAGGAGCGATGGAGAGAGGAGGAGCCGGACTTGTGATCCATCAATTCATCTGTCAAGGAAAAAAAATAATTCTCAGTCTGACCGAAACCTTTACAGGGAATGAGCGGTGTATATATTTTCTTTAATACTTTGTTCATTATCACCTCTGCCTTTATTCTAATGACATATCACAGAGGAAAATTTCTCGTTTTAAATAAAAAAAATTAAATACCGTATATACTCGAGTATAAGCCGACCCGAATATAAGCCGAGGCACCTAATTTTACCACAAAAAAATGGGAAAACTTATTGACTCGAGTATAAGCCTAGGGTGTCCATCTGCATGCCTCACTGTGTCCATGTGCCTGCCTCACTGTGTCCATGCCTCACTGTGTCCATCTGCATGCCTCACTGTGCCTCACTTTGCCCATGCCTCACTGTGTCCATGCCTCACTGTGTCCATGCCTCACTGTACCCATGCCTCACTGTGCCTCACTGTGCCTCACTGTGTCCATGCCTCACTGTACCCATGCCTCACTGTACCCATGCCTCACTGTGCCTCACTGTGTCCATGCCTCACTGTGCCCATGCCTTACTGTGCCTCACTGTGCCCATGCCTCCCTGTGTCCATGCCTCACTGTGCCCATGCCTCACTGTGCCTTACTGTGTCCATGCCTCACTGTGCCCATGCCTCACTGTTCCCATGCCTCACTGTGCTTCACTGTGTCCATGTCTCACTGTGCCCATGACTCACTGTGCCCATGACTCACTGTGCCTCACTGTGTCCATGCCTCACTGTGCCCATGCCTCACTGTGCCTCACTGTGCCCATGCCTCACTGTGTGCCTCACTGTGCCCATGCCTCACTGTGCCTCACTGTGTCCATGCCTCACTGTGTCCATGACTAAACTTACGTTTAACACGGGAGTATATGGAAGGGGTGCCCAGGTTTGAAAAATCAGTGTTCCCCGGCAGTAGGTCCCTAAAACAGCATACTTTGCACACTTATAGAGGAGAACTGGGGCTACATGTGTGCCAAGTTCCGGGTCCAGGGGACCTACGACCGGCTGGTACCGAGTCCCCAAATTTACCGGAGAAATTACCGTTTAACATAGGAGTCTATGGAAGGGGTGCCCGGCTTTGAAAAATCGGTGCTCCCCGGCCGTAGGTCCCCCGGACAACAAGCTTTGCACACTTGTAGAGGAAAAGTGAGGCTACATGTGTGCCAAGTTTGGGGTCCAGGGGACCTACGGCCGGCCGGTACCTCGTCCCCAAATTCTGGGAGATCAGGCGCAAAAAGGTGACTCGAGTATAAGCCGAGGGGGGCATTTTCAGCACAAAAAAAATGTGCTGAAAAACTCGGCTTATACTCGAGTATATACGGTGTGTAGCTTTAGGTCAGGGAAATATGAAATATTGAATATTATTATCTTAACTTTAAATATTCAGCCACTAGGTGGTGCAATTGGCTTATAATTTATGTCTTTCAGTTTTTGATCAACTCCTTTTTTGCAGAAATCAATAGTTCAAGATGTAATTTACTGTCAGGCAGTGGCGGCTGGTGCTCAAAAATTCGGGGAGGGGCGTCAAACCAACAACACCAAATTAGGTCTCAGGAGCGGCTTTCTGATTGGCTGGGAGGAGAGCCTACCCTTTTTTGAAGCCAATTAGAACCTCAGGCTCTAATCATGTGCTTAAAAAAAAAAAAACAACACATTGGAATCCATGCGACCGGTGCCCTGCATATAGATTGGGGGGGCCGGATGCATGGATTGGGGGGGCGCCACCCATGCACCCCCTTTGGATGGCCGCCACTGCTGTCAAGGATACAAAGAGCAGGCATCCAGCAGCAGGGATCACCAGATCTCTTTTAACTGCACTTAGGAAACTGAAATCAGACTGCTTATAATAAAGGACATTAAATTAATAGTAAAACAAAACCCATCCAAACACCAGCAAACACAATACACAACAAACGTGAAGAGATAAGTGAACCATAAACCAAGTGAGAAAAACATACCTAGCAAACTAACCAAGAGACAGAAAGCCTAACTGTAATACAATACATACAGTGCCTTGAGAAAGTATTCATACCCCCTTGAAAACAAAAAAAAACTTAAATGTATTTTATTGGCATTTTATGTGATAGACCAACACAAAGGGGTTTATTTACGAAAGGCAAATCCACTTTGCACTACAAGTGCACTTGGAAGTCCAGTCGCTGTAGATCTGATGGGGACATGCAAGGAAAATAAAAAACTGCATTTTTGCTTGCACACGATTGGATGATAAAATCAGCAGAGCTTCCCCTCATTTCAGATCTTCCCCTCAGATCTAAAGTGACTGCACTTCCAAGTGCACTTTAATGCAAAGTGGATTTGCCTTTAGTAAATCAACCCCAGAGTGTCACATAATTGTGAAGTGGAAGGAAAATTATAAATGTTTTTCCAAATTTTTTTACAAATAAATATGTGAAAAGTGTGGGGGGGCATTTGTATTCAGCCCCCTTTACTCTGATACCCCTAACTAAAATCTAGGGGAACCGATTATTATAGCCAAATTTACCACCCTAACTCCTCCCACAGCTTTTACACTACATAGACAAGTAATATACCGAAACGTGCGGATTGTTCCCGATTGGTGTGCTATTACTTTGTGGAACGTTTCGCCAAATGGTTCCCGAAATATTGTCGCTTTTGCGGCGAAATTGGTCCCATAGGAATGAATGGCGAAAATAGAGTGTGAGCTGACAAAAGCTGAAAAATCAGGACATGATTTCTAAACTGCCACCACTCCCTCATTTTCAAGCCCACCTACACAAATCTTATATCAAAACGTTCTGCTATCCCTGCTGCCACTACACATGTCCATGGCTAAGGCATAGCCCTGCCCCTGATAGTTTTCACAATATGACTATTTGTTTGCAACTCACGGCGTCCATTGACATTCATTGAAACTCCCCTCTAGCCACTTCAAATTTGAAGGGCAATATATAAACTGCAACTGTGCCTTTAATTTTTATATTTCAGAGACATACTATGCATCAATGTAGGTCTGGGTCTTGTGATTCTCACAATATAAAGCTCTTTGCTGTAGGATTTATAGTTTTAGTGACAAGTATTCAGGAGCTGCAAAATACTCTGACCCGTGCTTAGAACCTGGATAAACAAACATTGGTTTCCTGGCAATGCTGAGGGGAATTATAGCTCCTCCCACACAGCTCTGAGGAGAATTGTAGCTCCTCCTACACAGCTCTGAGGGGAATTGTAGCTCCTCCCACACAACGCTGAGGGGAATTGTAGCTCCTCCCACACAGCTCTTAGGGAAATTGTAGCTCCTCCCACACAGCTCTGAGGGACGTTTCTGTATCACAAATTGTTGTAACATGGAGGTTGGCTGTGTTGTCTTTCCCTCAGGACACAGTATGTTCCCAGTTGGGGTGTCTGGGGGGGAAAGACAATGCACGTCGCCTTATTTCTCTAAGGCATTTCTAATGTTCAACTTTGCTTCCTCTTTTTATTCTGTTATCTGTAAATGAATTACTATGTATCTCTACTATGTACTGTAATACGACGGATACTGTTTTTCGCTGTTTTGTATTCTATGATAAAATCCAATAAAACTTTGAAAGAAAAAAAAATGTGCTATATAAATAAATAAAAGTTGAAATGCATTTCTCACTCCATCAAGCTTGTCATGTGCACTTTTTACATTTGATCAATCAATTGGTTAGTGTCAGTGGTGTATTTAGGTTTTGTGCTGCTCTAGGCCTGACTAAAATCGTGCACCAATAATTTAAATATTCCTGTCAAGGCCACACCCCTTTCTGTTAAAGACCCGCCCTGAAAATTTCCAGTGGGGACACTAGTTCTGAGGGCCTGGGGGGGGGATGGATTCCTTTAATTTGCATAGATTTCCTCTCACTTCCTGTTTGGCTATGGGGCAGGAAGTGAAGGGAAATCTCTGCAATGGGACAGGGATGGTAAAAAATAAACTAATAGGGGCTATAACCCTCCCTTACTCTATCCAAAATGGGGAAAAAAAGTGTTGCGTATAGTTCTGTTTTTAAGCACAAATTTCTGATAATTTTATGGAGAGGACTAAGAAGATATGCCAATGGTGCAACAGAAAATTTATAGCAGTGAGGAAGGTTTGTGATCCAGGATGATAGGACAGTCAAAATTATAAGCAGCGACCCCCCTCCCCCCCACACACACACAGTTGCAGAATGCTGGCTGGCTGTCTGCATACTAGAAGCAGTGCGGCCGCTTTATGGGGGCGCTAGACTAATTTGCCTCTCAGCCCAGTCCGCCCCATATGACTGGTGCTACACTAACAGTGTAGAGCAAGCCGGCGGGGACTCTTTCTGTGCTGCCCCCCCTGCAAAGTGCTGCCCTAGGCCTTGTTGGCCTAGGCCAGGATTAGTGATGAGCCGAACACCCCCGGGTTCGGTTCGCACTAGAACCCGCGAACGGACCGAACTCTAGAACCCATTAGAACCCTATTAAATACAATGGATGCGAACGTTCGAATTCTAAAGTGCTAATTATAACAACTATTATGCATGTTATTGTCCTAAAAAGGGTTTGGGAACCCGGGTTGTGCACCAGGGGACATGTATCAATGCAAAAAGAAGTTTTAAAAACGGTCGTTTTTCGGGAGCAGTCATTTTAATGATGCATAAAGTGAAAAAAAAAAAGTCAAATATTCCTTTAAATATCGTACCTGGGGGGTGTCTAAAGTATGCCTGTGAAGTGCCACGTGTTTCCCGTGTTTAGAACTGTCCCTGCACAAAATGACACTTCTAAAGGAAAAAAAAGCCATTTAAAACTGCTTGCGGCTTTAATGTAATGTCTGGTCCCGGTAATATGGATGAAAATCTTTAAGAAAAATGGCATAGCTACCCCATGACCCCCCCCCCCCCCCCTACCCCAGCCCATTACCAGCCCCTTTGGGTCTTGTATGGATATTAAGGGGAACACCGCACATAAAATAAAAAAGGCCCTATATACTCTGAACAGCCGTATACAGGCGGTGCATACAAGACAGGGACTGTAGGTTTGTTCTTATGTAGAATCTGTTTGTAATTTTGAACAGGTACATTGTTTAAGTGTAGCTCCAGCCCAAAAATCTATTTTTAAACTTTTTGGAAAACATAGGTAAGGGTTATCACCCCTGTAACATTTGTTTTGTTGTCTGTGCCCCTGTTCAGAACATTTCACCTCACTTTCCGTCCCAATGACAACTGTTTTTGAAATGTGGTGTTTTTCTTGAAACAAGGATTGGTGATAAAGCATCAGTACAGAGGAGACACCTTTCTCCCATATTAATTCTTACAGGAGAGAATTTTCCTTCCAAGGGGTAGATTTCCTCTCACTTCCTGTTGTCTTCTTGCGTTTGCAAGTAGGAGTCGTTTGTAAGTTGGATGTTTGAAAGTAGGGACCTGCCGTATATACTCTGCAGAAATAGGCCCCTTAGTTGTTGGTGTTGGCACAACACTGTAAGCACTCACAGTTACTCTTGGTTGGTGCTGGAACGCCCTGCTGTCAACTATTATATCAGGAATTTTAATTACATATAATTGTTGAACAGTGGTAGTAAAAATTGGGCCTTTGATGGTGGTGCTGGTGCCACAACACTGTAAGCCCTGACAGTTACTCTTGGTGGGTGCAGCAATGGGCCCTGCTGTGAATTATTAGATCAAGAATTGTAATTGCATGCCCCTTTTGAACAGGGGCTGAAAAATTGGGCCTTTCGTGGTGGTGGTGGTGGTGGTGTTGCCACAACACTGTAAGCCCTCAGAGTTACTCTTGGTGGGTGCAGGAATGGGCCCTGCTGTGAATTATTAGATCAAGAATTGTAATTACATGCCCCTTTTGAACAGGGGCTGAAAAATTGGGCCTTTCGTGGTGGTGGTGGTGGTGGCGTTGCCACAACACTGTAAGCCCTCAGAGTTACTCTTGGTGGGTGCAGGAATGGGCCCTGCTGTGAATTATTAGATCAAGAATTGTAATTACATGCCCCTTTTGAACAGGGGCTGAAAAATTGGGCCTTTCGTGGTGGTGGTGGTGGTGGCGTTGCCACAACACTGTAAGCCCTCAGAGTTACTCTTGGTGGGTGCAGCAATGGGCCCTGCTGTGAATTATTAGATCAAGAATTGTAATTACATGCCCCTGTTGAACAGGGGCTGAAAAATTGGGCCTTAGGCACTGGTGGCACAACACTACAACCCCTCACAGATACTGTACTTGGAGCACAGCAATGAGCCCTGTTGCAAAGTATTGCTTCAAAAATTGTAATGACACGCCCCTGTTAAACAGGGGCTGAAAAATTGGGCCTTAGGCACTGGTGCCACAACACTCCAACCCCTCACAGATACTGTACTTGGAGCACAGCAATGAGCCCTATGGCAAATTATTGCTAAAAAAATTGTAATTACACGCCCCTGTAAAACAGGGGCTGAAAAATTGGGCCTTAGCCACTGGTGGCAGCACCCATAAACAAAAATGATCTTCCAAGCTATCATCATCAATCGTATCATTGAGGACTCGGAGGAGGAGGATAGCCAGTCAACATAACAGCACAGGCACTCAGCATCAGCATCAGTCTTGAAGGGATGTGACATGTTAAAATCAATTAGTCTGTTATATCAGCATCAGGTGTGTGGTAGCTGGTGGTGATCCAAGACTGGTTCATCTTGATGAAAGTCAGTCGATCAACCGAGTCGGTGGACAGGCGCACCCTGTGATCCGTGACAAATCCTCCAGCAGCACTGAATGTGCGTTCCGAAAGAACGCTGGATGCAGGACAGGCCAGTAGCTCAATTGCATACTGTGCAAGCTCTGGCCAGTGATCCATCCTCAAGACCCAGTAAGCCAGAGGATTTTCGGTGGGGAAGGTGTCCAAGTCTGACCTTGCCCCTAGATATTCCTGCACCATGTTTATCAGACGCTGGCGATGGTTGCTGGAACCGATCATACTTTGGGGCTGCGGACTAAAGAATTGTCTGAACGCATCGGTCAGACGGCCACCTTCCCCACCGCTCCTTCTTTGACTGGCCGAAGCCTCAGCAACTCGTTGTCCAGGACCAGGAGTTTGTAACCTCCCAGTCTCTGGGAACGCGTTGCACAGACCTTTCTGCAAGGCCTCCCGGAGTTGTCTCATCCTCTGCTCCCTCTGCGACGGTAACATAAGGTCCGCAACCATACCCTTGTACCGTGGATCAAGGAGAGTGGCCAGCCAGTAATGGTCCCTCTCCTTGATCCGAAGAATACGAGGATCCTTCCGCAGACTTTGCAGGATCAGGGAGGCCATGCAGCGTAGGTTTGCTGAGGCATTCGCTCCGGAGTCCTCTGGGTCACTAAGGACGACATGATCCGCAGCCACCTCCTCCCAGCCACGTACAAGTCCACTGGTTTCTTGGGACTGTAAATCATCCCTAAAAGACTGCTGCTGATGATGCTGAGTGCCAGCCTCCACCTCCATGCTGACACAATCCTCCTCCTCCTCCTCCTCCTCCTCCTCCTCTTCCTGTGCGATGGGTGGGACAGAAGGAACACTGTCTGGGTAAAGGGGGCCTTGAGAGGCAAGGAAGTCCTCCTCTTCCTGCCTCTGTTCTGCCTCAAGTGCCCTGTCCATTATTCCACGCAGCGTGTGCTCCAACAGGTGGACAAGAGGTACAGTGTCACTGATGCATGCACTGTCACTGCTCACCATCCTCGTGGCCTCCTCAAATGGTGCCAGGACAGTGCATGCATCCCTGATCATGCCCCACTGGCGTGGAGAAAAAAAACCAAGCTCCCCTGACCCTGTCCTGGTGCCGTAGTCGCACAGGTACTCATTGATGGCCCTCTGCTGCGTGTGCAGCCGCTGCAGCATGGCCAACGTTGAGTTCCACCTGGTGGGCATGTCACATATAAGGCGGTTCTTGGGCAGGTTCAACTCCTTTTGCAGCTCAGCCAGGCGAGCACTGGCATTATAAGATCTGCGGAAATGCACACAGACTTTCCTGGCCTGCCTCAGGACATCCTGTAAGCCCGGGTACCTGCCCAAGAACTGCTGCACCACCAGGTTAAGGACGTGAGCCACACAGGGCACATGGGTCAGTTGTCCCTGTCGGAGGGCGAAGAGGAGGTTGGTGCCATTGTCGCAAACCACCATTCCTGGCTTAAGCTGGCGTGGCGTCAACCACCTCTCGGCCTGCCCCTGCAGAGCAGACAGGACCTCTGCCCCAGTGTGGCTTCTGTCCCCCAAACACACCAGCGCAAGCACGGCATGGCATCTTTTTGCCTGCGTAGTTGCGTAGCCCCTTGAACGCCTACGGAGCACCGCTGGTTCCGAGGACAAACCACAGGAAGAGGCCATGGAGGAAGAAGAAGAGGAGGGGGTGGAGGAGAGAGGTGTGTCACAACCAGTAGTAGCATTTTGGAGGCGTGGCGGTGGAACAACCTCCAACACTACTGCACCTTGTCCTGCATCCTTCCCAGCTGCCAAAAGAGTGACCCAATGGGCCGTGAAAGAAAGGTAACGTCCCTGTCCATGCCTGCTGGACCATGAGTCAGCGGTAATATGCACCTTACCGCTGACCGCCCTGTCCAGCGAGGCCAAGACATTGCCTTCCACATGCCGGTAGAGAGCCGGAATAGCCTTCCGTGAGAAAAAGTGGCGTTTGGGAACCTGCCACTGAGGAACCGCACATTGCACAAACTCACGGAAGGGGGCCGAGTCTACCAACTGAAAAGGCAGCAGTTGAAGCGCTAGCAATTTAGCCAAGCTAGCATTCAACCGCTGGGCATGTGGATGGCTGGGAGTGAACTTCTTTCGACGGTCCAGCAGCTGGGGCAGGGAAATTTGCCTGCTAGAATCGGACGTCGGTGTACTGCTAGCAGAGTGGCCGCAAGTACTTGGCTGTGACACACCTAATTCTACACCTTCATTCCTCTCAGTGCATGTTTCAGAGAGGACTGAAGTTATAGTGGGGTTGGAGATCCCAGCTGATGCGGTGCAAGGAGAGGTCCGCTTTGTTCTTTGGTGTGAGTCTTTGAGGTAGGCTTGCCAACGAGCTGCATGGCAGGTCAACATATGTCTGGTCAGGCATGTGGTACCCAAGCGGCTGATGTTTTGGCCACGCGATATACGCTTGAGACATATGTTGCAAACAGCAGCTGTGCGATCTGATGCACTAGCCTCAAAAAAGGCCCACACCAAAGAACTTTTTGAATGACGGGCAGAGGCAGCGCCCTGCACAGGCGGAGCTCTGCGGTGTGATTCCGTCGGTGTACTGCCCTTACGCTGGCCACCAAAGGGCATCCTGCCTCGTTGGAGATGTGCCTCCTCCTCATCCTCCTCCTCCTCCTCCTCCTCTCTCCTATTAGGCACCCACGTGGAGTCAGTGACCTCATCATCCCCTCCCTCCTCATCACTGGAGCCAATCTGGCAGTATGCTGCAGCTGCTGGAACATGACTGCCAGATTGGTGTCCTTCTTGAGCATCCCCTCTGTCTGCTCTCACGCTACTGCCTTCCTGTAGCTGGGTTTCATCATCAGACCCTTCGAAACGCTGGGCATCCTCCTGGAGCATGTACCCAACACTGTGCTCAAACAGTTCGGGGGACTCCTCAGGAGGAGGACATGGTGGGTCTAGGGAAGGAGTGACTGATGATGAGTCTGACATTGATACCAGGGAAGAGGACGCTTTGGCAGCTGCTTTGCCAGTACCCTGAGCCTGGGTGAGAGAGGATGAGGAGGAGGAGGAGGGCTTGGTCATCCACTCTACCAAGTCTTCGGCATGATGTGGCTCAACATGTCCAGCTGCCGAAAAGAAGGACAAGCGTGTCCCATGGCCATGTGCTGATGACAATGCACCGCGTCCACGACCAGCACTGTTGCCCCCAGACACAGAGCCTGCTTGCCCTCTTTTATTGCCTCCTGACTGTCTGCCTCTCCTTGTTTGCCTTCCAGACATTCTAATAGATGGCCTGCAGGGAGATGGGAAAAAAGCAATAAGGGCTACCTTCAGGTGTCCTTCTCTGTCCCTTTACTTACGGATTTCTAAATATGGTTGAGGATGATTGCTTTCGCACAGAATAGCACAACGACAACTTCCCTGACTGTCCAAAAAACAAGGATTTCAAAGATGGTTGATGAGGAATGCTTTAACACACTATAGCACAAGGAGAATTCCCCTCACTTTCCTTCCCTGTCCCTAGAAACAAGGACTCGCACAGTGAAAGAAACTGACACTCTTCCTACCTATAGTTTTCTGTCCCTAGAAAAAATGTTTTTTTAAAGCACACTATAGCACAAGGAGAATTTCCCTCACTGTCCTTCCCTGTCCCTAGAAACAAGGATTATCACAGTGAAAGAAACTGACACTCTTCCTACTGTGAGGGGGTTAGCTCGGCAGCGGGTGTGGGTGACCCCCGGGATGGGCTCCCCACACAAAAACAGGCCCAGCAAACGGAGGTTGTGGTTTTCAAAATCAAAAAGGTGCGGTTTATTTTCTATTTACAGTGACAAAACACAGCAAAGCAAAAGAAACATAAACAAAATAAATCCTGGTCAACTTGACCTCTAACTAAACATACAGGTTTCCTAACTAACAACTGGGATCAGCCTAGTGCTGTCCTAGTCCCTAAGTCCCTGGTTTTAAATGTCCAAGCAAATAGCCACACAGGCTTTGTCTCACCGCACAGGGGTTCACTCTCCCTAGACAGTCCACACAGGTCTGGTTCCAGGCATGAGCAAACACCTAATGAATCTGGGAGTTTTTATAGAGGCCTTAAACGAACTGACAGGCTTCAGCTGGTCTACTCAACTCCCTGTCTGCACGACGCCCAGCACTCTCCCTAGAGGTATGAGTCATCCATGAGCCCACTAGCCTTAGCTGGGCTTATACAACTCTCCGCCTAGTTGTATAAGTCGGCGTAAAGCCTGAATCTGGGCGAAATATATCTACCCCCCTGGATGCAACCAGGTGACTTTACCTTCCTGCTGTCACATACCCCCCCCCCTCTTGTTTTAACCTCGGGGTTGGAACACCAGCAATCAGGCATTCATGTACTCGAGACAAAGCATCCACATTCCCCATTTGAATGCCAGGGCGATGCTTTACTGTGAAGTTGAATTCCTGGAGGGCCAGGAACCACCTATTCACTCTTCTATTTGTTTCCTTGTTTTGAGCCATCCACTTTAACGGAGCGTGATCCGTAACCAAGTCAAAGTGCCTACCTAGCAGGTAGTACCGAAGGGAATCTAGAGCCCACTTCACCGCTAAACACTCCTTTTCAACGGTGGCGTAATTTACCTCATGGGACTTCAACTTCCTGCTGAGGTAAATGACTGGGTGCTCTTCCCCGTTCCAGACCTGGGACAATACTGCTCCTAACCCCACATCTGACGCATCACTTTGTACGACAAAGTCTTTAGAGAAGTCGGGTGAGTACAACACTGGCTGGCTACATAAGGCTTGTTTCAAGAATTGGAATGCTGCCTCAGCCTCGGGGGTCCATTTAATCATGACCGACCCTTTCCCCTTCGTCAGGTTGGTTAGGGGCACAGCCTTAGAAGCAAAGTGGGGAATGAATCGCCGATAATACCCAGCGATTCCCAGAAAGGCTCGTACCTGCTTCTTGCTGTTGGGACGTGGCCAACTCTGGATGGCCTCGACTTTGTTGAGTTGGGGTTTTATTACTCCCCTCCCAATGGTGTACCCAAGATATTTGGCCTCTTCCTGCCCAATGGTACACTTCTTGGGGTTAGCCGTAAACCCCGCTTCCCGAACAGAGTCCAGGACTGCTTGCACTTTTGGCAGATGTGAGGCCCAATCTGTGCTATGGACAATTACGTCATCCAGGTAAGCCGCAGCATACTTCCGATGGGGCCTCAGCATCTGGTCCATTTTCCGCTGGAATGTGGCCGGCGCATTCTGTAACCCGAACGGCATTCTTTTATATTGGAACGCCCCGTCTGGGGTTACAAATGCGGTTTTCTCTTTGGCCGACTTGGCCAGGGGGATTTGCCAATACCCTTTTGTGAGGTCAAGAGTCGTCATGTATCGGGCTGTTCCCAGCCGGTCGATCAACTCATCTATACGTGGCATGGGGTAGGTGTCAAATTTTGTAACTTTGTTCAACTGACGAAAATCGTTACAAAATCGCCAGCTCCCATCCGGTTTAGGCACCAACACAATGGGACTAGACCAATCACTTTGGGACTCCTCTATCACCCCTAAGTTCAGCATTTTCTGTACTTCCTCCCGTATTGCCTCCCGTCGGGCCTCTGGGATCCGATAGGGTTTTAACTTCACCCTTTCACCGGGCGGGGTAATGATGTCATGCTCTACCCCAGATGTTTGTCCCGGCAGCTCAGAGAATACCTCCTTGTTGCGAAGCACAAACTCCTTAACCTCCTGTTGTTGGGGTTGTGACAAGGTGGCTGCTATTCCAACCTCAGGAATCACGCAACCAGTTTGAGCTGGTGACCAAGTGTCTGCGACTAGGGACTCTCTATCCCTCCAGGCTTTCAACAGATTAACGTGATAGATCTGTTCGGGCTTTCGCCTTCCTGGTTGTCTGACCTTGTAATTCACTTCGCTCACTTTTTCCATTATCTCGTAGGGGCCTTGCCATTTGGCAAGGAATTTACTTTCAACCGTAGGGACAAGTACCAGTATCCTATCCCCCGGGGAAAAGGTACGGGTCTTGGCTCCACGGTTGTACACTCTCTGCTGTGCTAACTGCGCTTGGGCCAAATGTTCCTTCACGATGGGCATTACCTGTGCAATTCGGTCTTGCATCAGGGCGACATGCTCAATCACACTCCTGTGGGGAGAACTCTCACTTTCCCAAGTTTCCTTGGCAATATCCAACAGCCCTCTTGGGTGTCTCCCATACAGTAACTCAAAGGGGGAGAATCCCGTAGAGGATTGGGGCACCTCCCTAATAGCAAACATCAGATAAGGAAGTAGACAGTCCCAATCCTTTCCATCTCTATCCACCACTTTCTTCAACATTTGTTTTAGGGTTTTGTTGAATCTTTCAACCAGCCCATCGGTTTGGGGGTGATACACAGATGTACGTAATTGCGTCACTTTGAACAATTTACACAGCTCCTTCATAACCCGGGACATAAAGGGTGTACCTTGGTCCGTAAGCAGTTCTTTACAAATACCCACCCGGCTAAACACAAGAGATAGCTCTTTGGCTATGGTTTTGGCCGAGGTATTTCGGAGAGGGATCGCTTCTGGATAACGGGTGGCATAGTCCATTATAACTAATATGTACTGGTGCCCCCTAGCGGACTTGATTATAGGACCTACCAAATCCATGGCGATCCTCTCAAACGGGACCTCAATGATGGGTAGAGGGACCAGCGGGCTACGGAAATGTGGCATCGGGGCCGACCTCTGACACACAGGGCAGGAGGAACAATAATTTTCTATGTCCTTCATCACCCCCGGCCAATAGAATCTCTGTAATACCCTCTCTCGGGTTTTCTCTGTCCCCAGATGACCTCCAAGAATGTGCCCATGAGCCAACTCCAACACCAACTTCCTGTAAGGTTTGGGCACCACAAGCTGCTCAACGGTTTCTTCTGCCCTTTTTGCCACCCGATACAGTAGGTCCTTCTCTACGCTGAAGTATGGGTAAGTGCAGGTATTATCTGGGTTCACTAACTCGCCATCTATTTTCACTACGTTTTCCCGTGCCTTTATTAGGGCGGGGTCTTTCAACTGTTCTGTGGCAAAGTTTTCCCTGTGAACCTCAAGATCAGAAAACTCCACAGACGGTAGGTTTTCGTCTGAGGAGGTGGGCTCCTCTCCAGTTTCTTGAGTCTCCCCTGCCAATACTGATAAGGGAAATTCCGGAGAGTCCTCACCACTCTCAGGGGAGTTCTGGCTATCACATTCCTGGTACATAGGGGCACCAGTGGGGGGCTCAGGATCATCCCACAGTTCCCAGAACTTCGGAAAATCCCTTCCCACAATGGCGTCATGCGGTAACTGAGATACTAAGCCCACTGGATGAAAGAGGGTACCTTTGGGGGTCTCGAAACACACTGTAGTCACTGGATACTCTCGGGTGTCCCCATGCACACAAATAACAGCTACCTTGCTATTCCCAGAGACCTCTGTTTTAACTAACTCAGCCTTTATCAGGGTCACAAGGCTACCTGAATCCAGCAATACCACAACATTTCTACCATTAACACACATTTTGCATAAATGTTTCTCAGTTCCTCGAATGGCAGTGCATGCGACTGTCGCACACAGCGACTGACGTCTGCCCGTCAGAAAGTCACACTGCATGGGTTCCTCCACAACCGGGCAATTGGCTGCAATATGTCCCGCTTGCCGGCAGCGGTAGCAAACGATCCTTCTTGCCGCCTCTTGAGCCGCTGATTTCCCAGGCTGTTCTCGCCAAACTTGGGGTAGAGCTCCCACCCTCTCACTCTCTCCACCCTCACCCCTTGGAATCCTCTTATCCGCCCCTGGGGATGGTCTGGTCTTAGGGTGGAAAGTCCGAGTGTCTCTGGAAGAGGCCGTCAGGTTCTCTGTAGCCAAGTATTTCTCCACACGATCCACAAGACCATCGGCCGTCTCTGGGTCTCCATGGCTTACCCACTTTTGGATGGCAGTAGGAAGAGCTCTCAAAAACCGATCCATTACAACACGTTCCACAATCTTTGGTGCGGACAAAGTCTCTGGCTGTAGCCACTTTCTGCTCAGGTGAATGAGATCATACATTTGAGACCTGGGGGGTTTTCCAAGCTGGAAAGTCCAGTTATGCACACGCTGAGCCCGGACAGCCAGGGTGACACCCAGCCTTGCCAATATTTCAGCTTTTAGCATCACATAGTCTTTTGCTTGGTTAGGCTCTAGGTCATAGTAAGCTTTCTGCGATTCACCAGTTAACAGAGGAGCCACCAGTCCAGCCCACTGCTCCTCAGGCCACTTTTCTCTTTCAGCGGTCCTTTCAAATGTGGTCAAAAATACCTCTGGATCATCCTCTCCAGTCATTTTTGTCAATAAACGACTGACCCCAAAGGACGCGGTATTAGTGGGACGGCTTTCCTCACTGGTCTGCGGACGTTGCTGCATTACTGCTTCCATCTGTTGTTGTAGTCTCTGCTCTTGCTTCTGCAACAGGTCTATGAAGCGGGCCTCAGATTGCTGCTGGGCTTGTTGCTGAGCCTCCAGACTCTGTTGCAAAGTTGCGTTTGTCTGCTGCTGGGCTGCAAGGCTCTGTTGATGAGCTTGCTGCTGGGCTGCAAGGCTCTGTTGATGAGCTTGCTGCTGGGCTGCAAGGCTCTTTTGCAAACCTGCATTTGTCTGCTGTTGATTGGCATTTGCTAGAGCCAGCTGTTTCAGTATCTCCTCCATGCTGGCTTAAAAAAAAACTGCCACTGGTTCTCCACCAACTGTGAGGGGGTTAGCTCGGCAGCGGGTGTGGGTGACCCCCGGGATGGGCTCCCCACACAAAAACAGGCCCAGCAAACGGAGGTTGTGGTTTTCAAAATCAAAAAGGTGCGGTTTATTTTCTATTTACAGTGACAAAACACAGCAAAGCAAAAGAAACATAAACAAAATAAATCCTGGTCAACTTGACCTCTAACTAAACATACAGGTTTCCTAACTAACAACTGGGATCAGCCTAGTGCTGTCCTAGTCCCTAAGTCCCTGGTTTTAAATGTCCAAGCAAATAGCCACACAGGCTTTGTCTCACCGCACAGGGGTTCACTCTCCCTAGACAGTCCACACAGGTCTGGTTCCAGGCATGAGCAAACACCTAATGAATCTGGGAGTTTTTATAGAGGCCTTAAACGAACTGACAGGCTTCAGCTGGTCTACTCAACTCCCTGTCTGCACGACGCCCAGCACTCTCCCTAGAGGTATGAGTCATCCATGAGCCCACTAGCCTTAGCTGGGCTTATACAACTCTCCGCCTAGTTGTATAAGTCGGCGTAAAGCCTGAATCTGGGCGAAATATATCTACCCCCCTGGATGCAACCAGGTGACTTTACCTTCCTGCTGTCACACTACCTATAGTTTTCTGTCCCTAGAAAAAATGTTTTTTTAAAGCACACTATAGCACAAGGAGAATTTCCCTCACTGTCCTTCCCTGTCCCTAGAAACAAGGATTATCACAGTGAAAGAAACTGACACTCTTCCTACCTATAGTTTTCTGTCCCTAGAAAAAATGATTTTTTAAAGCACACTATAGCACAAGGAGAATTTCCCTCACTGTCCTTCCCTGTCCCTAGAAACAAGGATTATCACAGTGAAAGAAACTGACACTCTTCCTACCTATAGTTTTCTGTCCCTAGAAAAAATGTTTTTTTAAAGCACACTATAGCACAAGGAGAATTTCCCTCACTGTCCTTCCCTGTCCCTAGAAACAAGGATTCGCACAGTAAAACACACTGACACTCTCCCTACCTATAGTTTTCTGTCCCTAGAAAAAATGTTTTTTTAAAGCACACTATAGCACAAGGAGAATTTCCCTCACTGTCCTTCCCTGTCCCTAGAAACAAGGATTCGCACAGTAAAACACACTGACACTCTCCCTACCTATCCTTCTCTTTCCCTAAACTAAAGGAATCCAGGTTAAGCAAGAAAAAATAAATGTCACTGTCCCTGCCTATGCTTCTCTTTCCCTGCTCCGGAACACACTACACTAGGTCGCCGTGCTGGCGGCCTTTTATAGTGTGGGGCGTGTACTAAACCCCCTCAGCAATAATTGGCCACAGGCATCCTGCCTGTGGCCAATCATTGCTCTCCTCGCTGCCGGCGCTGTGATTGGCCAAGCATGCGGGGTCACAGTGCATGCTTGGCCAATCACAGCGCCTGGATGACACTGCGATGGCGTAGTGCATTGTGGGCCGTTCGCGTCACTCGAATTAGGCGCGAACGGCCCAAATCGTTCGATCTTCGTCGAACGATCGAACAGCCGATGTTCGAGTCGAACGTATGTTCGACTCGAACACCGAGCTCATCCCTAGCCAGGATACAGCATTGTGTGTATATATGTATTGTGACAGCAGGAAGGTAAAGTCACCTGGTTGCATCCAGGGGGGTAGATATATTTCTCCCAGATTCAGGCTTTATGCCGACTTATACAACTAGGGAGTTGATGAAGCCCAGCTGAGGCTAGTGGGCTCATGAATGACTCATACCTCTAGGGAGAGTGCTGGGCGTCGTGAGGCCGGGAGTTGATGAGACCAGCTGAAGCTTGTCAGCTCATTTAGGCCTCTATAAGAACTCCCAGATTCATTAGGTGTTAGCTCATGCCTGGAACCAGACCTGTGTGGACTGTCTAGGGAGAGTGAACCCCTGTGCGGTGAGGCAAAGCCTGTGTGGCTATTTGTTTGGACTTTTACTAAACCAGGGACTTAGGGACTAGGACAGCACCAGGCTGATCCCAGTTGTTAGTTTAGGAAACCTGCATGTTTAGTCAGAGGTCAAACTGACCAGGATTTATTTTGTTTATGTTTCTTTTTGGCTTTGCTGTGTTTTTGTCACTGTACATAGAGAAATAAACCGCACCTTTTGATTTTGAAAACCACAACCTCCGTCTGCTGGCCCTGTTTTTGTGTGGGGAGCCCAACCAGGGGGTCACACACACCCGCTACCGAGTTAACCCCCTCACAGTTGGTGGAGAACCAGTGGCAGTTTTTTTTAAGCCAGCATGGAGGAGATACTGAAACAGCTGGCTCTAGCAAATGCCAATCAACAGCAGACAAATGCAGGTTTGCAAAGGAGCCTTGCAGCCCAGCAGCAAGCTCATCAACAAGCCCAGCAGCAATCTGAGGCCCGCTTCATAGACCTGTTACAGAAGCAAGAGCAGAGACTACAACAAATGGAAGCAGTAATGCAGCAACGTCCGCAGACCAGTGAGGAAAGCCGTCCCACTAATACCGCGTCCTTTGGGGTGAGTCGTTTATTGACAAAAATTACTGGAGAGGATGATCCAGAGGTATTTTTGACCACATTTGAAAGGACTGCTGAAAGAGAAAAGTGGCCTGAGGAGCAGTGGGCTGGACTGGTGGCTCCTCTGTTAACTGGTGAATTGCAGAAGGCTTACTATGACCTAGAGCCTGACCAAGCAAAAGACTATGTGATGCTAAAAGCTGAAATATTGGCAAGGCTGGGTGTCACCCTGGCTGTCCGGGCTCAGCGTGTGCATAACTGGACTTTCCAGCTTGGAAAACCCCCCAGGTCTCAAATGTATGATCTCATTCACCTGAGCAGGAAGTGGCTACAGCCAGAGACTTTGTCCGCACCAGAGATTGTGGAACGTGTTGTAATGGATCGGTTTTTGAGAGCTCTTCCTACTGCCATCCAAAAGTGGGTAAGCCATGGAGACCCAGAGACGGCCGGTGGTCTTGTGGATCGTGTAGAGAAATACTTGGCTACAGAGAACCTGACGGCCTCTTCCAGAGACTCTCGGACTTTCCACCCTAAGACCAGACCATCCCCAGGGGCGGATAAGAGGATTCCAAGGGGTGAGGGTGGAGAGAGTGAGAGGGTGGGAGCTCTACCCAAAGTTTGGCGAGAACAGCCTGGGAAGTCAGGGGCTCAAGAGGCAGCCAAATGGATTGTTTGCTACCGCTGCCGGCAAGCGGGACATATTGCAGCAAATTGCCCGGTTGTGGAGGAACCCATGCAATGTGACTTTCTGATGGACAGACGTCAGTCGCTGTGTGCGACAGTCGCATGCACTGCCATTCGGGGAACTGAGAAACATTTATGCAAAATGTGTATTAATGGTAGAAATGTTGTGGTATTACTGGATTCAGGTAGCCTTGTGACCCTGATAAAGGCTGAATTAGTTAAAACAGAGGTCTCTGGGAATAGCAAGGTAGCTGTTATTTGTGTGCATGGGGACACCCGAGAGTATCCAGTGACTACAGTGTGTTTCGAGACCCCCAAAGGTACCCTCTCTCATCCAGTGGGGTTAGTATCTCAATTACCGCATGATGCCATTGTGGGAAGGGATTTTCCGAAGTTCTGGGAACTGTGGGATGATCCTGAGCCCCCCACTGGTGCCCCTATGTACCAGGAATGTGATAGCCAGAACTCCTCTGAGAGTGGTGAGGACTCTCCAGAATTTCCCTTGTCAGTATTGGCAGGGGAGACTCAAGAAACTGGAGAGGAGCCCACCTCCTCAGACGACAACCTACCGTCTGTGGAGTTTTCTGATCTGGAGGTTCACAGGGAAAATTTTGCCACAGAACAGTTAAAAGACCCCGCCCTAATAAAGGCACGGGAAAACGTAGTGGAAATAGATGGCGAGTTAGTGAACCCAGATAATACCTGCACTTACCAATACTTCAGCGTAGAGAAGGACCTACTGTATCGGGTGGCAAAAAGGGCAGAAGAAACCGTTGAGCAGCTTGTGGTGCCCAAACCTTACAGGAAGTTGGTGTTGGAGTTGGCCCATGGGCACATTCTTGGAGGTCATCTGGGGACAGAGAAAACCCGAGAGAGGGTATTACAGAGATTCTATTGGCCTGGGGTGATGAAGGACATAGAAAATTATTGTTCCTCCTGCCCTGTGTGTCAGAGGTCGGCCCCGATGCCACATTTCCGTAGCCCGCTGGTCCCTCTACCCATCATTGAGGTCCCGTTTGAGAGAATCGCAATGGATTTGGTAGGTCCTATAATCAAGTCCGCTAGGGGGCACCAGTACATATTGGTTATAATGGACTATGCCACCCGTTATCCAGAAGCGATCCCTCTCAGAAATACCTCGGCCAAAACCATAGCCAAAGAGCTATCTCTTGTTTTTAGCCGGGTGGGTATTTGTAAAGAACTGCTTACGGACCAAGGTACACCCTTTATGTCCCGGGTTATGAAAGAGCTGTGTAAATTGCTCAAAGTGACGCAATTGCGTACATCTGTGTATCACCCCCAAACCGATGGGCTGGTTGAAAGATTCAACAAAACCCTAAAACAAATGTTGAAGAAAGTGGTGGATAGAGATGGAAAGGATTGGGACTGTCTACTTCCTTATTTGATGTTTGCTATTAGGGAGGTGCCCCAATCCTCTACGGGATTCTCCCCCTTTGAGTTACTGTATGGGAGACACCCAAGAGGGCTGTTGGATATTGCCAAGGAAACTTGGGAAAGTGAGAGTTCTCCCCACAGGAGTGTGATTGAGCATGTCGCCCTGATGCAAGATCGAATTGCACAGGTAATGCCCATCGTGAAGGAACATTTGGCCCAAGCGCAGTTGGCACAGCAGAGAGTGTACAACCGTGGAGCAAAGACCCGTACCTTTTCCCCGGGGGATAGGATATTGGTACTTGTCCCTACGGTTGAAAGTAAATTCCTTGCCAAATGGCAAGGCCCCTACGAGATAATGGAAAAAGTGAGCGAAGTGAATTACAAGGTCAGACAACCAGGAAGGGGAAAGCCCGAACAGATATATCACGTTAATCTGTTGAAAGCCTGGAGGGATAGAGAGTCCCTAGTCGCAGAAACTTGGTCACCAGCTCAAACTGGTTGCGTGATTCCGGAGGTTGGAATAGCAGCCACCTTGTCACAACCCCAACAACAGGAGGTTAAGGAGTTTGTGCTTCGCAACAAGGAGGTATTCTCTGAGCTGCCGGGACAAACATCTGGGGTAGAGCATGATATTATTACCCCGCCCGGTGAAAGGGTGAAGTTAAAACCCTATCGGATCCCAGAGGCCCGACGGGAGGCAATACGGGAGGAAGTACAGAAAATGCTGAACTTAGGGGTGATAGAGGAGTCCCAAAGTGATTGGTCTAGTCCCATTGTGTTGGTGCCTAAACCGGATGGGAGCTGGCGATTTTGTAACGATTTTCGTCAGTTGAACAAAGTTACAAAATTTGACACCTACCCCATGCCACGTATAGATGAGTTGATCGACCGGCTGGGAACAGCCCGATACATGACGACTCTTGACCTCACAAAAGGGTATTGGCAAATTCCCCTGGCCAAGTCGGCCAAAGAGAAAACCGCATTTGTAACCCCAGACGGGGCGTTCCAATATAAGAGAATGCCGTTCGGGTTACAGAATGCGCCGGCCACATTCCAGCGGAAAATGGACCAGATACTGAGGCCCCATCGGAAGTATGCTGCGGCTTACCTGGATGACGTAATTGTCCATAGCACAGATTGGGCCTCACATCTGCCAAAAGTGCAAGCAGTCCTAGACTCTATCCGGGAAGCGGGGTTTACGGCTAACCCCAAGAAGTGTACCATTGGGCAGGAGGAGGCCAAATATCTTGGGTACACCATTGGCAGGGGAGTAATAAAACCCCAACTCAACAAAGTCGAGGCCATCCAGAGTTGGCCACGTCCCAACAGCAAGAAGCAGGTACGAGCCTTTCTGGGAATCGCGGGTTATTATCGGCGCTTCATTCCCCACTTTGCTTCTAAGGCTGTGCCCCTAACCAACCTGACGAAAGGGAAAGGGTCGGTCATGATTAAATGGACCCCCGAGGCGGAGGCAGCATTCCAATTCTTGAAACAAGCCTTATGTAGCCAGCCAGTGTTGTACTCACCCGACTTCTCTAAAGACTTTGTCGTACAAAGTGATGCGTCAGATGTGGGGTTAGGAGCAGTATTGTCCCAGGTCTGGAACGGGGAAGAGCACCCAGTCATTTACCTCAGCAGGAAGTTGAAGTCCCATGAGGTAAATTACGCCACGGTTGAAAAGGAGTGTTTAGCGGTGAAGTGGGCTCTAGATTCCCTTCGGTACTATCTGCTAGGTAGGCACTTTGACATGGTTACGGATCACGCTCCGTTAAAGTGGATGGCTCAAAACAAGGAGACAAATAGAAGAGTGAATAGGTGGTTCCTGGCCCTACAGGAATTCAACTTCACAGTAAAGCATCGCCCTGGCGTTCAAATGGGGAATGTGGATGCTTTGTCTCGAGTACATGAATGCCTGATTGCTGGTGTTCCAACCCCAAGGTTAAAACAAGAGGGGGGGGGGTATGTGACAGCAGGAAGGTAAAGTCACCTGGTTGCATCCAGGGGGGTAGATATATTTCTCCCAGATTCAGGCTTTATGCCGACTTATACAACTAGGGAGTTGATGAAGCCCAGCTGAGGCTAGTGGGCTCATGAATGACTCATACCTCTAGGGAGAGTGCTGGGCGTCGTGAGGCAGGGAGTTGATGAGACCAGCTGAAGCTTGTCAGCTCATTTAGGCCTCTATAAGAACTCCCAGATTCATTAGGTGTTAGCTCATGCCTGGAACCAGACCTGTGTGGACTGTCTAGGGAGAGTGAACCCCTGTGCGGTGAGGCAAAGCCTGTGTGGCTATTTGTTTGGACTTTTACTAAACCAGGGACTTAGGGACTAGGACAGCACCAGGCTGATCCCAGTTGTTAGTTTAGGAAACCTGCATGTTTAGTCAGAGGTCAAACTGACCAGGATTTATTTTGTTTATGTTTCTTTTTGGCTTTGCTGTGTTTTTGTCACTGTACATAGAGAAATAAACCGCACCTTTTGATTTTGAAAACCACAACCTCCGTCTGCTGGCCCTGTTTTTGTGTGGGGAGCCCAACCAGGGGGTCACACACACCCGCTACCGAGTTAACCCCCTCACAGTATATATATATATATATATACACATATATATATATACAAATGTGTGTGTGTATATGTATCTATATAGATATATAGATATATATCTATATAGATATATATAGATATATATAATGTTGTTAATATTAATTTTTAACCCACTGGTGCTGATTTTACGAATAAATAAGCCTTCTTCCTCTAATCACACCAGCTTCTCTACCAGATTCTTCACCTCTGAGCTGGTGAATCTGGAAGGGAGATATTTCCGTGGAACGGCTGTGAGATCTTCAGATCTCACTTTATTAAACTGGCCGTTTGTGACAAAACGGTCATGTGCTGTGATGAGAAGCGGAGAACATGTTCTCTGCTCCTTATCTCAGCTTATTAAACTGGCAATGCTCTGAGATAAGCGGTGATCATCATGATCTCGGCTTATCACGGTTTATTTGTTTGATATAAACTGCTGTGTTTTCTTCCAGTCTACATTCCTGTTTTTTTATCCATGTGCCATAACTCATGGAAGTAACCAGGGACTTATCCAGTGTGTTTTAAGCCTTTGTTGGACACCTAAGAGTGAAGTGACTTTCCTCACGTACCATCGATGCTTTTGAAGTCCAGAAGATAACTGCGATTGTCCACCTGGTAGAGCTGGAGGCTCATCTTCACATAATTCCCGGTCACGGGGTTCTTCCTCCGTACTCGCAGGTGATAAGGGTTCACCACCTGGGAAAGGAAAATATGAGGAAAGTTAGAGGAATGAAAAACAACCTCTGACGTCAGGAGAGGCTTTGAAGCTCAGCCAGATACAAGTCTGTGTGTTGGAGATCATGCCTAAGCTTGTCCTTTCTAAGAAGCCTCATCACTGTGAACTGGATATCTGCATGGGGGTTGTATGGTCCTCTCAAATTCAAGTGGGATAATGAAAGGTGATCATGTTTTCTCCCACAATAGAAAAACATACTGATAGGTCACCTGGCTTCCACCCAAACTGGCCTTGCTGTGTGTTAAAATGACGGCGGTAGACGAGAATGCCTGGCTCGCAGTCTCCACTCTAATTCACCCTGACAGGGTTTTTATCAGGTTGGGGTCAGGGCCACCCCCAAACTGTTTCCACAAAGCTGGGAGCATGAAATTGTCTAAAATGTCTTGGTATGATGACGCCTTAAGAGTTCCCTTCACTGGAACCAAGGGGCCAATCCCAACCCCTGAAAAACAACCCCACACCATAATCCCCCCTCCACCAAATGATTTGGACCAGTGCACAAATCAAGGTCCATAGAGACATGGATGAGCGAGTTTGGGGTGGAGGAACTTGACTGGCCTGCACAGAGTCCTGACCTCAACCCGATGGAACACCTTTGGGATGAATTAGAGCGGAGACTGCGAGCCAGGCTTCTCAAATGTGCTTCTGGAAGAATGGTCAAACATTCCCATAGACACACTCCTAAATTTTGTTGACAGCTTTCCCAGAAGAGTTGAAGCTGTTATAGCTGCAAAGGGTGGGCCAAGTCATTAATGAACCCTACGGACTAAGACTTGGATGCCGTTACAGTTCATGTGCGTGTAAAGCCCTGTACACACGATCGGATTTCCTATGGATTTTAAACCGATGGATTTTTCCATTGGAAATCCGATGAAGCTGACTTCCATCAGTCTTGCCTACACACCTTCAGTCAAAAAAACGATCGTCCCAAACGCCGTGACGTAAAACACTCCGACGAGCCAAGAAAAATGAAGTTCTATGCTTCTGAGCATGCCTCGACTTGATTCTGAGCATGCGTGGGTTTTTTATCCGATGGAGTTCCCCACAGACGATAGTAATTTGCTATCGTTTTTTTTTCCATCTGATAAATTTAAAACATGTTCTATTTTTTAACACAGATGGAGAAAAGACTGATGGGGCCCACACACAATTGGTTTGTCCGATGAAAAAAGTCCATCGGACTGTTTTCATCGGTAAAACCGATCGTGTGTACAGGGCTTTAAGGCAGGTGTCCCAATACTTTTGGCAATATAGTACAGGTGATACTCGAAAAATTTGAATATCGTGCAAAAGTTCATTTATTTCACTAATGCAACTTAAAAAGGTGAAACTAATATATGAAAGAGTCTCATTACATGCAAAGCAAGATAGTTCAAGCCGTGATTTGTCATCATTGTGATGATTATGGCTTACAGCTCATGAAAACCCCAAATCCACAATCTCAGAAAATGAGAATATTGTGAAAAGGTGCGATATTCTGGGCTCAAAGTGTCCCCCTCTAATCAGCTAATGAAGCCATAACACCTGCAAAGGGTTCCTGAGCCTTTAAATGGTCTTTCAGTCTGGTTCAGTAGGAATCACAATCATGGGAAAGACTGCTGACCTGACAGTTGTGCAGAAAACCATCATTGACACCCTTCATAAGGAGGGAAAGCCTCAAAAGGTAATTGCAAAGGAAGTTGGATGTTCCCAAAGTGCTGTATCAAAGCACATTAATAGAAAGTTATGTGGAAGGGAAAAGTGTGGAAGAAAAAGGTGCACAAGCAGCAGGGATGAGCGCAGCCTGGAGAGGATTGTCAGGAAAAGGCCATTCACAAGTGTTGGGGACTTTCACAAGGAGGGGACTGAGGCTGGAGTCAGTGCATTAAGAGACGCCACACACAGACGGATCCTGGAGAAAAGGATTGCCGCTCTCAAATATGTCTCCTCCTCTGTCTTTGTCACACGTTGCCCCGTTGTTTTTGTTTCCCATCAGCTCCCTGATCTCCATTTTGTTTTTCACATTTTTTGTTTCTTTACATATGGGTTTAGTTTTCAGACTTGGTCTTGAATCTTAACCTATCGTATCCTTCCAAGTGTAGCCCAGGTCCTGGCTTCTTTCTCCTTTTTATACCTAGGACTTTGTGTATATACAATCATTTTTTCTTCCCCTGGATGCTATATATCCTTTTTCTCTTGTCAGGATACAAAGTATCATACAAGCATTTATATAAGATTTAGCACCCAAGTGGGTTTTACACTTATGTCGGTATATATATATATTTGAAATTACAACAATATCTTCCAATTTAGGAATGTTTTAACTACATACCGTATATACTTGAGTATAAGCCAACCCGAGTATAAGCCGAGGACCTAATTTTACCACAAAAAGCTGGGAAAACGTATTGACTCGAGTAAGAAAAACGCCCGTGTGTGGGCTGTTCATCATTTTTCCCAACGAGAAAAACGGCAAGAATCACGACGAGAAAAATTAGAACATGCTCTAATTTTTCTCGTCGTGATTCGCAGCGTTTTTTTCCGCGGCAGTTTTCCCATAGGGAAACACTGCCGGGGAGCCTACACACAGTCGTTTTTCTCGACAAAGAGAAAAAATGTCAGGAAAACCGGCCGTGTGTAGGGGAACAAGCCGTTCCTCGTTTTTCCCGTCTATTTTCTCGACAGTGTTTTCACCGTTGAGAAAATCGATCGTGTGTACACGGCATAAGCCTAGGGTGAGAATGCAGCAGCTACTGTAAGCGGAAAAGAGGGTCAACAATGCCCATTTGCACGCCTTACTGTGCCCATTTGTAACCTCACTGTGCCCATTTGCAACCTCACTGTGCCCATTGCAACCTCACTGTGCCCATTTGCAACCTCACTGTGCCCATTTGCAACCTCACTGTGCCCATTGCAGTCTCACTGTGCCCATTGCAACCTCCCTGTGTCATACCTCAGTGTGCCATACCCATGTGCTATACCCATGTGCCATACCTCACTGTCCCATACCTCACTGTGTCCATTGCAACCTCACTGTGCCATACCCATGTGCCATACCTCACTGTGCCATACCTCACTGTGCCCATTGCAACCTCACTGTGCAATACCCATGTGCCATACCTCACTGTGCCATACCCATGTGCCATACCTCACTGTGCCCATTGCAACCTCACTGTGCCATACCCATGTGCCATACCTCACTGTGCCATACCTCACTGTGCCCATTGCAACCTCACTGTGCCATACCCATGTGCCATACCTCACTGTGCCCATTGCAACCTCACTGTGCCATACCCATGTGCCATACCTTACTGTGCCCATTGCAACCTCACTGTGCCATACCTCACTGTGCCCATTGCTACCTCACTGTGCCATACCTCACTGTGCCATACCTCACTGTGCCCATTGCAACCTCACTGTGCCATACCCATGTGCCATACCTCACTGTGCCCATTGCAACCTCACTGTGCCATACCTCCCTGTGCCCATTGCAGTCTCACTGTGCCCGAGTACCTGAATTCTTGACAGGCGTCCATATTTTAAAAGTCGCGGCTTCCTCCTGGCGTTCTGTTCCGTGATTTGACACTGTGTTCCGCCTATCACGGACATTCTTTCATCCTCGGACAAGAGGACGTCCGTGATTGGCAGAACACTGAACACAGTGTCTGCTGGGAGACTGTCCGAGGATTTGAGGACCTCCATGATAGGCGGAACACAGTGTCAAATGCCTATCATGGAACGGAACGCCAGGAGGAAGCCGCGACTTTAAAAAAAATGGAGGCCTTTTAAGAATTCAGGTACTGACTGGAGTATAAGCCGAGGGGGGGTATTTTCAGCCCTAAAAAAAGGGCTGAAAAACTTGGCTTATACTCAAGTATATACGGTATCATATTTTTATTATCACTGTCATGGTGATTTAATTTTAGATTCAAGAATACTGTGAATTCTTTGATTGTGCATATTATTATTCAATGCTTATTAATGGCCTTCAATGATCGGTCACCAAGCATCGTATGTACTCGTGTATTTTGTATTTTATCATATTTTGTTGTATTTTGATTCATCCCATCTTTTGAGTGCACCACGTAGAGGATATTTCTACAAAAGTCTTTCATCAATTATGTCTTTCCCAAATGAATATATACTATGTTGGGTCTTTTTTGATCCTGCCATTTTTTCTTTTTTTGGGCTTTTTTCTCTTTCAGATGCACTACATTTTTGGGAGATCAGGACCTAATTGTGTGGGAGGTATTTTCAAGACAATTCTAATGCCGCGTACACACGACCGTTTTTAATGTCATTGAAAAAAACAATTTTTCTCGACGTGATTCTTCTCAAGCCTGCCTTGCCTACACACTATCATGGAAAAAAAAGCTAGAGCAAAGCGCGGTGACGTACAACACGTATGACGGCACTATAAAGGGGAAGTTCCATTCGAATGGCGCCACCCCTCATGTTAGTAAAGTTTGGTGAGAGACGATTCGCGCTTTTCAGCCTCATGCTCTTCAGTCCGTTACAGCGTGACGAATGTGCTATCTCCATTACGAACGCTAGTTTTACCAGAACGAGCGCTCCCGTCTCATACTTGATTCTGAGCATGCACATTTTTTTTCACGTCGAGAAAAATTAGAGCATGTTCCAAATTTTTAATGCCCATTTTTCACGTCGAGAAAAATGCTCTGAAGCCCACACACGGTCGTTTTTAATGACCATTTTAAAAAATTTAAATTTTCTCGTCATTAAAAACGGTCATGTGTACACGGCAGAAGGCTCTGATTGGCATTTCACACGATTGGCATTTCCGATGGGATAAAATCCGATGAAATTTTCCGTCGGAATTCCGTTCAAGCTGTCTTTAACCACTTAAGCCCCAGACCAATACGCAGCATAAAGCAATAGGCCCCCTTTTGCGATTCGGCACTGCGTCGCTTTAACTGACAATTGCGCGGTCGTGTGGCGTGGCTCCCAAACAAAATTGACGTCCTTTTTGCTTTCTTTTGGTGGTATTTGATCACCTCTGCGGTTTTTATTTTTTGTGCTTTAAACAAAAATAAAGCGACAATTTTGAAAAAAATGACATATTTTTTACTTTTTGCTATAATAAATATCCCCCAAAAAATAAATAAAAAAAAAATTTTTTCCTCAGTTTAGGATGATACGTATTCTTCTACATATTTTTGGTAAAAAAAAAAAATCGCAATCGGCGATTATTGATTGGTTTGCGCAAAAGTTATAGCGTTTACAAAATAAGGGGTAGTTTTATGGCATTTTTATAAAAAAATTTTTTACGAGTAATGGCGGCTATCAGCGATTTTTTTTCGTGACTGCGACATTATGGCGGACACATCGGACACTTTTGACACATTTTTGGGACCAATAAATAAATAAAAATGCACTGGTTACTGTAAAAATGACACTGGCAGTGAAGGGGTTAACCACTAGGGGCGCTGAAGGGGTTAAGTGTGCCTAAGGGCGTGATTCTAACTGAGGGGGGCGTGGCACCGAGTGACACGTCACCGATCTCCGCTCTGATTACACAGAGCGGAAATCAGTGACAGTGTCAGTAGGGGAGCGGGGAGATGTTGTGTTTACACTAACATCTCCCCGCTCCATCCCTCCGTGAGACGATCGCGGGGATCCCCGCGGCGATCGAGTCCACGGGACCCGTGGACCGATTTACGGGGATGACTGCAGGGTCGCGAGCAGCCAGTTAAAGGGCCACGTACAGGTACGTGATTGTGCCTGTACGAGCCATTCTGCCGACGTATATATGCCGTGAGCGGTCGTTAAGCGGTTAAGCGGCCTTGCATACACACTGTCAGACCAAATTCCGACCGTCAAGAACGCGGTGACGTACAACACTACAACGAGCCCAAAAAAAATGAAGGTCAATCCTTCTGAGCATGCGTCAACTTGATTCTGAGCATGCGTGGATTTTTCTCCGACGGAGTTCCACACAGACGATTGGAATTTCCCATAGGATTTTTTTCCCATCAGAAAAAAAATAAAACATGTTCTATTTCTAAACTCTGATGGAAAAAAGTCTGATGGGGCCCACACACGGTCGGAATTTCCGATGAAAAAACTCAGTTGGACTTTTTTCAATCGGTAATTCCAATCGTGTGTACGCGGCATCATACACACCCTTGGATCCTGTTCATTTAGCTATGACTAAGCATCGATTGATGTGAAACGCGTCAGCTATTCTCCCCCGTTTCTCTATATGATTTGACTGCTGTACACTGGATTTTATTTTATTTTCTACAATAAAGATGCCTTTTTCACGGAGTGTGGCCGTCCAGGATATTTTTCCTCAGTGGCTTGTCAAGAGGAATGTCGTATTCCTCTTGTCAAGCCGCTCCTGAACAACAAACAACGTCAGAAGCGTCTTACCTGGGCTAAAGAAAAACACACCTGGTCTGGTGCTCAGCGGTCCAAAGTCCTCTTTTCTGATGAGAGCAAATTTTGCATCTCTTTTGGAAAACAAGGAGCCGGAGTATGGAGGAAGAATGGAGAGGCACACACTGCAAGATGCTGGAAGTCCAGTGTGAAGTTTCCACAGTCTGATGATTTGGGGTGCCGTGTCATCTGCTGGTGTTGGTCCACTGTGCTTCATTAAGTCCGGGGTCACCGCAGCCAGGGCCGCGATCAGGAATTTTGGGGCCCCTTACACAGCTTCAGGCATGGGCCCCTGGAGCAGAGGAGAACCGGGGAGGAGGGGGGGTTCCGCCGCAAATTGAGAAGCAGGGGGGCAGCCACCAATTGAGAAGCGGGGGGGGGGGGGGGTGCCACGAATTGAGGAGCGGGGGGCTGCCGCCGCCAATTGTCGGGGGGGGATTTGGGTGCTGACAAACAAAAAAAGAACAAAAAAAAAGGGGGGTTGCCATCCGGGGCCCTGAAGACCTCCGGGCCTCTGGGGACCTCTGGGCCCCTTACAAAAAATAAAAAAAGAAATAAAATATATATTTTTTTTTTATAAAAAATACATAAAAAAGGGGGGTTACCATCCGGGGCCCCGGGGACCTCCGGGCCCCTTACAAAAAAAAATAAAAAATTATAATAAAAGTTTATAAAAAAAATATATTTCTTGTTCATACATCACGGGACACAGAGCAGCATAGTCATTACTATGTGGGTTATATAGATTACCTTCAGGTGCTGGCACTGGCAACTTCCAAAACAGGAAGTACCCTCCCCTATATAAGCCCCTCCCATCCGGGAGTACCTCAGTTTTTTGCCAGTGTCTAAGGTGTTGGCCAAGGTTAACATGTATTCATCTGGGCTTGTGTACAGGTTCTCTGGGCCTTAGCAAGCTATTCCGGATCCGACCAAAAAAGCTTCATAGCTAAACGGTCGGTACCCGGGCCTTGCAGAGAAGAGCAGGGTTTTGCCTGTAATGCCTCTCTTAGGAGGGCTGGACCCTGGGATCCAGAGCTCTGGTCATACCCAAAACCAAGAGGCTATCTGTGCAGGGTGCTATACAGGTCCAGGGGAGTGGAATCCTTGGGAACCCGGTCCCTGAAGGTCTAGTACAATGCCTGCCGTGAGAGGTGAAGTTTGGGCTTCTGTGGACCAAACAAAGTCCTGCGGCGGGGAAAAGGTAAGTGGGGGCCCCTCAGGAACTTGGTTCTATTGAGGGGACCCCCAAGCCTAATATGTCTTTCTGCCTGTTACCTAAAGGGTATTCCCGCTAATAGCTGTATATGCCTAAGAAATCCTAGAAATGTTTTTTCATAAAGGAAGTTTTAAAAAAACTGTAAACCTGGAAATGTTTTTTCATAAAGGAGGTTTTAAAAAAAAAAAAAAAAAAAAAAAGACAAAGGTGCGGTACCTGTGTTTGTCCACTAGAGGCCGCTGTGGAACGTCTTTTTTCTTGGGACTATTCCTTCCATGGTGAAAGTCCAGGCAGATGAGTGAGCTCTCTATCAGGGAAGCTGCATTCCTCTGTCATGCTGCCAAGTAGTTTTCCTTCCATCCCCGAGTCCTGGTGAAACAGGGACCCTGGCTCCTCTCCCTACATGGCGCCAAGAGCGCACACGTGCACGCGCGCGCGCGCGCACACATGCTTTCCTTTTATAAGGTTTAGCTTAAAAAAAGGGGGCGGAGCCTGGCGGATGACGCGCTCTGTGCGCCCAGCGCTTCTGCGCATGTGCGGGCGTCCCAGCAAGATAAAAGGACTCAGTCCACGCTGCTTGCTATGGACACAGAGCATGAAAAGGAGCTGGTAGCATGGTATAGGGGCTTACAGCGGGCGGTTGATACAGGCATCCCCAGAAAGACGCATTAGTAGACACCCACTGATGTACATAGCAGCAAATTGCATTAGACTATTTCAGTAAGGGGTGTATTGCGGCTGGAATACCTCAGCTTTGAACTAAGGAATATGCCGCCTAAAAAACTCCGAGATATACCTCTCAGGAAGTGTAGGGGGTCTCCATCGGGCTCTGAGGATCTGGAGCAGTCATCTGCACCCTCCTCCCCTGAGAAATCAGAGGTTAATACCCATAAGGAACCCCCGGGAGTGCCAGGTACTGCGGCTGTCCTCAGTCCACCTGCTCCTGCATATATAACAGAGGAGGTTTTTTCCTCAACTCTGGAGGGATTGGAGCAGAGATTGGCAGCATTGATCGCTTCTTCTCTACAGGAAAGAAAGCGCGCCAGATCTCCATCACCTCCATTAGAGTGCCTGTTGGCAGAGCAACAGTCCCAGGAAGGGACCGACCTACCTGAAGGGGATCAGGAGGAGGTTAGCTCTGTTTTTGAGGAATCGACAGTAGATGAACCATTTTCAGCATCGCAGACTGAAAGATTGTGGGTCCAGACCCTAACTGACATGGTTCGATCTGCATTTAAAATGCCTCTTGTTGAACCATCAACTACTGCTGTCTCCTCATTGGGGTCGCTAAAAGCTCCCCAGGTTAATTGCTCCTTTCCAATACATTCATTATTGGAAGGACTTATATACCAGGACTGGGAACATCCTGATAAACTATTTGTTCCGCCTAAAAGGTTTCCGGTGATCTATCCCATGGAGGAAAAGTTCACCCAGAGATGGAATGTTCCTACGGTGGATGCAGCCATCTCTTCTGTGAACAAATCACTGACATGTCCAGTAGATAATGTTCAAATGTTCAAAGATCCAGTGGATAAAAAATTGGAATCTTTATTAAAATCTGCTTTTTCCACAGCAGGGGCTGTTACACAGCCAGCAGTGGCAGCTATTGGGGTCTGCCAAGCTTTAAAGGATCAAATGAAAATGGTCCTGAGGGATTTGCCAGACCAGCAGGCCCAGGCTCTGGCTGATCTGCCTAGAGCATTATGCTTTGCGGTTGACGCCATCAAGGATTCTATCCATCAGGCCTCCCGCCTCACGCTGTCTTTGGTACATATGCGTAGGCTTCTGTGGCTCAAAAACTGGTCTGCTGAAGCTCCCTGTAAGAAGCTCTTAGTTAGCTTCCCATTTCATGGGGAACGCCTTTTTGGCGAAGACCTGGATAAGTATATCCAGAAGATTTCCAGTGGTAAAAGTACTCTCTTACCGAGTAAAAAGAGGTCTAGGGGTCCATCTTTTAAGAGGACTACCTCTCCTATCCCTGCGACGTCTGCTACTAAGCAGTTCCGACGGCCTCCTCGGTCAAACTCAGGAGGTAAAAATCAGGGACAGCCACAGGGTAATAAAAAGCCCTGGATCCGAAGAGGTACTAAACCAGCCTCCAAGTCAAGCCTATGAAGGGCTGCCCCCACTCAAACGGGTGGGGGGAAGACTTCAGTTGTTCGCAGAGACCTGGCGGGAGACGATCAAAGACAGATGGGTGCTCTCCGCAGTAACTCTGGGATACAAGTTGGAGTTAAAAGAGTCTCCTCCGTCCCATTTTATGTGGTCAGGCATGCCAAGAGACCCTCTAAAAAGAGGGTCTCTCCTATTGGCGTTAGAACAACTATTGCTCCAAGGAGTAATTATGGAGGTTCCTATGGAAGAGTGGGGGTTGGGTTTCTACTCAAACCTTTTCACAGTCCCGAAGCCAAACGGGGACATAAGACCCATATTGGACCTAAAGAGTCTAAACAAATTTCTAAACGTCCGGTCTTTCCGGATGGAGTCGATCCGATCGGTCACCGCTGCCCTACAAGGGGAGGAATGGTTAGCCTCGATCGACATCAAAGATGCTTACTTGCATGTTCCCATCTTTCCAGGTCATCAAAAATTCCTACGCTTTGCAGTAGAAGGGCGCCATTTTCAGTTCAGAGCCTTACCATTCGGTCTGGCCACAGCACCACGAGTGTTCACAAAAATTCTGGCCCCACTGTTGGCCGATCTAAGAACACGGGGTGTAACGATAATGGCATACCTAGACGACCTGTTGTTGATGGACCACTCAGTTGCCAAGCTAGAAGTGGTAATTGTCGATACAATCAAGTATCTAGAGTCTCATGGTTGGGTCATCAACCTGGACAAGTCAGCCCTACAGCCAGTGAAAAACCTGGTATATCTAGGGCTACGGCTGGATTCAGACCAGAGGAAGATTTTCTTACCTCTAGACAAGGTATCCTCTTTGAGGGCCTTGGTCCGTCTGCTTTGTGCAAAAAGACAGCCGTCCATACGCCTGTGCATGAGGCTGCTAGGAAAGATGGTAGCATCATTCGAAGCTGTACCATACGCCCAATTCCACTCAAGGAATTTACAAAGGGCCATATTGTCAGCCTGGAACGGAAAAGTTCAGGCTCTAGACTTCCCGATGGCTTTGTCCCCTTCCGTTCGGAAGAGTCTCTGCTGGTGGTTGATCCCCCAGAATCTCCAGAAGGGAAAACCCTTCAGCCCGATATCTTGGAAGGTGGTCACTACAGATGCCAGCCTTATAGGCTGGGGGGCAGTACTGGAGCAATGGTCTCTCCAGGGCAGATGGTCAAATGTAGTAAAAACCCTGCCCATCAATCTCTTAGAGATACGAGCAGCCCGGTACGCCCTAGTAGCCTGGACATCCAGACTCCAAGGGTCCCCTGTCAGAATTCAATCAGACAATGCCACAGCAGTGGCATATATCAATCATCAGGGAGGCACCAGGAGTCGTGCAGCCCAGAGGGAAGTAAGTCACATCCTGGAATGGGCAGAAAAGCATGTCCCATGTATATCAGCTGTCTTCATTCCAGGGGTGGAGAATTGGAAGGCGGACTTTCTGAGTCGCCAACAGTTATGCCCAGGGGAATGGTCCCTTCATCCCGAGGTCTTCCGAGCAATATGTCAGCGGTGGGGAACACCGGATGTAGATCTGCTAGCATCCAGATTCAACGCAAAGGTGGACAGATTTGTCTCCCGGACAAGAGATCCCCTCGCTTGCGGCTCGGATGCTCTGGTGTTCCCTTGGGATCAGTTCAGACTGATATATGCATTCCCTCCGCTACAATTGTTGCCTCGACTCCTTCGCAGAGTCAGGTTGGAGAAGAAGCCGGTGATCCTGGTGGCTCCAGCGTGGCCCCGAAGGGCCTGGTACGCGGAGATCATCAAAATGTCTGTGGGGAGTCCTTGGACCCTTCCACGTCGTCCGGACCTGCTTTCGCAAGGACCGATATACCACCCTTCCTTACTAACTCTAAGTTTAACGGCCTGGCTATTGAATCCCACATCCTAAAGAAGAGAGGTCTCTCTAACTCTGTGGTATCAACTATAATCAATGCCAGGAAGCCTGTATCCAGGCAGATCTACTATAGAGTTTGGAAGGCGTACATCACTTGGTGCGAGGCCAGAAAATGGCATCCACGTAAGTACGTTATAGGCAGAATTCTGGACTTCCTGCAGTGGGCTGTAGACAGGAAGTTTGCCTTAAGTACTATTAAGGGCCAGGTTTCGGCCTTGTCAATACTATTTCAAAGGCCCCTGGCTATGCATTCACTTGTCAAATCCTTTATGCAAGGTGTGACTCGTATTATTCCACCGATTAAGGCTCCCATATGCCCATGGGATCTAAATTTGGTTCTGTCGGTTCTGCAGAAGCAGCCATTTGAACCTTTGCGGCACATTTCCTTGGTTCTACTCACCAGGAAATTGATATTTTTAGTAGCCATATGCTCGGCTAGAAGAGTGTCGGAATTAGCCGCCATGTCCTGTAAAGAGCCATATCTGGTTATCCATAAGGACAGAGTAGTATTACGTCCTCACCCAGCCTTTCTTCCTAAGGTGGTATCGAGGTTTCACTTGAACCAGGATGTGGTTCTTCCTTCTTTTTTCCCCAAACCAAGCTCGGTAGAGGAAAAGTTATTGCATTCTTTGGATGTAGTAAGAGCAGTTAAAGCTTATCTAGAAGCCACTGCTCAGATTCGTAGAACGGATTCTTTGTTTGTTCTGCCGGAAGGCCCCAGAAAGGGTCAGGCAGCATCAAAATCTACTTTAGCCAAGTGGATTCGACAGGTCATAATACAAGCCTATGGCTTGAGAAGTAGACCGCCTCCGTTCAAAGTTAGGGCGCACTCCACGAGAGCAGTTGGAACTTCATGGGCAGTGCATCACCAGGCCTCCCTGGCGCAAATTTGTAAGGCCGCAACATGGTCTTCAGTACACACGTTTACTAGGTTCTACCAGGTGGACGTTAGAAGTCAGGAGGATGTCGCCTTTGGGCGCAGTGTGTTGCAGGCCGCAAAAGATCCTCATGCCTGATGGCGCCCAGCTTATGTATGGTGTATCCCCCCCCTCATGTGGCATTGCTTTGGGACGTCCCACATAGTAATGACTATGCTGCTCTGTGTCCCGTGATGTATGAACAAGAAAGTAGGATTTTTAAAACAGCTTACCTGTAAAATCCTTTTCTTGGAGTACATCACGGGACACAGAGCTCCCACCCCTCTTTTGGGGACACGTATTGCTTTGCTACAAAACTGAGGTACTCCCGGATGGGAGGGGCTTATATAGGGGAGGGTACTTCCTGTTTTGGAAGTTGCCAGTGCCAGCACCTGAAGGTAATCTATATAACCCACATAGTAATGACTATGCTGCTCTGTGTCCCGTGATGTACTCCAAGAAAAGGATTTTACAGGTAAGCTGTTTTAAAAATCCTACTTTTTATAAAAACAAAAAAAGAGGGGTTGCCATCCGGGCCCTGGGGACCTCTGGGCCCCTATAAAAAAATAAAAAAATAATAAAAATAAATAAATAATATATATATATATATATATATATTTATAAAAAATACATAAAAAAGGGGGGGTTACCATCCGGGGCCCTGGGGGCCTCTGGGCCTCTTACAAAAAAAAAAAAAGGAGGTTGCCATCCGGGCCCCTGGGGACCTCCAGGCCCCTTACAGGTGTACTGCCTGTACCCCCCTGATGGCGGCCCTGACCGCAGCCATCTACCAGGAGATTTTGGAGCACTTCATGCTTCCTTCCGCAGGCGAGCTCTATGGGGAGGCTGACTTCATTTTCCAGCAGGACTTGGCACCTCCCCCACCCTGCCAAAAGCACCAAAACCTGGTTCAATGACCGTGGGATGACTGTGCTTGATTGGCCAGCAAACTCGCCTGACCTGAACCCCATAGAGAATCTATGGGGCGTTGCCAAGAGAAAGATGAGAGACATGAGACCCAACAATGCAGAAGAGCTATAGGCCGCCATTGAAGCCTCCTGGTCTTCCATAACACCTCAGCAGTACCACAGGCTGATCGCTTCGATGCCACGCCGCATTGAGGGGCCCAAACCAAGTACTGAGTACATATGCAGCTTCTACTTTTCACAGGTCCGATATGCAGATGTACTATCCCTGTTTTATTGATTGCATGTAATATTCTAATTTTCTGAGATTGTGGATTTGGGGTTTTCATGAGCTGTAAGCCATAATCACCACAACGATGACAAATCACGGCTTGGACTATCTTGCTTTGCATGTAATGAGTCTCATATATTAGTTTCACCTTTTTAAGCGGAGGTCCCACAAAAAAAAAAAAAAATATTAAAATACTGCAGCTGCTGACTTTTAATATATGGACACTTACCTGTCCAGGGCGCCCGCGATGTCGGCAGCCGAAGCAGATCTGTCGCTCAAGGATCGGCTGCCGCCGCCGCCATACTCGGTAAGGGAATCAGGAAGTGAAGCATTGCGGCTTAACTTCCCGGTTCCCTACTGCACATGCGCGAGTCGCGTTGCGCGTCTTCACTGACCCGAGCTGTGTTCTATTCTGGGACCTGTGTGTCTCCCAGAAGACAGCGGGGGGGGGGGGGCGACGACAGAGTAGGTGCCGGAAGTGGCGTAGATCACCGAGGTGATCTATGCCAGGAAGTGGGAGCAAAATACCTGTATTAGACAGGTATCTGCTCCCCCCTCCCCCCTAAAAGGTGCCAAATGTGACACCGGAGGGGGGATTCCAAAAAGTGGAAGTTCTATTTTTGGGTGGAACTCCACTTTAAGTTGCATTAGTGAAATAAATGAACTTTTGCATGATATTCAAATTTTTCGAGTATGACCTGTATATACACATGATTCTGCACAGAATGCCCGCCCTGTAGCAGTAAATAGGGCGATCATTAACTGGTTAAAGGCGTCTAAGCACTGAACAGACCAGAAGTACTGATTGCTAAAGCCCCATCTATCATAAACAGTGGCCACATTTTTTAAATAAAAGATGTGTTTTCACTTTTTTACATGCTTCGGCACTACCAGGGTCACAGCAGTTGCACTTGCGACCGGGCCCTGGCGTTCCACCACTGTGCGCTCGCCGCTTCTAGGCAATGGTCGTGACATTATTTCCTGGAAATAGTGGTACACTGTGGGGGGCAGCGATCATGTCAGTGGGGACAGTATACACTGTGCCTGAGCTGAGCACTTACTGTTACTGGCACAGCACTCCGCCCATTCCTCCATACAAATCCATGTCGGGAGGAGGAAACTGGAGTGGAGAAGAAAGTCAACTGATCAGCTGACTGGCCAGTCCAGTGAAGGGGGAGGAGCGATCCCCTTTGTGAGCAGATGTGAAGACAGAGTCCCCATATTGGGAGAGCCACTACTGGAGGCACTGTGAGGCCAGACTGAGAGCACTGAGCAAGGAGGGGGTTCGACTGACATTGATCCCATCCCCCACCACCACCCCTCTGCCACAGATCACATTCCTCTGCCACTGATCCCATCCCCCCACCACTATCCCCCACCACTATCCCTCTGCCACTAATCACATTCCTCTGCCACTGATACCATCCCCCACCACTATCCCTCTGCCACTGATCCCATCCCCAACCACCATTCCTCTGCCACAGATCACATCCCTCTGCCACTGATCTCATCCCTAACCACCATCCCTCTGCCACTGATCCCATCCCCCACCACCATCCCTCTGCCACTGATCCCATCCCCAACCACCATCCCTCTGCCACTGATCCCATCCCCCACCACCATCCCTCTTGCCACTGATCCCATCCCCCACCACCATCCCTCTGCCACTGATCCCGTCCCCAACCACCATCCCTCTGCCACTGATCCCATCCCCCACCACCATCCCTCTGCCACTGATCCCATCCCCCACCACCATCCCTCTGCCACTGATCCCATCTCCCACCACCATCCCTCTGCCACTGATCCCGTCCCCAACCACCATCCCTCTGCCACTGATCCCATCCCCCACCACCATCCCTCTGCCACTGATCCCATCCCCCACCACCATCCCTCTGCCACTGATCCCATCCCCCACCACCATCCCTCTGCCACTGATCCCATCCCTCACCACCATCCCTCTGCCACTGAACCCATCCCCCACCACCATCCCTCTGCCACTGATCCCATCCCCCACCACCATCCCTCTGCCACTGATCCCGTCCCCACCACCATCCCTCTGCCACTGATCCCATCTCCCACCACCATCCCTCTGCCACTGATCCCGTCCCCAACCACCATCCCTCTGCCACTGATCCCATCCCCCACCACCATCCCTCTGCCACTGATCCCATCCCCCACCACCATCCCTCTGCCACTGATCCCATCCCCCACCACCATCCCTCTGCCACTGATCCCATCCCCAACCACCATCCCTCTGCCACTGAACCCATCCCCCACCACCATCCCTCTGCCACTGATCCCATCCCCCACCACCATCCCTCTGCCACTGATCCCGTCCCCAACCACCATCCCTCTGCCACTGATCCCATCCCCCACCACCATCCCTCTGCCACTGATCCCACCCCTCTGCCACTGATCCCGTCCCCAACCACCATCCCTCTGCCACTGATCCTATCCCCAACCACCATCCCTCTGCCACTGATCCCATCCCCCACCACTATCCCTCTGCCACTGATCCCATCCCTCACCACCATCCCTCTGCCACTGATCCTATCCCCAATCACCATCCCTCTGCCACTGATCCCATCCCCCACCACCATCCCTCTGCCACTGATCCCATCTCCCACCACCATCCCTCTGCCACTGATCCCATCCCCAACCACCATCCCTCTGCCACTGATCCCTTTCCTCACCACCATCCCTCTGCCACTGATCCTGTCCCCAACCACCATCCCTCTGCCACTGATCCCATCCCCAACCACCATCCCTCTGCCACTGATCCCATTCCTCCCCATCATTCCTATGCCACTGATCCCATCCCCCACCACCACCCCTCTGCCACTGATCCCACCCCCCACAGATCACATTCCTCTGCCACTGATCCCATCCCCCACCACCATTCTTCTGCCACTGATCCTATCCCCCACAGATCACATTCCTCTGCCACTGATCCCATCCTCCAACACCATTCTTCTGCCACTGATCCCATCCCCCACCACTATTCCTCTGCCATTGTCCCACCCCCACCCCCGATCCTACCACCGCCACTGATCCCATCCCCCCCACCACCACCACTGATCCCATCCCCCCCACCACCACCACTGATCCCATCCCCCCACAACCACTACTGCCACTGATGCCAAGGGGGGCACTCCGGAGGATCTAAGGGGGCACTCTGCAGGTACTGTTTTAGTACCTCCAGAGTTCCCCCTTATATCTTCCAGAGTGCTCCCTTACATCCTCCAAAATGTCCCCTAGTAATAGTAAGGTCAGTGGCAGAACTACCAGGGTCTCAAGGGTCGCATTTGCGACTGGGCCCTGGCATTCCACCACCATGTGGGGGCCTCAAGATGGCAGGAGGGGGCCCGCTGCAGAACATAAGAAAAGGCCCCGGGATGGGGTCATGGTTTTGTGCATCGGGGCCCTGAAGGTTGTAGTTACGCCTCAGTTTTGGTTCCCCCGTCCCATCTACTCCCTGCACCTCCGGTTTTCCCTGTTTTTTAGCGTTCCCCATTTTGTATATATTATATATAGTTAGCTGTTAGTTAGGCTTCTATTTGTCCGGTTGATTCGTTTGGTATTCTGTCACTGGGTCTTTTGGTTCACCTAGATTTTCATGTTTGCGGTGTGCTGGTGTTTGGAAGGATTTTCTTTCACTGTAAATAAATCGCATTTAAGCATACACAGTCTGGTCCCAGTTTCCTGATCGTAGCCACACAGATCTGGCCATCCCTGCTGCTGATTCCTGAAAAAGGCTCACCTTCCAATCGAAGTCCAGCTGCTTCATCGCCCGGTAGACCTCCGCCATGATATCATGAGGTCTGCTCTGGCTGCGGATTCCCAGGTGCCACTTGGCTTTTTTCACAGCTAAGGGTTTGGGTTTAGTAGTGTTCAGGGCATCCAGAGAGCACCGGGCCTTGGGGCTGTCCGCCACCAGGGGTGGCATCCGCTCTGGATGCGGTTTGACACCGGGGGGGATATGCATGTCGTCCATGAAGGAGCTGGTTGGTGGGCTGGAGGCAAGGTAGAACTCACTGGCTTGGTTCATTATCCTCCGGTTGTCTATGACCAGATGGTAGGCCACGGCGAGCTGGTCCTGAGGATCACCGCTGTACAGGCTGTTCATCACCTCCGACTCCGTACATTCGAACTTCTCACACACCTCCTTCACCGCCTCGTCATCGATGACGTTGGCGTCGTAATTGGGGTCTTCCGGGAACAAGTAGCTGGGCAGGTCTTGCTTGAACCATTCGTGTTCTCTGCCGGCACAAAAGGAAATTTGTCAAAATTGAGATTTAAAAAAAAAAAAAAAAAATTCTTTTTTTTAGATATTTAAAAAGTGCAGGATCGACTTTTGCACTTTCCAAAATCCATTCTGCTCCTTTGTAAAGATTCCCATACAGTATGTGCCCTGACTCTTTGAAGACACCCGAACCATCACTGATCATCTGGGGGGATTTTTTTCTACTTTTTGCACATGTTAAAAAAAAATACTGTATATACTCGAGTATAAGCCGACCCGAATATAAGCCGAGGCACCTAATTTTACCACAAAAAACTGGGAAAACGTATTGACTCGAGTATAAGCCTAGGGTGTCCATCTGCATGCCTCACTGTGTCCATATGCATGCGTCACTGTGCCCATGCGTCACTGTGCCCAATCTCCCTACCTGATCTCCTGTGCTGTGTGACTGACGTTTAACATGGGAGTCTATAGAAGGGGTGCCCGGCTTTGAAAAATCAGTGCTCCCCGGCCGTAGGTCCCCCGGACAACAAACTTTGCACACTTGTAGAGGAAGAGTGGGGATACATATGTGCGCCTGATCCCGGCACAAAGGTGAAGATGGACACAGACTTGAGTATAAGCCGAGGGGGGGGCATTTTCAGCACAAAAAAATGTGCTGAAAAACTCGGCTTATACTCAAGTATATACAGTATGTGCTTTTTGCTAAAAATAAATAAATAAATAAATAAATAAATACTTTAAACCACCAAACATTACTGTAAACTTTTTTTTCTGAAAAGCAGAGACTGTGGAGAATAAAATGGTGGCGGTTGCAATTTTTTATGTTGAAAGATATTTGCACAACTGCTTATCAAATGCAGATTTTCAGGAACAAAATACACCAAAATGAATTTTAGAGCAAACACGCACAAAATAATACCCAATGTTTGATAAAATAAAAAAGATGATGTGTTGAGTAAATTGATACCAAACATGTAAAGCCTTAAAAATGCATGAATCTGTGGAATTAAGAAAAACTATGGTACCCAAAATTCTCCAGAGGCAACACTTTAAAAGCCTTTACAGGTTATCAGTTTAGAGTTAACTATGAATGATGACACTAGAAAAACTGCTCTCATGCCAACGTTCATGGCGATACCTCACATGTTTGGTGCAATTTATGTTTACATACACATGCCGAACCTACGTATGCACATGTGTGCATTCAGGTGTGTACAGGAGCGATGGGGTGGTTTAAATTTTTTTATTATTATTTGTTTTAATCACAATGTATTTTTTTACACTTTTTTTTTAGCTCATTTATTGGTTATCACTGGGGGGGGGGGGGGGGGGGGGCTAACAAGCCTTCTATGTAATAGCACTGGACAGGTGACAGGTCATCTTTATGGAGACTTTAGGGGTCTCCCTGCCCTTCACTGAAGCTAATCAAGCACAGATCATGGCCAGATCTGGGGGGTGCTGGGATGGGCTGCGTGCCCCAAGATTCCAGTTGTGCCCCCAAGATAAAAGTTGCGCCCTGGACGCACACACATACACATAGATGCTGTGACCATTCCACTGAGCTCCTCAGATTCTCTTGATACAACCTTGATCTGCACAGTGTGTAGTTGGCTGCTATGATGCAGTTGACCTGTGAAATCCCCAAATGTGAACGGCAGCGCAGCTGCAGTAACCAGCTACATACTGGGCAGGTCAAGGTTGTATCAAGAGAATCAGATCTGAGCTATGTGCTGTGTGGGGAAGAGTAGATCTGCTGAGTGCCCTGCCAGCAGTGACCCCTGTCTTCTGCCCTGCTGACCCTGTACACTGCCCTGCTGATCCCTGTCCCCTGCATTGCTGACCCCATGTCCTCTGCTCTGCTAACCCCCTGTCCTCTTGCTTGCCAACCCCTATTGTCCACCCTGCTGATCACTGTCCTCCGCCCTGCTAACCCATGTTGTCCGCCCTGCTGAACCCGCCCTGCTGAGCCCTACTGACTTCTGTACACTCCCCCGCTGACCTCCCATTATCTACCCTGCTTACCCCTGCCCCCTGCACTGCTCACCCCTGTACACAAGCCTGCTGACCCCTGTACAATACCCTGCTGACGCCTGTCCCCTGCACAGATGACCCTGTACACTACCCTGTTGACCCCTGTACATTACCCTGCTGACCCCTGTCCCCTGCACTGTTGACCCCTGTACATTACCCTGCTGACCCCTGTCCCCTGCACTGTTGACCCCTGTACATTACCCTGCTGACCCCTGTACAATACCCTGCTGACCCCTGTACAGTACCCCTGCTTATCCCTGTCCCCTGCACTGCTGACCCCTGTTCAATACCTTGCTGACCCCTGTACATTATCCTGCTGACCCCTGAACAATACCCTGCTGACCCCTGTGCAATACCCTAATGACTCCTGTCCCCTGCACTGCTGACCCCTGTACAATATCTTGCTGACCCCTGTACATTATCCTTCTGACCCCTGTACATTATCCTGCCGACCCCTGTACATTATCCTGCCGACCCCTGTACATTATCCTGCCGACCCCTGTACATTATCCTGCCGACCCTGTACAATACCCTGCTGACCCCTGTACAATACCCTACTGACTCCTGTCCCCTGCACTGCTGACGCCTGTACAGTACCCTGCTGACCCCTGTCCCCTGCACTGTTGACCCCTGTACATTACCCTGCTGACCCCTGTACAATACCCTGCTGACCCCTGTACAGTACCCCTGCTTATCCCTGTCCCCTGCACTGCTGACCCCTGTTCAATACCTTGCTGACCCCTGTACATTATCCTGCTGACCCCTGAACAATACCCTGCTGACCCCTGAACAATACCCTGCTGACCCCTGTGCAATACCCTAATGACTCCTGTCCCCTGCACTGCTGACCCCTGTACAATATCTTGCTGACCCCTGTACATTATCCTGCCGACCCCTGTACATTATCCTGCCGACCCCTGTACATTATCCTGCCGACCCCTGTACATTATCCTGCCGACCCTGTACATTATCCTGCCGACCCTGTACATTATCCTGCCGACCCTGTACAATACCCTGCTGACCCCTGTACAATACCCTACTGAGTCCTGTCCCCTGCACTGCTGACGCCTGTACAGTACCCTGCTGACCCCTGTGCCCTGCACTGATGACCCCTGTACAATACCCTGCTGACCCCTGTTCACTTCTCTGATGACCCCTGTCCTCTAGACGACCGATTTCCTGTACACTGCCCAACTTCTATAATTCCTACAGCTACTTTCCAATTAGCCAAGATGGCGTCACCTATTTTATAATTGACATCACCGCCCTCCGGGATGCAAAGCTCAGGACGGAGGACATTTCCGCCCAACTGAACCTGCAACACATTTCTCCCCGTCATCCGAAAACCAATTACATTTTCTACAATCAAAACAAGCGGCGGGATGCTGCGATGCGAAAGAGAAAAGAAAAAAAAATAATGGCTTGGCAGAAAATTGGCCCTCAAAGACTTTCTGAAATCCCTTCCTGGGGGAGGGGGAGGAATGGGAGATTGAAATGTTCACAGCTGACTGGTTGTCAAAAAAGAAGAAACGAGTCCTTTAATGTATTGGGTCTTAGAGCCAGGATGTGAGAAATTACCCATAATCCTCCTTTCATGCTATAATACACTCTGCTATGGTTACATTGTACTTGTCATAACACAACATGGAATTAAACCCTTCACATCTCCCCTTCAAAAGGGTAACCTCAACCCCGGAGTGTCGGGGTCACCGGAGGGTCAGGCACGCTACTCCAAACTAATTCGCTAAAAACTAAAAAGTAATTTTAGAAGTGAGAAGGTATTTAACTTTCGGGATTGTTCAAAATGTTTGCCAGAGAACATTTAACCCCCTCAGTACTGCCGTAAAAAAAGGGAGAAGACTGCTGTTTATTATTGGTGCCAGAGAAAAAACCCATAGGCCGTGAATGGCTGTGATCAGGCGGTCACTGGACGGCTCAGATAACAGGCACAATGTACAGAGCCTATCAGGGTGGCTCTGTACCTTGTGATTGCTGTGAACCAATCACAGCCATCACACGTGTAAACACTGCCTGTGTTTTCAAATATTCAGCCTATTTGCAATGGTGGAAGAGAGTTCAGTTCTGAACATAAAATACATTTTACCCACAATTTTTTGTTTTGTTTTTGTGTACAAACCCTTAGAATTTTTTCCATGCCGTACCTCATGTCTTTGATAGTGGCGCGTTTCAGTGGATCAACCTGCAGCATGTGCATTACTAAAGTAGCGACAGACCGGTTCAGGTACTCAGGGATGTAGAAAACTCCTCCTCTGATTTTTTTGAATAGGGTGGGGACGTGTTCGTCATCAAATGGCAGCGTCCCGCAGAGGAGGGCGTACAGGATCACCCCGCAGCTCCAGATGTCCACCTCGGGCCCAGCATACAATCTACAGACAGATCAGCTACAATTAGTTGACGCGTCCCACAAAATATGTGGAGTTTATCTGTACTGCAAAACTGACTAAAGTTGGAGCCCTCTGCTTAGAAGGTCAGCACCCCCAAGATTACCTTTACATGAACTAAAAAGGGGGGAGTTTGGGACTTTAACCACTTAAGGACCGAGCCTCTTTCTGAGATTTGGTGTTTACAAGTTAAAAAATAATGTTATTTTTTTGCTAGAAAATTTACTTAAAACCCCCAAACATTATGCTCTTTTTTTTCCTAACACCCTAGAGAAAAAAATGGTGGTCGTTGCAATACTTTTTGTCACACCGTATTTGCGCAGCGGTCTTACAAGCGCACTTTTTTTGGAAAAAATACAATTGTTTGAGTTAAAAAAAAGAAGACAACAGTAAAGTTAGCCCAATTTTTTTTTTATATTGCGAAAGATAATGTTACGCCGAGTAAATTGATACCCAACATGTCACGCTTCAAAATTGCGCCCGCTCGTGGAATGGCGACAAACCTTTACCCTTAAAAATCTCCATAGGCAACGTTTAAATAATTCTACAGGTTGCATGTTTTGAGATATAGAGGAGGTCTAGGGCTAGAATTATTGCTCTCGCTCTATCGATCATGGCGATACCTCACATGTGTGGTTTGAACACCGTTTTCATATGCGGGCGCTGCTCACGTATGCGTTCGCTTCTGCGCGTGAGCTCGGCTGGACGGGGGCGTGTTTACATTTTTTTTTCTTATTTATTTTACCTTTTATTTTTTACATTGTTCTTTCAAAAAAAATTATTTGTGTCACTTTTATTCCTATTACAAGGAATGTAAACATCCCTTGTAATAGAAAAAAAGCATGACAGGACCTCTTAAATATGAGATCTGGGGGTCAAAAAGACCTCACATCTCATATTTACACTAAAATGCAATAATAAAAAAAAAATGTTGGCATTTGAAAAAATGCAAAAAAAAAATAAAAAGGCCCTTTAAGAGCTATGGGCGGAAGTGACGTTTTGACGTTGCTTCCGCCCTGCTATGGTATAGAGAAGGACCCGATCACCTCCGCCGCTGCCGACGGCTCCGGTAAGCATGGGAGAGTGGCGGAGGGGGGGGGCTCTCCCGCCGCCGATAAAAGTTATCTTGCGGCGAATCCGCCGCAGAGACAACTATTATCGGAAACCAGACCGCCAACTGAAGACGAGGATACCTGGGTTATGGCAGCTAGGTGCTGCCATAACAGAGGTATCCCTCTTCAAACTGCTGACGTATATCGGCCTGCGGCGGTCCGGAAGTGGTTAAATGAGACATATGGGTCACGTCTCCATCCCTAAATCTGCATAAAGAAAGGAGGGGGAGGGGGGATTTGGGACTTTAAATGAGGTGAGTACACATGGCTAGAAGATGAGTAGATATCAAAAACATGTTTTTATTGATGAAACAAGGAACATGGCAAAATGACATGATACATACAGCAATGAATAAAATTGTCAATCACATATTACAGGCCATACATAGAAACAAACATTAGTAGCAACCAGCCAACCACTGTGTGGTATGGAACGAATCCTGAATGTAGTAAAAAACACTTAAAATTACATGGTAGATGGAGAACTCAAGATAATGTATTGAGTAGAGGGCGTCTGCATGAGAATAAGTGCATCCAAATTATCCTGACCTGTTTCGGGGGATAATACCACTCTTCAGGGGAAGGTGCACGCAAACGAAGGACTCATAGGGATGAGTAACTCTCTCCCTTTCTTTTTGTACATATCCTCCCCGTTGAGGGGTACAACATTGGATCATATTGGTCTACTCATGTTTTTTTTTTTTTATATAAATTTGCATGCACCTGCCCATGAAGAGTGGAATTATCCACGAAACGCGTCGGGATAATTTGGATGCACTTATTCTCATGCAGACGCCCTCTACTCAATACATTATCTTGAGTTCTCCATCTACCATGTCATTTTAAGTATTTCTTACTACATCCAGGATTCGTTCCATACCACACAGTGGTTGGCTGGTTGCTATTGCTACTAATGTTTGTTTCTATGTATGGTCTGTAATATGTGATTGACAATTGTTTTCATTGCTGTATGTATCATGTCATTTTGCTATGTTTCTTGTTGTTTCATCAATAAAAACATGTTTTTGATATCCTCTCATCTTCTAGCCATGTGTACTCACCTCATTTAAATTCCCAAACCCCCCCCCCCCCCTTTCTTTATGAAGATTACCTTTACAGGTGTTAACATGTGGTTTATGCCGATATACAGTGCCTTAAATAAGTATTCATACCCCTTGAAATTTTCCACATTTCTCATGTTACAACCAAAAACGTAAATGTATTTTATTGGGAATTTATGTGATAGACCAACACAAAGTGACACATAATTGTGAAGTGGAAGGAAAATGATAAATGGTTTTCAACGTTTTTTACAAATAAATGTGAAAAGTGTGGGGGGGGGGGGGGACATTTGTATGGCGCCCCCCGGAGTCAATACTTTGTAGAACCGCCTTTCTCTGCAATTACAGCTGCAAGTCTTTTTGGGGGTGTCTCTACCAGCTTTGCACATCTAGAGAGGGACATTTTTTGCCCATTCTTCTTTGCACAATATCTCAAGTTCTGTCAGATTGGATGGAGAGCGTCTGTGATCAGCAATTTTCAAGTCTTGCCACAGATTCTCAATGTGATTTAGGTCTGGACTTGGACTTTGGACCATTCTAACACATGAATATGCTTTGATCCAAACCATTCCATTGTAGCTCTGGCTGTATGTTTCGGGTCGTTGTCCTGCTGGAAGGTGAACCTCCGCCCCAGTCTCAAGTCTTTTGCAGACTCTTATGCCCTGTGCACACGATCGGATTTCCGATGGAATAAAATCCGATGGAATTTTTCGTCGGAATTCTGATGAAGCTGACTTCCATCAGTCTTGCATACACACCATCAGACAAAATTCTGACCGTCCAAAACGCTGTGACGTAAAACACTCAGACGAGCCGAGAAAAATGAAGTTCAATGCTTCTGAGCATGCGTTGACTTGATTTTGAGCATGCGTGGGTTTTTTCTCCGTTGGAGTTCCACACAGACAATCAGAATTTCCTATCTGTTTTATTTCCATCGGAAAATTTTTAAAAATGTTCTATTTTTTAACACCGATGGAAAAAAGTTCGATGGGGCCCATACACAATAGTTTTTTCCGATGAAAAAAGTCCATCTGACTTTTTTCATCAGAAAAAACGATCGTGTGTACAGGGCATAACAGGTTTTCCTCTAATATTGCCCTGTATTTGGCTCCATCCATCTTCCCATCAACTCTGACCAGCTTCCCTGTCCCTGCTGAAGAAAAGCATCCCCACAACCTGATGCTGCCACCACCATGTTTCACAGTGGGGATGGTGTGTTCAGGGTGATGTGCAGTGTTAGTTTTCCCCCACACATAGCGTTTTGCTTTTAGGCCAAAAAGTTCAATTTTGGCCTCATCTGACCAGAGCAACTTCTTCCACATGTTTGCTGTCCTACACGTGGCTTCTCGCAAACTGAAAACAGGACTTCTTATGGATTTCACCAATGTCTTTCTTCTTGTCACTCTTCCATAAAGGGCAGATTTGTGGAGGGCACGACTAATAGTTGTCCTGTGGACAGATTCTCCCAGCTGAGCTGTGGATCTCTGCAGCTCCTCCAGAGTTACCATGGGCCTCTTGGCTGCTTCTTTGATGAATGCTCTCCTTGCCCGGCCGGTCAGTTTAGGTGGACGGCCATGTCTTGGTAGGTTTGCAGTTGTGCCATACTCTTTCCATTTTTGGAGGAGGGATTGAACAGAGCTCCGTGAGATGTTCAAAGCTTGGGATATTTTTTTATAACCTAACCCTGCTTTATACTTCTCCACAACTTTATCTCTGACCTGTCTGGTGTGTTTCTTGGCCTTCATGATGCTGTTTGTTCACTAAGGTTCTCTAACAAACCTCTGAGGGCTTAACAGAACAGCTGTATTTATACTGAGATTAAATTACACACAGGTGGACTCTATTTAATTAGGTGACTTCTGAAGGCAATTGGTTCCACAAGATTTTAGTTAGGGGTATCGGAGTAAAGGGGGCTGAATACAAATGCCCCCCCCCACACTTTTCACATATTTATTTGTAAAATATTTTGAAAACCATTTATCATTTTCCTTCCACTTCACAATTATGTACCACTTTGTGTTGGTCTATCACATAAAATCCCAATAAAATACATTTACGTTTTTGGTTGTAACATGAGAAAATGTGGAAAATTTCAAGGAGTGTGATGACTTTCTCAAGGCACTGTAGATGCAACAGCCATTCTCATATGGAATACTGTAATTAGTACTTCCGCCACTAGGTGGTAGCGTATGTTTAATGCTTGAATAATAATGCTATGTTCTTTTTTGTGAAACTACATGGTTATGATGTCATTTCCTGTCTGTCAAGAAGGGCTCAGCCATGTTTCCAGCACCCTCTTAAATAGTAAGAGCGGCTTTCCAACAACAGGACATCATGTGTCTATAGCTGCCTCCATAATCAAAAGTCTTTACTGTATATAGTTCCTGTCTCCTGTATTTCTCACCTTCCTGATATGACTTCTGGAGCAGCATAATTTGGGGATCCGCAGCTGGTCCGCAGAAACTCTCCGTCTGACATCATATTAGAAAGACCTAAATGAAACAAAAGTCAAAATAACTATGACATCCAGTGGCGTCGCTATGGGGGTGCGGGGCGGGTGACACCCACAGAAGGGTGACACCATCCCGAGGGCGGGGTCTAGGCCGAGGGTCCCGGAGGCAAGGAACATGCCGGCGCCACACTAACCCTGAGTGAGACTCCCACTGCTGCTGCCGCCTTCTAACTTCTGTCACTTCTAATAAAGAAGCCTGCTGCCTGGAGAGTGACAGTCTGAGCAAGCAACTCTCTGTGCGGCTGCTTCACACTGAAGCCTCCCCTGCCCGCCGCCCAGGTGCATAAGGTGGGGCGGAGGGGGGGTGGTGTCGGGGGAGAGTGGTCGATCGCATTGTGGGGGGGTCTATACTGATAGAGGGGGTCTATACTGATAGAGGGGTCTGTACTGGGGGGGTCTATACTGATGGAGAGGGTCAGTACTAGGCAGGGGGTCTATACTTAGTGGAGGGGGGCTCTGTATTGAGGGAGGGGGATCCGTTTATAATGAGGGGGGACTATACTTGGTGGAGGGGGTCTGTACTGATGGAGTGGGGGTCTATACTTAGTGGAGGGGGGTCTGTACTGAGGGAGGGCTATAATTGGTGGGGGGGTTTGTACTGACTTAAAAAAGGGGGGTCTATATTTAGTGGAGAGGGGGTCAGTACTGGAGGGGGTCTATACTTAGTGGAGAGGGGAGACTGTGCTGAGGGAGGGGGGGGTCTGTAATAAAGGGGGACTATGTTTGGTGAAGGAGGGCCTGTACTGAGGGAGGGGGTCTATACTAATGAAGGGGGGTCTATACTGGTGGAGGGGGGTCTGTATGGAGGGGAGGTCTATACTGAGGGAGTGTGGTCTATACTAATTGAACGGGTTCCGTATGAGAGTGGGGGTCTATACTGAGAGAGGGGGGTATTTACTGAGGGGGGGTCTATATGGGTGGAAGGGGGTTTGTACTGGGGGGTCTATACTGAGGGAGGGGGGTCTGTACTTAGTGGAGGAGGGGGTCTGTATTGAGGGAGTGGGGTCGGTCTATACTGAGGGGGTATTATACTTGGTGGAGGGGGGTCTGCACTGACGGAGTGGGGTCTATACTTAGTGGAGGGGGGTTTGTACTGAGGGAGAGGGGGTCTGTAATAAGGGGGGACTATGCTTGGTGGAGAGGGGGTCTGTACTGACAGAGGGGGTCTATAATGAGGGAGGACTATAATCGATGAAGGGGGGGTCTGTACTGACAGAGGGGGGGTCTATACTTAGTGGAGGGGGTCTGTACTGAAGGAGGGGAGGGGGGTCTGTACTGACAGAGGGGGGTCAATACTTAGTGGAGGGGGTCTTCACTGACGGAGTGGGGTCTATACTTGGTGGAGAGGGGGTCTGTACTGACGGAGGGGGTCTAAACTGAGGGAGGACTATAGTCGGTGAAGGGGGGGTCTGTACTGACAGAGGGGGGGTCTATACTTAGTGGAGGGGGTCTGTACTAACGGGGGGGAGGGGGGGTCTGTACTGACAGAGGGGGGGGGGTCAATACTTAGTGGAGAGTGCGGTCTGAACTGAGGGAGGGGGTCTGTAGTGAGAGGGGACTATAGTTGGTGGGGGGGGGGGGTGACACCATGTTTTACCACACCGGGTGACACCAACACAAGTGACGCCACTGATGATGTCATAAAATGTAACAATTAATACTGTATAATGGATTCAAAACATAATTTTTTTATTAATTTTGTTTACTAATGTCTTTTTTTTAATGAATTGTATTAATTATTATTATTTTTCTTATATACATTATAAATAATAAAAAAGATACAATTAATTTAAATATTGCATGTTAATAAAACTTAACAAAAATATTTCTTTACTATTGCATCAAAAACTAATATCTATATCTAAGGTATCTATCTATAGATAATTAGATAAATAGATTTTTCTTTTTTTTTTTTTTTTTTCAGATGAAATAAGAAAGAAATATTTTTAATACTTTTATTTATATACATTTTTTTTTAATCAAATTTTTGAGCTGCTTCCTATACAAAAGTCCTTTTGCAGAAGCAGATCACAGATTCCGTCTCCTGCATATCTGGGCTCATTCAGTTCCGCAGTGACCCAATCAATAGTCAGAACTCTCTATAGTATAAGCAGGTTTGACCCTCCTGCAGCCAGATTAATGTATAATAACTCCTGATTGGCTCCAGGGGGGGGTCTCTACATTTCTCAGTGAAGTGTGTTGTGTTCTCTCTGCAACCTTCTCAGGATCCGGCCTGTTCTCGGCAGCCTTGTGAAGGTCGCACGGCTGGCTCAGGCATGCGGAATTCTGGGAAGGATCTGCAAAACCTTCAGCCTACGACCTTGTGCTTGGCTGGATTCCCTGCTCACATACCGAAGTCAGCAATCTTGGCATTCATGTGTGCATCCAGCAGGACGTTCTCAGGCTTCAGGTCCCGGTGAACCACCATATGTCGGTGGCAGTAATCCACGGCCGACAGGATCTGCTGGAACAGGCGCCGCGCTTCGGGTTCCTCCACCTGTGACGGGGAAGAGGAGACGTTTGTTTTGTGTACGGCCGAGCAGGACTAAAAATATACCGGGGACTTATTTATAAAAGGCGCAACAAAGGCATGCTTCGGGGGGGGGGGGGGGGGTAACAAAAATCTTAAGGAATAATAAAAAAACACAGGCGATGATCACACTTTTGCGCAGCGGTAACGCATGTTCATTGACCCGCGTTTTTTCCCCATGCTGCATTATTGCTGTTTATTAATTTAACCTCTTCCTGGACCGCCCGCCGTCGTTATACGTCGGTACTTTGACGTTGAATACCGTTGTTACGGCAGCAGATAGCTGCCATAACCCCCGGTATATTCTTAAACAGCGGGATGTGCGCTTTCAGGTAAAAGTGGTCTTTTACTAGAAAACGACTTAGAGCCCCCAAACATTATATATATATATATATATATATATATATATATATATATATATATATATATATTTTTTAGCAGAGATCATAGAGAATAAAATGGAGGTCATTGCAATTTCTTATGTCACACGGTATTTGTGCAGCGGTTTTTCAAACGCAACTTTTTGGGAAAAAATACACTTTAATGAATAAAAATAAAAAAAACACACAATGTATAACCCAATTTTTTTGTAAAATTTGAAAGATAATGGTCCACCAAGTAAATGAATACCCAACATGTCACGCTTTAAAATTGCGCACGCTCGTGGAATGGCGCCAAACTTCGGTACCCAAAAATCTCCAAAGGTGACGCTTTCATTTTATTTTTTTACAGAAATGTAAATATCCCTTGTAATAACAATACAGCATGACACTTTATGGAGAGATGTGGGGTCAATAAGACCCCACATCTCTCCTCCACAATGGAAAGCCTGAGATCAAAATAAAAAACATATTGATCTAATCCCGCAGGGGTAGGCAACCTCGGCCCTCCAGCTGTTTTGAAACTACAAGTCCCATGAGACATTGCAAGACCCTGACAATCACAGGCATGACTGCTAGAGGCAGAGGCATGATGGGATTTGTAGTTTCACCACAGCTGGAGGGCCGAGGTTGCCTACCCCGATCTAATGCTTTCCAAAATCCAAAAATGGCCTTTGTTTACATTGGCCTTGAACCGGAAGTGATGTCATGACGTCGCTTCGGGCCTCCTAGGCCATGGAGATGAGCTGAGGCCATCTTTCCTCTTATAATCTCTATGGCCAGCCGCCACAACCGCCGGATCGGATCCCGGACTTTCCGATGAGCCAGGTAAGCCGGGGAACCACTGGAAAGCGGCGGGAGGGATCTAAAAGTGATCCAGCGGCTAATCAGCAGCTTGGATTACTTTTATCGGAAAGAGCGGTGGCTGAGGAAAATTTTAATATGGGAGTTATGGCACCTGGCCCGGTATACCATCATAAAATCATGACGTATATATATATATTTTTTTTTTCATACATAGAAACTCTCTTCACCTGTGCTTGCTGTATCATTGGATGGGACGGGCACAGATACAATAAGGCACACAATGACTAAAAAGTGGGGCGATCTCCCCCAAAAACAAAAGATTCTGGGCTCTGGGTTAGGAGATCATCAATTTTTTTAGACTGGAGTTCTTCTTTAAACTATCTACACATTTTCTAGGGATAATCTTTGAATTGGGCTGAGCAGGAATATTCAGACAACAGGGACACCACCAGGACAGGGACAGGATGGAGATTTCCCAGCATGCTGGGCACGCTTTAACTCACCCGGCCATTTTTGCATATATAGTCAAATAACTCTCCTCCCGCGACATACTCCATCACCATGAAGAAGTCCGTTGGAGTGCTGATCACCTGGTACCTTTGAAAAAAAAAATGTTTTATTAATATTATTATTTATTATTATTTTAATTATTATATATTTATATTTTTTCAATATTTTTTTTTTTCACAAGAAATTTCAATAATTATTTAATACATTATTTTCCGTTATTTTCTTATTTATTTTTTATACAAATTAATGTGCTTTAAGGGTAACTCCACTTACTTGAAAAAAAATAATATATATATAGCAATTAAAAAAAACTAACATATACAACTGCTATACAAGTAATAATAATAGAATAGAATAATAATAACTAATTACCATATATACTTGAGTATAAGCCGACCCGAATATAAGCCGAGGCACCTAATTTTGCCACAAAAAACTGGGAAAACGTATTGACTCGAGTATAAGCCTAGGGTGTCCATCTGCATGCCTCACTGTGCCTTACTTTGCCTCACTGTGCCCATGCCTCACTGTGCCCATGCCTCACTGTGCCTCACTTTGCCTCACTGTGCCCATGACTAGACTGACGTTTAACATGGGAGTCTTTGGAAGGGGTGCCCGGCTTTGAAAAATTGGTGCTCCCCGGGCGTAGGTCCCCCAGACAAAAAACGTTGCACACTTATAGAGAAGAAATGGGGCTACATGTGTGCCAGGTTTCGGGTCTGGAGGACCTAGGACCGGCCGGTACCGGGTCCCCAAAGTCACCGGAGAAATTACCATTTAACATGGGAGTCTATGGAAGGGGTGCCCGGCTTTGAAAAATTGGTGCTCCCCGGCCGTAGGTCCCCCGGACAACAAACTTTGCACAGGAAGAGTGAGGCTACATGTGTGCCAAGTTTGGGGGCCAGGGGACCTTTGGCTGGCCGGTACCGAGTCCCCAAAGTCACCGGAGAAATTACCATTTAACATGGGAGTCTATGGAAGGGGTGCCCGGCTTTGAAAAATTGGTTCTCCCCGGCCGTAGGTCCCCCGGACAACAAACTTTGCACAGGAAGAGTGAGGCTACATGTGTGCCAAGTTTGGGGACCAGGGGACCTTTGGCTGGCCGGTACCGAGTCCCCAATTCCGGGAGATCAGGCACAAAAAGGTGACTCGAGTATAAGCCGAGGGAGGCATTTTCAGCACAAAAAAATGTGCTGAAAAACTCGGCTTATACTCGAGTATATACGGTAAATGTTATTTTAAATGAACCTTTCCTTTCAATCTGCAGCCGCTGTAATTTTCTGTAAAATGCAATACAAAATATCTGGAGGCGTTCTGTACACAGATGGGGTACAGAGCGCCCACCAGAAATGTCATTTCCTCCTTGTGGGATTGGCTCTCTGATTTCCCCAGAAGTCTGCACTAAGATACAAGTCGGATTTTGGGCATCCCCTGCAGTACAAAGGTCATTTTTGATGAGATACTCCTAAAGGGAAAGCACATGTAAAGGGATGCAGACCCTGCCACTTTCCTCATTAAAGCCCTGCGGGTGCAGCAGCTAATATATAATTATGAAATCACTCTCATTCACATTCACTCATGGACACAGGGAAACAATCAGCTAAGAACAAAAAAGGTAAGAATCTGCAACAAAGAATCTGCAACAACGTTTAAGAACCCTGCAATGTACAGAGATTACCCAGAGGGGAGGGTGAAGGTGGAGTTACTCTTTAGAGGACACCTTCACTGTTAGTAAAGTTGTCCTTTTAAACAGATCTTCTATGGCAAATGCCTTTTCTGCCGGCCCCCTTTGAAGGATAACACGTTTCGTAACTGTACAAATGAAAGAATATATACAGTTGTGCTCATAAGTTTACATACCCTGGCAGAATTTATGATTTCTTGGCCATTTTTCAGAGAATATGAATAACACAAAAACTTTTCTGTCACTCATGGTTAGTGTTTGGCTGAAGCCATTTATTATCAATCAACTGTGTTTACTCTTTTTAAATCATAATGACAACAGAAACTATCCAAATGACCCTGATCAAAAGTTTACACACCCCAGTTCTTAATACCGTGTATTGCCCCCTTTAACATCAATGACAGCTTGAAGTCTTTTGTGGTATTTGTGGATGAGGCTCTTTATCTTCTCAGATGGTAAAGCTGCCCATTCCTCTTGGTAAAAAGCCTCCAGTTCCTGTAAATTCTGGGGCTGTCTTCCATGAACGGCATGTTTGAGATCTCCCCAGAGGGGCTCAATGATATTGAGGTCAGGAGACTGAGATGGCCACTCCAGAACCTTCACTTTATTCTGCTGTAGCCAATGACAGGTTGGCCTTGTGTTTTGGATCATTGTCATGTTGGAATGTCCAAGTACATCCCATGCGCAGCTTCCTGGCTGATGAATGAAATGTTCCTCCAGTATTTTTTGATAACATTCTGCATTCATCTTGTCAACAATTTTGACCAAATTTCCTGCCTTTGTAGCTCACACATCCCCAAAACCAGGGCCGATCCTAGGGTCACAGACGCCTGGGTGCAGAAATATTTCTGGCGCCCCCACGTGGGCGTGGTCATCTTACAAACCCCTCCCCTTACACATGTTTCTATGGCAACGACTCAAACACAGAGATGCTCCCCTAAGAAGTCGTCGTTACCCTAGGATCCTCCCATGATCCTTTAACAATAAAGAAAATACAGGAAGAGCATACACTAATGAGACCTGGAGGAGAGTCTCTCTGATGCACACAAAGAGGGCTTCTGTTAGAGAGTCTGTTAGGAAGAGCCCCCAGACATAGTACAAGAGACAGTCAGGGAGTGCAGACATATTACAGGTGACGGTCAGAGAGTGCAGACATGACACAAGAGACAGTCAGAGAGTGCAGACATGACACAAGAGACAGTCAGAGAGTGCAGACATATTACACGAGACGGTCAGAGCGTGCAGACATATTACAGGAGATGGTCAGAGACTGCAGACATATTACAGGTGACGGTCAGAGAGTGCAGACATGATACAAGAGACGGTCAGAGAGTGCAGACATATTACAGGAGACGATCAGAGAGTGCAGACATATTACAGGAGACGGTCAGAGAGTGCAGACATATTACAGGAGACGGTCAGAGAGTGCAGACATATTACAGGAGACGGTCAGAGAGTGCAGACATATTACAGGAGACAGTCAGAGAGTGCAGACATACTACAGGAGACGGTCAGAGACTGCAGACATACTACAGGAGACGGTCAGAGACTGCAGACATACTACAGGAGATGGTCAGAGACTGCAGACATATTACAGGAGATGGTCAGAGACTGCAGACATATTACAGGAGATGGTCAGAGACTGCAGAAATAATACAGGAGATGATCAGAGAGTGCAGACATATTACAGGAGACGGTCAGAGACTGCAGATGTAATACAGGAGATGGTCAGAGACTGCAGACATATTACAGGAGATGGTCAGAGACTGCGGATATAGTACAGGAGATGGTCAGAGACTGCAAGGGGGGAATCATGCAAGTTTCTTTCCTGCAATCTGTGGTTGCTGGAAAGAAATTTGTACTGTATATTACCAGCCTAACTGAAAGTGAAAGTTAGTGAATGTCTTGAAAGAACAGGAGGGGGGGAGACAAATGGGCAGGGCCGCTGTTAGAAATCATGGGGCACTGTACAGCCTACCTGACGGGGCCCCCTTCAACTATGCCCTTGACCCCACCCCTGGCCCCGGCTTGAAGCGATTTACATATGTGTGCGGAGCCACCGCATGCATTTGCAATTAATAAGCATGAAGGAGTGGGGGCAGTTTAAATTTCTTTTAAATTGTATTTTATTACACAGAAAAACAAATCTTACACTGTATCTTTACATTTTTTTTTTTTTTTCATTTTTGCTTTCACAAGAGATGAACAACATCCCTTGTGATAGCATGGGCCATGACATGTCCTCTTTATGGAGGGATCTGGGGTCTTTTAGACCCCATATCTGTCCTCTGGCCTCCAAAGCATCTGATCAAACCGAGATCAGTTTGATCAGATACTTGTTCAAGCCAGGAATGGTTTCATTAAATGAGCCCGAAACCCAAAGTGATAAAATCCTCATCACTTCCAGTTTCTGACATCACACGGTGGGCGGAATGACATCCATCCCTCTCACTGTGTCCCAGTAACCAGATGCTAATGGTCACATCTTAAAAGCAGTAAAGGTGGTGGTGAAACCCCCTTCCACTGCCTGTAAAAGTAATACAGGGGCTTCTTAGCCACTAGGATTACTTTTACTTTGTGCAGAATTCCTGGTGTTAAAAAATGATATCTTGATCTTTACTGTAGTGATGACCAAGATATCACCCTTCCAATCCAGCGACGTACTGATACATCGCTGGACGGGAAGCAGTTAAAATGAAGTGTAAATTAGCATTACACCGTTTCTTACTATCATCAGCATTACAATTATCACACAGGCAGCACTGTAAGCAGGAGCTCTATCATGTCTCTATCATGTCGCTATGTCACATTGCTTTTGGGTGCTGACTTTGTTATGGCTGTTACATACAGTAAGTACAGCAATAAGTTAACAGGCATAACAAAGTCAGCACCCAAAAGCAATGTGACATGGAGACATGATAGAGACATGATAGAGACATGATAGAGACATGATAGAGACATGATAGAGACATGATGGAGACATGATAGAGCACCTGCTTACAGTGCTACTGCTACCTGTGTGATAATTGAAATGCTGATAACCTGCTGTGCTGTGAAATACATAATAGGACACAGTGAGTATTCTATCCTCTAATCCCCACTCACTGTGTTCAGTGCAGCCACGCTGTCCTCCTGCTCTTCTCTGTCAGCCCTCAACTTCTTCACATCTCCTGAGGATTGCAGCCGAGAGCCGAACGGAGAATTGCAATATCACTCCGCCAGCCGGGACTAATAGAATAGTGGGGCTGCATGATGTACATGTGCCCCGAAAATAAGAAAATAGTCCCTCCACACTCACTCACATTTCCAGGCTGGAAGCAGAAATTCTTCAGTCTCACAGAGGAATCTGCAGCTGCTGTTTTCATATTTCCCGCCCACACATCCTCTCACTGTACGCTGGAGATAGTGTGGGCGGAGCGGGAAGTCACTGGAGGAGCAGAGGTGGGAGGAGCTGTATTCCTCACTGATCTCCCGTCAGTAAGGAGGGGAGGGGGGGTGGTGTGTTCGCTGGGCGGCTGTGTAAGTGTCACTGTCACAGACACTCTGGCACTTGAGCGCCCCCACCTCTGTGGCGCCTGGGTGAACTGCACCCCTCGCACCCTGTCTAGGATCGGCCCTGCCCAAAACATCGGCGTTCCACCTCCGTGTTTCACAGTAGGGATGGTGGACCTTTCATCATAGACCTTGTTGTCTCCTCTCCAAATGAAGTGTTTATGTTTGTGGCCAAAAAGCTCAGTTTTGGTCTCATCACTCCAAATGACTTTGTGGCAGAAGGTTTGAGGCTTGTCTCTGTGCTGTTTGGTGTATTGTAAGCGGATACTTTGTGGCATTTGCGTAGTAATGACTTTCTTCTGGCGATTTGACCATGCAGCCCATCTTTCTTCAAGTGCCTCCTTATTGTGCATCTTGTAACAGCCACACCACATGTTTTCAGAGAGTCCTGTATTTCACCTGAAGTTCTTTGTGGGATTTTCTTTGCATCCCAAACAATTTTCCTGGCAGTTGCGGCTGAAATTTTAGTTGGTCTCCCTGACCGTGGTTTGGTGTCACCAGAACCCCTCATTTTCCACTTCTTGATTAGAGTTTGAATGCTGCTGATTGGCATTCTCAATTCCTTGGATATCTTTTTATATCCCTTTCCTGTTTTATACAGTTCAACTTCCTTTTCCTGCAGATCCTTTGACAATTCTTTTGCTTTCCCCATGACTCAGAATCCAGAAACGTCAGTGCAGCACTGGATGAAAGATGCAAGGGTCTGTCGGGAGTCCAGAAACTCATTGACCTTTTATACACACACACTAATTACAAGCAAACAGATCACAGGTGAGGAGGGTTACCTTTAATAGCCATTCAAACCCCTTTGTGTCAATTTGTGTGCATGTTATCGGGCCAAAATCACAGGGGTATGTAAACTTTTGATCAGGGTCATTTGGGTCGTTTCTGTTGCCATTATGATTTAAAAAGAGTAAACACAGCTGATTGATAATAAATGGCTTCAGCCAAACACTAACCATGAGTGAAAGAAAAGTTTTTGTGTTATCATTCATATTCTCTGAAAAATGGCCAAGAAATCATAAATTCTGCCAGGGTATGTAAACTTATGAGCACCACTGTATATGTATATATATATATATATATATATATATATATATATATATATATATATATATATATATATATATATATACATATATACATACACACATAGCATATAGATATATATATACATACACATATACATACATATACACATACATAGTGTGTATATATATATATATATATATATATATACAATATTTTTTTTTTGATTTTTGAAAATTAGAAAGATTTAGAAAATTGAAATACAGCATAGACTCTTCCCTACGATTCTGGCATTGTTGACGACTAAATAAGGAATACAAAAATTATGGTAATAAAAAATAGATAATATAAAAAAAAAGATTATATATATATATATATACTGTATATATAATATATACACCGGTATATAATATATTTATTTATTTTTGGATTAAATTTTAGAAAATTTAAATACTGTATAGACTCTCCCCTACACATGAGAATTTGTTGATGACTAAATAAAAAAATGATAATAAAAAGTTAATAATAATAAATGATAATAAAATAAAAATAATTATATATTTACCGACACACATGACAGGATCCCTTTAAGGAACAAACATCTATTCCTGCAGTCGGTGGTGTAAGAAGAGATGTGAAATGTAATCTAGGATATCCTCGAATAGATTGTATCCTGTCTACAAGGACACTTGGGAACTCTCCAATCCCGGACATACACAGACAATGGTGGCGTTAAAGGGAACCTGTCATTACAAGTACACGCTGAAACCAATATAAGCTCCTAATAGAGGGAGAACTCTGGCTTTTCCCATGAGCCCGGGTCCCACATGTCGCCTACAAGGTCAGGGCTGGGGCTTTCCAATCAGAAACAACCATGAGCTTTAGTGATTGCTGAGCTGCAAGTCTGACTCAGTAAGGGATGTGTCAGACCTCTGCAGACAGACCGCTGCTTCTACACAGAGAGCAAGGGATCTCTGCAGCATGCTGGCGGAGGACAGGCCTTTTTACTCAAGCCGAGGCAGCTTTCTAGCAAAAATGACCTGTAAAGCTTTGCACCACTTTTTGTTTTGATGCAACTGAAAAATGTACATAGCTAATAAGTGCACTTTGAATTATTATTTTTTTTTTTTTTTTTTTTTTTACAGGATTCCATAGAGAATAAAATAATTTTTGGAAGACAAAATCGCCAGAAGAAAGCCCAATTTTTCACACAAAAAAATAAAAAAAAATGCGGGGCATTCATCCAAAATGGAGTTGCCAGAATCTGGAGAAGCTGTGCATTGCAACCAATCAGCTTCTATCTTCAGCTTTGAAAATAAAAGATAAAAATCGAAATGGTTCCTATGCACAACTGCTCCAGATTATTATTATTTATATTATTATTGTTTATATCACAGAATTTATATAGTGCCAACAGCAGCGCTTTCTGGCAACTCCAATTTTGATAAATAACCCTCATTGTTTTTTGGGGGAAAATGTGGCTTTATTTTTTGGCAATTTTGTCTTCAAATAATAATTACATTTTCTTTGGAATATTGTAAAAAATAAATAAATAAAAAAAAGATTAAAAAAAATTCAAAATGCATTTAGTAAATAAAAATAAAAAAATAAATAAAAAAATATATTTTTTTACTAACAAATAAAAATGAAACATTGTATTTAATAAATAACCCTCATTGTTTTTTTGGGGAAATTTTTGCATTTTTTTCTGGCAATTTTGTCTTCAAATAATAATAATAACATTTTCTTTGTAATATTGTAAAAAAATAAATAAAAATTAAGTAAAGATAAAAAAAAATCAAAATGCATTTAGTAAAAAAAAAAAAAAAAAAAAAATTAGGTTTTGCCACAAAATAAAAATGAAACATTGTATTTAATCATTTTGCCTGTTTAATAGGACACTAAAATTATGTTTCTGGTACAAAGCGTGACAAAGATATTTGAAAATACAAACTGACTTTTTTAATGTTTTTAAATTTATGCATTATTTTTATGAGACACTGAAAATACCAACTGATTAAAAAAAAAAAAAAAAAATGAATGGTAAAAAAAAAGAAGAAGAATGAATAGCTAAGGGGAAAAGGGGAGGAAGAAGTTAAATTGATATTAAAGGAATAAAAAAAATAAAAAAAATAACAATCAAGTTATACTTTCCTGCTCTGTGCAGTTGGTTTTGCACAGAGCAGCCCCGGTCCTCCTCTTCTCGGGTCCCCCGCCGACACTCCTGTCCCCTCCCTCCTGCCAAGTCCCCTCAGAGCAAGCAGCTTGCTCTGGGGGCACCCAAGCAGGCTCGCTCCTGAGACGTGGATCTGCGTGTCCATTCACACACAGAACCCTGTCTTGCCCCAGCCCCCTCTCTGTCCTGATTGGCTCATCGGCGCTTCAGCCAATGAAGCGGTAGAGTCCCCGGAGGCTCGGGACCCTTGTGCACATCACTGGAGGAAGATGGGGCTCAGGTAAGTATTAGGGGGGCCGAGGGGAGCCGCACACAGAAGGTAAAACAACCTTGAGCCTTTAGAACCACTTTAGTAAGGGCTAAGGGGATTAAAGTGTAACTAAAGGCAAACATTTTTTTTTTTACTTTTGGATGGAGTGGAGATGGATTAGAACCCCTGTCAGTTTTTATTGCTGTCTGTGTCCCCGTTAGGGAGATTCATCCTCTCTATTTCTCCAGTTTACTGTTATCACTGAGAGTGAATGTAAAAGAAAATCCCACAGTTTGAGTTGTCACCTGAACAGGAAGAGAGGGGAAATCTTCCATTGGGGACACTAGTTCTGGTGACACCCCAGGATTCCCTCCCTTTAGAGGGATTTCTTCTCACTTCCTGTTTTGGCTATAGGACAGGAAGTGAAAAGAAATGTCCCCCAATGGGACACAAATGGTAAAAAAACTGACAAGGTTTATAACTCTCCCTTACTCTATCCAAAATGGAAAAAATAAAGTTTAATGTCCCTTTGGGGTCCTTTCACACGGGCGATCCGCTGCTCCCCGCTGAGCAGGCGGATGACAGGTCCGTGTCCAATCACTGTACAGAGACGGAGCTGTCAGAGTCCCGCTCTCCTCTATGGGAGATCGCATGAAAACGCACCGTTCTTTACCTGCACATGTGTGAATGAAGCCTTATGCCCTGTACACACGATCGGATTTTCTGATGAAAAAAGACCGATGGACTTTTTTCATCGGAAATTCCGATCGTGTGTGGGCCCCATCGGACTTTTTTCCATTGGAGTAAAAAAAATAGAACATGTTTTAAATTTTTCAGATGGAAAAAAATCCAATGGGAAATTCCGATCGTCTGTGTGGAATTCCATTGGAGAAAAAACCCACGCATGCTCGGAATCAAGTCGACGCATGCTCGGAAGCATTGAACTTAATTTTTCTCGACTCGTCGGAGTGTTTTACGTCACCGCATTTTGGACGGTCGGAATTTAGTCTGACAGTGTGTAGGCAAGACTGATGGAAGTCAGCTTCACCGGAATTCCGACGGAAAATTCCATCGGAAAATCCGATCGTGTGCACAGGGCATTAGTTCTACTTTTACTAAAGACTAATAAGAAGAAGTTGAAGAGATATTGATTATTTTTTGGAAACTGATATAATATGCAGATAAAAAGGTCACACTACATATGAATGAAATAATAAACACAATGTAACAATACTTACTCATTTACATTGAGTATTTTTCAGCACCTTGAAAAAGTATTCATACCCCTTGAAATTTTCCACATTTTGTCATGTTACAACCAAAAACGTAAATGTATTTTATTGGGATTTTATGTGATAGACCAACACAAAGTGGCACATAATTGTGAAGTGGAAGGAAAATGATAAATGGTGTTCAAATTTTTATACAAATAAATATCTGAAAAGTGTGTGGGGGGGCATTTGTATTCAGCCCCCTTTACTCTGATACCCCCAACTAAAATCTAGGGGAACCAATTGCCTTCAGAAGTCACCTAATTAGTAAATAGAGTCCACCTGTGTGTAATTTAATCTCAGTATAATGTGAGGGGGTTAGCTCGGCAGCGGGTGTGTGTGACCCCCGGGATGGGCTCCCCACACAAAACAGGCCCAGCAAACGGAGGTTGTGGTTTTCAAAATCAAAAAGGTGCGGTTTATTTTCTATTTACAGTGACAAAACACAGCAAAGCAAAAGAAACATAAACAAAATAAATCCTGGTCAAGTTGACCTCTGACTAAACATACAGGTTTCCTAAACTAACAACTGGGATCAGCCTAGTGCTGTCCTAGTCCCTAAGTCCCTGGTTTTAAATGTCCAAGCAAATAGCCACACAGGCTTTGCCTCACCGCACAGGGGTTCACTCTCCCTAGACAGTCCACACAGGTCTGGGTCCAGGCATGAGCTAACATCTAATGAAGCTGGGAGTTCTTATAGAGGCCTAAATGAGCTGACAAGCTTCAGCTGGTCTCATCAACTCCCTGTCTGCACGACGCCCAGCCCTCTCCCTAGAGGTATGAGTCATCCATGAGCCCACTAGCCTTATACAACTCTCCACCTAGTTGTATAAGTCGGCGTAAAGCCTGAATCTGGGCGAAATATATCTACCCCCCTGGATGCAACCAGGTGACTTTACCTTCCTGCTGTCACATACCCCCCCCTCTTGTTTTAACCTCGGGGTTGGAACACCAGCAATCAGGCATTCATGTACTCGAGACAAAGCATCCACATTCCCCATTTGAACGCCAGGGCGATGCTTTACTGTGAAGTTGAATTCCTGGAGGGCCAGGAACCACCTATTCACTCTTCTATTTGTTTCCTTGTTTTGAGCCATCCACTTTAACGGAGCGTGATCCGTAACCATGTCAAAGTGCCTACCTAGCAGGTAGTACCGAAGGGAATCTAGAGCCCACTTCACCGCTAAACACTCCTTTTCAACGGTGGCGTAATTTACCTCATGGGACTTCAACTTCCTGCTGAGGTAAATGACTGGGTGCTCTTCCCCGTTCCAGACCTGGGACAATACTGCTCCTAACCCCACATCTGACGCATCACTTTGTACGACAAAGTCTTTAGAGAAGTCGGGTGAGTACAACACTGGCTGGCTACATAAGGCTTGTTTCAAGAATTGGAATGCTGCCTCAGCCTCGGGGGTCCATTTAATCATGACCGACCCTTTCCCCTTCGTCAGGTTGGTTAGGGGCACAGCCTTAGAAGCAAAGTGGGGAATGAATCGCCGATAATACCCAGCGATTCCCAGAAAGGCTCGTACCTGCTTCTTGCTGTTGGGACGTGGCCAACTCTGGATGGCCTCGACTTTGTTGAGTTGGGGTTTTATTACTCCCCTCCCAATGGTGTACCCAAGATATTTGGCCTCCTCCTGCCCAATGGTACACTTCTTGGGGTTAGCCGTAAACCCCGCTTCCCGAACAGAGTCCAGGACTGCTTGCACTTTTGGCAGATGTGAGGCCCAATCTGTGCTATGGACAATTACGTCATCCAGGTAAGCCGCAGCATACTTCCGATGGGGCCTCAGCATCTGGTCCATTTTCCGCTGGAATGTGGCCGGCGCATTCTGTAACCCGAACGGCATTCTTTTATATTGGAACGCCCCGTCTGGGGTTACAAATGCGGTTTTCTCTTTGGCCGACTTGGCCAGGGGGATTTGCCAATACCCTTTTGTGAGGTCAAGAGTCGTCATGTATCGGGCTGTTCCCAGCCGGTCGATCAACTCATCTATACGTGGCATGGGGTAGGTGTCAAATTTTGTAACTTTGTTCAACTGACGAAAATCGTTACAAAATCGCCAGCTCCCATCCGGTTTAGGCACCAACACAATGGGACTAGACCAATCACTTTGGGACTCCTCTATCACCCCTAAGTTCAGCATTTTCTGTACTTCCTCCCGTATTGCCTCCCGTCGGGCCTCTGGGATCCGATAGGGTTTTAACTTCACCCTTTCACCGGGCGGGGTAATGATGTCATGCTCTACCCCAGATGTTTGTCCCGGCAGCTCAGAGAATACCTCCTTGTTGCGAAGCACAAACTCCTTAACCTCCTGTTGTTGGGGTTGTGACAAGGTGGCTGCTATTCCAACCTCAGGAATCACGCAACCAGTTTGAGCTGGTGACCAAGTGTCTGCGACTAGGGACTCTCTATCCCTCCAGGCTTTCAACAGATTAACGTGATAGATCTGTTCGGGCTTTCGCCTTCCTGGTTGTCTGACCTTGTAATTCACTTCGCTCACTTTTTCCATTATCTCGTAGGGGCCTTGCCATTTGGCAAGGAATTTACTTTCAACCGTAGGGACAAGTACCAATATCCTATCCCCCGGGGAAAAGGTACGGGTCTTGGCTCCACGGTTGTACACTCTCTGCTGTGCCAACTGCGCTTGGGCCAAATGTTCCTTCACGATGGGCATTACCTGTGCAATTCGATCTTGCATCAGGGCGACATGCTCAATCACACTCCTGTGGGGAGAACTCTCACTTTCCCAAGTTTCCTTGGCAATATCCAACAGCCCTCTTGGGTGTCTCCCATACAGTAACTCAAAGGGGGAGAATCCCGTAGAGGATTGGGGCACCTCCCTAATAGCAAACATCAAATAAGGAAGTAAACAGTCCCAATCCTTTCCATCTCTATCCACCACTTTCTTCAACATTTGTTTTAGGGTTTTGTTGAATCTTTCAACCAGCCCATCGGTTTGGGGGTGATACACAGACGTACGCAATTGCGTCACTTTGAACAATTTACACAGCTCTTTCATAACCCGGGACATAAAGGGTGTACCTTGGTCCGTAAGCAGTTCTTTACAAATACCCACCCGGCTAAAAACAAGAGATAGCTCTTTGGCTATGGTTTTGGCCGAGGTATTTCGGAGAGGGATCGCTTCTGGATAACGGGTGGCATAGTCCATTATAACTAATATGTACTGGTGCCCCCTAGCGGACTTGATTATAGGACCTACCAAATCCATGGCGATCCTCTCAAACGGGACCTCAATGATGGGTAGAGGGACCAGCGGGCTACGGAAATGTGGCATCGGGGCCAACCTCTGACACACAGGGCAGGAGGAACAATAATTTTCTACGTCCTTCATCACCCCCGGCCAATAGAATCTCTGTAATACCCTCTCTCGGGTTTTCTCTGTCCCCAGATGACCTCCAAGAATGTGCCCATGGGCCAACTCCAACACCAACTTCCTGTAAGGTTTGGGCACCACAAGCTGCTCAACGGTTTCTTCTGCCCTTTTTGCCACCCGATACAGTAGGTCCTTCTCTACGCTGAAGTATGGGTAAGTGCAGGTATTATCTGGGTTCACTAACTCGCCATCTATTTTCACTACGTTTTCCCGTGCCTTTATTAGGGCGGGGTCTTTCAACTGTTCTGTGGCAAAGTTTTCCCTGTGAACCTCAAGATCAGAAAACTCCACAGACGGTAGGTTTTCGTCTGAGGAGGTGGGCTCCTCTCCAGTTTCTTGAGTCTCCCCTGCCAATACTGATAAGGGAAATTCCGGAGAGTCCTCACCACTCTCAGGGGAGTTCTGGCTATCACATTCCTGGTACATAGGGGCACCAGTGAGGGGCTCAGGATCATCCCACAGTTCCCAGAACTTCGGAAAATCCCTTCCCACAATGGCGTCATGCGGTAACTGAGATACTAAGCCCACTGGATGAGAGAGGGTACCTTTGGGGGTCTCGAAACACACTGTAGTCACTGGATACTCTCGGGTGTCCCCATGCACACAAATAACAGCTACCTTGCTATTCCCAGAGACCTCTGTTTTAACTAACTCAGCCTTTATCAGGGTCACAAGGCTACCTGAATCCAGCAATACCACAACATTTCTACCATTAACACACATTTTGCATAAATGTTTCTCAGTTCCTCGAATGGCAGTGCATGCGACTGTCGCACACAGCGACTGACGTCTGCCCGTCAGAAAGTCACACTGCATGGGTTCCTCCACAACCGGGCAATTGGCTGCAATATGTCCCGCTTGCCGGCAGCGGTAGCAAACGATCCTTCTTGCCGCCTCTTGAGCCGCTGATTTCCCAGGCTGTTCTCGCCAAACTTGGGGTAGAGCTCCCACCCTCTCACTCTCTCCACCCTCACCCCTTGGAATCCTCTTATCCGCCCCTGGGGATGGTCTGGTCTTAGGGTGGAAAGTCCGAGTGTCTCTGGAAGAGGCCGTCAGGTTCTCTGTAGCCAAGTATTTCTCCACACGATCCACAAGACCATCGGCCGTCTCTGGGTCTCCATGGCTTACCCACTTTTGGATGGCAGTAGGAAGAGCTCTCAAAAACCGATCCATTACAACACGTTCCACAATCTTTGGTGCGGACAAAGTCTCTGGCTGTAGCCACTTTCTGCTCAGGTGAATGAGATCATACATTTGAGACCTGGGGGGTTTTCCAAGCTGGAAAGTCCAGTTATGCACACGCTGAGCCCGGACAGCCTGGGTGACACCCAGCCTTGCCAAAATTTCAGCTTTTAGCATCACATAGTCTTTTGCTTGGTTAGGCTCTAGGTCATAGTAAGCTTTCTGCGATTCACCAGTTAACAGAGGAGCCACCAGTCCAGCCCACTGCTCCTCAGGCCACTTTTCTCTTTCAGCGGTCCTTTCAAATGTGGTCAAACATACCTCTGGATCATCCTCTCCAGTCATTTTTGTCAATAAACGACTCACCCCAAAGGACGCGGTATTAGTGGGACGGCTTTCCTCACTGGTCTGCGGACGTTGCTGCATTACTGCTTCCATTTGTTGTAGTCTCTGCTCTTGCTTCTGTAACAGGTCTATGAAGCGGGCCTCAGATTGCTGTTGGGCTTGTTGCTGAGCTTCCAGACTCTGTTGGTGAGCTTGCTGCTGGGCTGCAAGGCTCTGTTGATGAGCTTGCTGCTGGGCTGCAAGGCTCCTTTGCAAACCTGCATTTGTCTGCTGTTGATTGGCATTTGCTAGAGCCAGCTGTTTCAGTATCTCCTCCATGCTGGCTTAAAAAAAAACTGCCCGCATTCTCCACCAACTGTGAGGGGGTTAGCTCGGCAGCGGGTGTGTGTGACCCCCGGGATGGGCTCCCCACACAAAACAGGCCCAGCAAACGGAGGTTGTGGTTTTCAAAATCAAAAAGGTGCGGTTTATTTTCTATTTACAGTGACAAAACACAGCAAAGCAAAAGAAACATAACCAAAATAAATCCTGGTCAAGTTGACCTCTGACTAAACATACAGGTTTCCTAACTAACAACTGGGATCAGCCTAGTGCTGTCCTAGTCCCTAAGTCCCTGGTTTTAAATGTCCAAGCAAATAGCCACACAGGCTTTGTCTCACCGCACAGGGGTTCACTCTCCCTAGACAGTCCACACAGGTCTGGTTCCAGGCATGAGCTAACATCTAATGAAGCTGGGAGTTCTTATAGAGGCCTAAATGAGCTGACAAGCTTCAGCTGGTCTCATCAACTCCCTGTCTGCACGACGCCCAGCCCTCTCCTTAGAGGTATGAGTCATCCATGAGCCCACTAGCCTTATACAACTCTCCACCTAGTTGTATAAGTCGGCGTAAAGCCTGAATCTGGGCGAAATATATCTACCCCCCTGGATGCAACCAGGTGACTTTACCTTCCTGCTGTCACAATAAAAATTCAGCTGTTCTGTGAAGCCCTCAGGTTTTTTTTTAGAGAACCTTATACTGTGTACACACGATCGGTTTTACCGATGAAAACAGTCCGATGGACTTTTTTCATCGGACAAACCGATCGTGTATGGGCCCCATCGGTCTTTTTTCCATCTGTGATTAAAAATAGAACATGTTTTAAATTTATCCAATGGAAAAAAAAACGATAGCAAATTACTATCGTCTGTGGGGGAACTCCATCGGAGAAAAAAACCCCACGCATGCTCAGAATCAAGTCAACGCATGCTCAGAAGCATTGAACTTAATTTTTCTCGGCTCATCGGAGTGTTTTACGTCACGCCGTTTTGGGACGGTCAGATTTTTGTCTGATGGTGTGTAGGCAAGATTGATGGAAGTCAGCTTCATCGGAAATCCGATGGAAAAATCCATCGGATTTTATTCCATCAGAAATCCGATCGTGTGTACAGGGCTTTAGTGAACAAACAGCATCATGAAGCCCAAGGAACACACCAGACAGGTCAGGGATAAAGTTGTGGAGAAGTATAAAGCAGGTTTAGGTTATAAAAAAAATCTCCCAAGCTTTGAACATCTCACGGAGCTCTGTTCAATCCATCATCGGAAAATGGAAAGAGTATGGCACAACTGCAAACTAGGGGTGCACCGAATGGAAATTTTGGTGCCGAAACAAATACCGAAAATGAAGAATACACTAGGCCGAAAACCAAAACTGATACCGAAAATGACTGTTTTAAAAAAATATGTATATTTTTATATATTTTAAATAAAATGTATACATTTTTATATAACACATTGCTAATAGTATTAGCAGATTTCCATGCGGTGCACCTCTAGCAGATATGATGCAGGAGATGGTCAGAGACTGCAGACATGGTACAGAAGATGGTCAGAGACTGCAGACATAGTACAGGAGATGGTCAGAGACTGCAGACATGGTACAGAAGATGGTCAGAGACTGCAGACATAGTACAGGAGATGGTCAGAGACTGCAGACATGGTACAGAAGATGGTCAGAGACTGCAGACATGGTACAGAAGATGGTCAGAGACTGCAGACATGGTACAGAAGATGGTCAGAGACTGTGGATATGGTACAGAAGATGGTCAGAGACTGCAGACATGGTACAGGAGATGGTCAGAGACTGTGGATATGGTACAGAAGATGGTCAGAGACTGCAGACATGGTACAGGAGATGGTCAGAGACTGTGGATATGGTACAGGAGATCAATTCAGCCTCACCGGTGCCCATCATTTGCAGCCTGCCTGTGCCTCACTAGTGCCCAAGCAGCCTACCAGTGCCCGTTATGCAGCCTGCCAGTGCCCGTTATGCAGCCTGCCAGTGCCCGAATCAGAGCGGTGATCTCTGTGTATCACGGAGCTGTATTTGAATTGCCCGGGTTGCAGTAACAATGTCCAGCCTACTGTAATCACGTCACACTGATGTCCTTCAATGTCCCACCATTGGATCAGTGTGCCGTCTGTCACAGGAGGCGGGACATTGTTACTGCGGTTTGTGACACACGGAGATTGCGGCGAGGAGGGAGGGGAGGAGAGAGGAGAGGACTGGGGCGCTCCAGAACGACACCCCCTGTAATGGGCGGCACCAGGCGCGGGGCCCCATCCCATTTTCAGTTCCATTATCAGCGTGTTTTTTCGGCAATGTGCTGAAAACACAATTTTCGGCCGATATGTTTCGGTAGCCGAAATTTCGGTGCATCCCTACTGCAAACCTACCAAGACATGGCTGTCCACCTAAACTGACCGGCCGGGCAAGGAGAGCATTCATCAGAGAAGCAGCCAAGAGGTCCATGGGAACTCTGGAGGAGCTGCAGAGATCCACAGCTCAGGTGGGAGAATCTGTCCACAGGACAACTATTAGTCCTGCTTCTCCACAAATCTGCCCTTTATGGAAGAGTGACAAGAAGAAAGACATTGGTGAAAGAAATCCATAAGAAGTCCTGTTTGCAGTTTGTGAAAAGCCATGTGGGGGACACAGCAATCATGTGGGGGGCACAGCAAACATGTGGGGGACACAGAAAACATGTGGAAGAAGGTGCTCTGGTCAGATGAGACCAAAATTGAACTTTTTGGCCTAAAAGCAAAACGCTATGTGTGGGGGAGATTTACTAAAACTCGTGCACACAGAATCTGGTGCAGCTCTGCATAGTAACCAATCAGCTTCCAGGATTTATTGTCAAAGCTTAATTGAACATGCTGATGTTAGAAGCTGACTGGTTACGATGCACAGCTGCACCAAATTCTATGTGCACCAGTTTTAGTAAATCTCCCCCTATGTGTGGCGGAAAACTAACACTGCACATCACCCTGAACACACCATCCCCACCGTGAAACATGGTGGTGGCAGCATCATGTGGTGGGGATGCTTTTCTTCAGCAGGGACAGGGAAGCTGGTCAGAGTTGATGGGAAGATGGATGGAGCCAAATACAGGGCAATCTTAGAAGAAAACCTGTAAAGCCCTGTACACACGATCGGATTTCCGATGGAATAAAATCCGATGGATTTTTCCATCGGATTTCCGATGAAGCTGACTTCCATCAGTCTTGCCTACACACCATCAGTCAAAAATCCGACCCTCCCAAACGCCATGACGTAAAACACTCCGACGAGCCGAGAAAAATTAAGTTCAATGCTTCTGAGCATGTGTCGACTTGATTCTGAGCATGCGTGGGTTTTTTCTCCGATGGAGTTCCACACAGATGATCGGAATTTGCTATAGTTTTTTTTCCATCGGATACATTTAAAACATAGTTTTAATCACTGATGGAAAAAAGACCGATGGGGCCCATTCGCGATCGGTTTGTCCGATGAAAAAAGTCCATCGGTAAAACCGATCGTGTGTACAGGGCTTTAGAGTCTACAAAAGACTTTAGACTGGGGTAGAGGTTCACCTTCCAACAGGACAACGACCTGAAACATACAGCCAGAGCTACAATGGAATGGTTTAGATCAAAGCATATTCATGTGTTAGAATGGCCCAGTCACAGTCCAGACCTAAATCCCATCGAGAATCTGTGGCAAGACTTGAAAATTGCTGATCACAGACGCTCTCCATCCAATCTGACAGAACTTGAGATATTTTGCAAAGAAGAATGAGAACAAATGTCCCTCTCTAGATGTGCGAAGCTGGTAGAGACATCCCCAAAAAGACTTGCAGCTCTATTTGCAGCAAAAGGGGGCTGAATACAAATGCCCCCCCCACACTTTTCACATATTTATTTGTAAAAAATGTTGAAAACCATTTATAATTTTCCATCCACTTCACAATTATGTGTCACTTTGTGTTGGTCTATCACATAAAATCCCAATAAAATACATTTACGTTTTTGGTTGTAACATGACAAAATGTGGAAAATTTCCAGGGGTATGAATACTTTTTCAAGGCACTGTACTCGTGGATTATCTGCAAGTGCCATTTTACACAATAGTGGGTGGCTACCTTTTGGCAGCCAGTAATTGCTTAAAAAAGTAGCTTTTTTAGGGCATCTCCTATGTTCTGGATGGCCTCTTTGATTGGCTTAGGGCAGATTTGAGATTTAAACATACCGTATATACTCGAGTATAAGCCGAGTTTTTCAGCACATTTCTTTCTGAAAATGCCCCCCTCGGCTTATACTTGAGTCTGTGTCCATCTTCAACTTTGTGTGCCAAACTTGGCACACATGTAGCCCCACTCTTCCTCTATAAGTGTGCAAAGTTTGTTGTCCGGGGGACCTACGGCCGGGGAGCAACGATTTTTCAAACCCGGGCTCCCCTTCCATAGACTCCCATGTTAAACGTCAGTCTAGTCACACAGCGCAGGAGATCAGGTAGGGAGATTGGACACAGTGAGGCATGGGCACAGTGACAGTGAGGCATGGGCACAGTGAGGCATGCAGGTGGACACCCTAGGCTTATACTCGAGTCAATACGTTTTCCCATTCGTTGTGGTAAAATTAGGTGCCTCGGCTTATATTGGGTCGGCTTATACTCGAGTATATACGGTATTACTACAGACAACTGTACCCACCCCCGAGGAGATGTATCATTGGCTCTGTATGTATGGGAAGGGGAAGTACAGATACATTGTTGCACTTTAGAGATAAGACGTGATCTGGGTAACATGTCCTGCACATCCTCCTGTGATCTCCACATTGATCCCCAGTATCTCATAGAGTCAGAGTACGAGGAGTGCGGGGGATACGTACAGTTTGATTATGTGAGGGTGCCGGAATAACTTGAGGTTCTGGATTTCTCGCTTAATTTTACCGACCACGTCCAAATTACGAATCTTCTGTCTGTTTAAGATTTTCACAGCCACCTTATGTCCGGTCAGCTGATGTTCCCCCACTGGAAGGAGAGATAAGAGACTGTTAGAGCCGCCACATGACTGTATTATCCATAGAATTCTGATCTATCTATGTGCTCAATAAACTACGGCCCTTTACTGGAACTTAGCTGGCCCTTGGGCACTTTACCTTCCATTGACACTAATGATGGGGCACTATTCCTCCCACTGACGCCAATGATGGGGCACTATTCCTCCCACTGACACCATAAAACCAATAATGGGGCACTATTCCTCCCACTGACACTAGTGATGGGGCACTATTCCTCCCACTGACAGTAATGATGGGGCACTATACCTCCCACTGACACCATTGATGGGGCACTATTCCTCCCATTGACACCAATGATGGGACACTATTCCTCCCACTGACACCAATGATGGGGCACTATTCCTCCCACTGACACCAATGGTGGGGCACTATTCCTCCCGCTGACACCAATGATGGGGCACTATTCCTCCCACTGACACCAATGGTGGGGCACTATTCCTCCCACTGACACCAATGGTGGGGCACTATTCCTCCCACTGACACCATAAAACCAATAATGGGGCACTATTCCTCCCACTGACACTAGTGATGGGGCACTATTCCTCCCACTGACAGTAATGATGGGGCACTATTTCCCCCACTGACACCATTGATGGGACACTATTCCTCCCATTGACACGAATGATGGGACACTATTCCTCCCACTGACACCAATGATGGGGCACTATTCCCCCGACTGACACTATTGACGGGACACTATTCCTCCCACTGACACCAATGGTGGGGCACTATTCCTCCCACTGACACCAATGATGGTACACTATTCCTCCCACTGACACCAATGATGGGGCACTATTCCTCCCACTGACACCAATGGTGGGGCACTATTCCTCCCGCTGACACCAATGATGGGGCACTATTCCTCCCACTGACACCAATGGTGGGGCACTATTCCCCCCATAGACACCAATGGTGGGGCACTATTCCTCCCACTGACACCAACAATTGGGGCACTATTCCTCCCACTGACACCAATGGTGGGGCACTATTCCTCCCACTGACACCAATGGTGGGGCACTATTCCTTTATTTGACGCCAATGATGGGGCACTATTCCTTCCACTGACCACAGTCTGTTCCCCTAAAGTTTGGAAAACTGTCCCTTTCCTTGGAGACCCCTGACCTACCTATCTATCTATCTATCTCATGAGGTGTACCACGAAAGGCGGCGCTGCCATTCAGCGCCGCAGTTCAGGAACCTGGTGTCACTAATGTTTTGTAAATATAAAAGAACAGGATCGGCGAGGTGCCAGTCTCCCAGCGGCTGCCAATTCCTCGAGACGTTTCCAAACATCATTAGCGGAGCCCTGAAGGAACCCATTATAATTCCCAGGACTGTAAAACGCACAGGTGGATTGGGCTGAGTGTCGCCGGCGGCGGGGAGCGGCGGACTGTACGACCCCGCGAACCCTGAAAGATCCGAATTAGAAAAACTAAAACCATTTACACAGCGTTCACATGAGGGTCACCTCTAATCAACACCCAACACCTGGGGGCGCAAAAGAGTACCTATCATTGTTTGCCGGAGCAAAACCAAATTCTGAGCCTGTCTGTGATGTCATCTCGTCTCTGATGATCTGATTGGGTGTTTGGAGACTCAAAATAAATTCTCCCCACCGTGGTTCCTTCCTCTGATCCGTCTATCACTACAGGACACAGCGGTGACATAAGGAGGTCACATTGTGTCTTTTTACTGGAATATCAGCTTTAATATCCACTCACCGGCCACTTTATTAGGTACACCTTGCTAGTCCCGGGTTGGACCCCCTTTGGCCTTCATTATTGGTGGCAGAGATACAACAAGGTGTTGGAAAAGTTCCTGATAGATTTTGGTCCATAGTGACATGATAGCATCACACAGTTGCTGTAGATTTGTCAGCTGCACATCCATGATGCCAATCTCCCATTCCACCACATCCCAAAGGTGCTCTATTGGATGAGATGTGGTGAGTGTGGAGGCCATTGGAGTGCAGAGACCTCATTGTCCAGTGGTGAGATGATTGGAGCTTTGTGATATGGTGCATTATCCTGCTGGAAGGAGCCATCAGAAGATGGGGACACTGTAGTCATAAAGGGATGGACATGGTCAGCAACAAGACTCAGGGAGGCCGTGGTGTGTAAACAATGCTCAATTCGTACTCAGGGGCCCAAAGTGTGCCAAGAAAATATTCCCCCCCCCCCACCATTACACCCCCACCACCACCAGCCTGAACCGGTGATACAAAGCAGGATGGATCCATGCGCCAAATTCTGACCCCACCATCTGAATGTCGCAGCTGAAATCCGACTCATCAGACCCGGCAACGTTTTTCCAATCTTCTATTGTCCAATGTTGGTGATCCTGTGCCAATTGTAGCCTCAGTTTCCTGTTCTTATCTGACAGGAGTGGCACATGGTGTGGTCTTCTGCTGCTGTAGCCCATCTGCTTCAAGGTTGGATGTGTTGTGGGTTCAGAGATGGTATTCTGCATACCATGGGTGTAACGAGAGGTTATTTGAGTTGCTGTTTCCTTTCTATCATCTGGAGCCAGTCTGCCCCATTCTCCTCTGACCTCTGACACCAACAAGGTATTTTCCTCCACACAACTGCCACTCACTGGATATTTTCTCTTTTCCCCACCATTCTCTGTAAATCCGAGAGATGGTTGTGTGTGAAAATCGCAGAAATACTCAGACCATCCCGTCTGCCACCAACAACCATGCCACGTTCAAAGTCACTTCAATCCCCTTTCTTCCCCATTCTGATGCTCGGTTTGAACTTCAGCAAGTCGTCTTCACCATGTCCGTGCATTGGAGACCTCTCTTGGCGAGTTGTCTCTTTGTTCCCATTATTCTTCATTAAATCTAGATGCCCAAATGCATTGAGTTGCTGCCATGTGATTGGCTGATAAGCAATTTGTGTTACCAAGAAATTGAACAGGTCTACCTAATAAAGTGGCCGGTGAGTGTATATTTTGCCTTCCTTAGTTCCTCCCTCCCCCCTCATCAACATGCCAAGGATATTTTTATATAGATCCCTTCTATTTCCATTATATACCTTAGTTTTTTACCAATGATGTCATTACTGGGTCTCTGTGCTTCTCTATGCAGTGTGGACAGATCATGGTGGGTGGAGGGGCCAAAAGGTACATAGCTTCCTGAAATTCTCACCCAGCCTCAGTACTCCTCTCAAGAGCTCTCAGTCCTGATACAAGCAGTGGGCTGGCTTTTGGGAGAAGTTATGCAAATATTAAAATGCCTTGATGGGTGGATGTCAATCTGGAGGAGTGGGCGTTCCTAGGCAGGCTGTATTTGCATAGGTAACGCCCACATTTGATGCTAAGCCTCCATGACTGAGAGAACTGAAATCCAATGAATGAAAGGAGTGGGCAAGGGACAGTCCGGCTGGGAAGGAAAGGGCTGGATGATGTTGGACGTCCGCCAGCCAGGAAATGAGGTGGGGCTCTACCTGACTTGCTGAAGCTTCTAATTCACACGGTGAGGAGCCCACAGTGTGCAGTGAAATCAGGGAAAGCCATTTTAGTACAGAAGACTGAAGGGAAGGCCAGTTTTGAAGACCACCCGTGTCCTTCAATAAACGAGAGAGAAATTTGGATTGTACAGAGAAAAGAAAAACCAGGGCAGACTCCATGGACCACTTGGTCTTTTTCTACGTTTCTATAGCCCAGCTTCCGGACAATGCACAATACACACGGCCCATAGACTTCCACACCGGCCTTCTGATTCTACATGTCGTCCAAACCGGGCCACCGAGTCACATCTCATCATCAACAACCGGACCGGAGAACCGGAATGACCGGAATGTGATATCTCACAGATCTAGGAACACACAATACATTGTAGCGATAAGCTTATAATAAATAAAACAAGAAGCTCTGCTTTGGCAAAGAATTCAGATTTGGCCTGAAAATTCCTCTATCATCTGGTGGAGAATGCGGGCCGAAACCTTCTCCTGCCACACAAAACCTACTAATGCCTTTTTTTTTTATTATTCTGCATTCCATTGCTAAAATTCCATTACAGTTCAGTGATTACAGCGAACACAGCTAATAAAAGCCACCTCTGATAATAACACAGTGCTGGGGACACTACGACACCCAGGAGGTTCTTGTAGGGTCTCCTGGAAGATGGAGTCTCTATCCACATTTATATTGGAGCTTTTCTTCCGTATATAAACTATATGCTGAGTACGGGATACACGGCACACCAACCTACCTGTGGTGAACTAATATTTGTTGTGTCTGATTAGCTCTCAGCACATATGTAGGTGGCCCTTTTCCTGTAGGTGACCATTTTTACTTAGGTGGCCCTTTTCATGTAGGTGACCAGTATTACTTATGAGGCCCTTTTCCTGTAGGCGACCATTTTTACTTAGGTGGCCCTTTTTCTGTAGGTGACCATTTTTTCATAGGTGGCCCTTTTCATGTACGCGAACATTTTTACTTAGGAGGCCCCTTTTCTGTAGGTGACCATTTTTACTTATGAGGCCCTTTTCATGTACGCGAACATTTTTACTTAGGAGGCCCCTTTTCTGTAGGTGACCATTTTTACTTAGGTGGCCCTTTTTCTGTAGGTGACCATTTTTTCATAGGTGGCCCTTTTCATGTAGGCGAACATTTTTACTTAGGAGGCCCCTTTTCTGTAGGTGACCATTTTTACTTAGGTGGCCCTTTTCCTGTAGGCGACCATTTTTTCATAAGTGGCCCTTTTCATGTAGGTGACCAGTTTTACTTAGGAGGCCCTTTTCCTGTAGGTGACCATTTTTTCATAAGTGGCCCTTTTCATGTAGGTGACCATTTTTACTTAGAAGGCCCCTTTTCTGTAGGTGACCATTTTTACTTAGGTGGCCCTTTTCATGTAGGTGGCCCTTTTCCTGTAGGCGACCATTTTTACTTAGGAGGCCCCTTTTCTGTAGGTGACCATTTTTTCATAGGTGGCCCTTTTACTGTAGGTGACCAGTTTTACTTAGGGTGCCCTTTTTCTGTAGGTGACCATTTTTACTTAGGTGGCCCTTTTCCTGAAGGCAAGCATTTTTACTTAGGAGGCCCTTTTTCTGTAGGTGACCATTTTTACTTAGGTGGCCCTTTTCCCGAAGGCAAGCATTTTTACTTAGGTGGCCCTTTTTACTTAGGTGGCCCTTTTCCTGAAGGCAAGCATTTTTACTTAGGTGGCCCTTTTCCTGTAGGTGACCATTTTTACTTAGGTGGCCCTTTTCCTGAAGGCAAGCATTTTTACTTAGGTGGCCCTTTTCCTGTAGGTGACCATTTTTTCATAAGTGGCCCTTTTCATGTAGGTGACCAGTTTTACTTAGGAGGCCCTTTTCCTGTAGGTGACCATTTTTTCATAGGTGGCCATTTTCCTGTAGGTGACCATTGCTACATTGAATATATATTGTACAGCCAACAGCCTCGATGCCCTTGTGCCCAACCTGCAGCCTGAAGACCATATGTGGCCCTTTGGTACTTGTTTTGCAGCCTCAATCCAATATACATTCCTTTATATACAAACTTGAGTACAGGATTGTGGTGCAAAGTAACCTGTTTGCGGGTCCCAAATATGTTTAATTATTTTCCCCAGTAGGTCTGAACACACATGTACTGTAGGTGGCCCTTTTAATGTAGGTGGCTCTTTTTATGTGGGTGGCCATTTTCCTGTAGGTGGCCCTATTCATGTAGGTGGCTCTTTTCATGTGGGTGGCCATTTTCCTGTAGGTGGCGGTTTTCCTGTAGGTGGCCCTATTCATGTAGGTGGCTCTTTTCATGTGGGTGGCCATTTTCCTGTAGGTGGCGGTTTTCCTGTAGGTGGCCCTATTCATGTAGGTGGCTCTTTTCATGTGGGTGGCCATTTTCCTGTAGGTGGCGGTTTTCCTGTAGGTGGCCCTATTCATGTAGGTGGCTCTTTTCATGTGGGTGGCCATTTTCCTGTAGGTGGCAGTTTTCATGTAGGTGGTCCTTTTCATTTAGATGACCCGTTTCATTCTGATACCAGAAAGACAGTCAGCCCCATATACAGTAAAACCTTGGATTGCGAGCATAATTCGTTCCAGAAACATGCTTGTAATCCAAAGCACTTGTATATCAAAGCAAATTTCCCCATAAGAAATAATGGAAATTCAAATGATTTGTTCCACAACCATTTATTCATAAGTCCTTCAGTTTATAGTCCATATAAAAAGATTATAGCAATGTGATAGGTTGTGTAACCATAAAATTTCCATCCACAAATGGAAGCCTCCACAATGGGAATAGAAGCAAAATCCAGCAGGAGCTCCAGAGTATAAAAGAGAAGAGAGGCGACTCTAAGTGTAGCAATATGTTGCTAAATGTTGTGCCTTCATTAAGAGCCGGTTCACACAGGGGGCGACTCGTCAGGCCACTCAGCCACCTGACAAGTCGCGCTCCACTCTGTTCAATGGAACAGTTCTAATAGGAGCGACTCAAGTCGCTCCGACTTAGAAAAAGGTTCTTGTATGACTCTGGGGGCGACTTGCATTGACTTCAATACAGAAGTCATTTTGCAAGTCGCCTCTGAAGTTGTCTTGAGATCGCCATGCCGAGTCGCCCCCCAAAGTTGTGCCGCCCCCTGTGTGAACCGGGTCTAAATGTAACCATATTGCTACACTTACAGGCGCTTCTCTTTTCTTTTATACTCATGACATGATGCTACTTGTATATCAAGTCAAAATGTATTTAAAAATTTTACTTGTCTTGCAAAACGCTCTCAAACCAAGTTACTCTCAAACCAAGGTTTTACTGTACTAATGTATCAGCAACAACAACAACCCCCTCCTTGACAGATTGACAAGTGTATCAATAAGAGAAGCAAGTCAGCCCTCCATCCCTCGTGATGATGAATAAGTAAGAGCAGCGAGTCATGCACCTCCCTATATGGATAAGAACATCTAGACAGTCACCCCCCCCATAATGATGAGACCAACAAGACAGTCAATCCCCATATGGATGTATCAGCAAATCAGCAACAAACAAACCCCTCCTTGACAGGTGCAATAATTAGAGTGGCAACTCAGCTTCCCATCCCTCATAATGATGTATTAATAAGAGCAGCAAGCCATTCACCATCCTATATTGATAAGATGTGCAAGACAGGCCCCCTCCAAATTAATGAGACCAACCAGACAATCACTCTAAAGCCTCGTACACACGGTTGGACTTCCATCTGACTTTTCCGTGGATTTTTGTCCGAAGGCAGTTGGCCGGGAACACCCATAGCACACACACCACAGGACTTTTCTGCAAACTTTCCCAAAACTTTTTCCAACATCACGTGTTTTTTTTGCTCTTTTCTGCTGTTTACTGCCACCCTTTGGTCAATTTCTGCTATTGTTGGTTGATTGTAACATTATTTGTTTTGTCCATCGGACAAAAGTCCAATGGTTTTCTGTACACACGGTCGGACTTTGCTCCATCAGATTTTTGTTGGCCAAAAGTTTGTCCGTTTGCAGACCGAACTTTTGTCCGATGAAAACAAAAAAAAGTTTGTCCGATGGAGCGTACACACGGTCGGATTGTTGGTCCAACTTGCTCAAAATGAAGTTTGTTGGCCAAAAGTCTGACCGTGTGTACGGGGCTTTATATTGATAAGACCATCCAGACAGTCTGCCATATACTGAAGTATCAGCAAGTCAACAACAACAACCCTCTCCTTGACAGCCCAACAGGTGCATCAATAAAGAACAGAATGTCCGCCCCCCCATCCCTTATTATGAGGAACTAGTAAAGGCAGCAAGTCATTCACCCCCTTATATTGATAGGGTCTGCAGGACAGCCAGCCTCCAAGTTGATAAGACCAGCAAGTCAGTCACCCCCAGATACTGATGTATCAGTAAGTGCAACATGCCAGCAAAAACGAACCCCCTTCTAGACAGGTGCATCAGAAATTCAGTCCCCATCCTTCATAAGGATGTATCAGTAAGAGCAACAGGCCAGTACCCCTCCCCCCCCATATTGATAATACCAGCAGGACAGTCACCCCCCCCCCCCCATATTGATGTGTCAGCAAGTCAGACCCCATCTCTCCTGAAGATAAAGTAGTAAAGGCAAGACAGTCACCCCCTTCATAACGGTGTGTCAGCAAGACAGTCACCCCCTTCATAACGGTGTGTCAGCAAGACAGTCACCCCCTTCATAACGGTGTGTCAGCAAGACAGTCACCCCCTTCATAATGATGTGTCAGCAAGACAGTCACCCCCTTCATAATGATGTGTCAGCAAGACAGTCACCCCCTTCATAGTGATGTGTCAGCAAGACAGTCACCCCCTTCATAATGGTGTGTCAGAAAGACAGTCAACTGCTTCATAGTGATGTGTCAGCAAGACAGTCACCCCCTTCATAATGGTGTGTCAGCAAGACAGTCACGCCCTTCATAATGGTGTGTCAGCAAGACAGTCACCCCCTTCATAATGATGTGTCAGCAAGACAGTCACCCCCTTCATAATGGTGTGTCAGCAAGACAGTCACCCCCTTCATAATGGTGTGTCAGCAAGACAGTCACCCCCTTCATAATGATGTGTCAGCAAGACAGTCACCCCCTTCATAACGGTGTGTCAGCAAGACAGTCACCCCCTTCATAACGGTGTGTCAGCAAGACAGTCACCCCCTTCATAATGATGTGTCAGCAAGACAGTCACCCCCTTCATAATGATGTGTCAGCAAGACAGTCACCCCCTTCATAATGATGTGTCAGCAAGACAGTCACCCCCTTCATAACGGTGTGTCAGCAAGACAGTCACCCCCTTCATAACGGTGTGTCAGCAAGACAGTCACCCCCTTCATAATGATGTGTCAGCAAGACAGTCACCCCCTTCATAATGATGTGTCAGCAAGACAGTCACCCCCTTCATAGTGATGTGTCAGCAAGACAGTCACCCCCTTCATAATGGTGTGTCAGAAAGACAGTCAACTGCTTCATAGTGATGTGTCAGCAAGACAGTCACCCCCTTCATAATGGTGTGTCAGCAAGACAGTCACGCCCTTCATAATGGTGTGTCAGCAAGACAGTCACCCCCTTCATAATGATGTGTCAGCAAGACAGTCACCCCCTTCATAATGGTGTGTCAGCAAGACAGTCACCCCCTTCATAATGATGTGTCAGCAAGACAGTCACCCCCTTCATAATGGTGTGTCAGCAAGACAGTCACCCCCTTCATAATGATGTGTCAGCAAGACAGTCACCCCCTTCATAATGGTGTGTCAGCAAGACAGTCACCCCCTTTATAATGGTGTGTCAGCAAGACAGTCACCCCCTTCATAATGGTGTGTCAGCAAGACAGTCACCCCCTTCATAATGACGTGTCAGAAAGACAGTCACCCCCTTCATAATGATGTGTCAGCAAGACAGTCACCCCCTTCATAATGATGTGTCAGCAAGACAGTCACCCCCTTCATAATGATGTGTCAGCAAGACAGTCACCCCCTTCATAATGATGTGTCAGCAAGACAGTCACCCCCTTCATAATGATGTGTCAGCAAGACAGTCACCCCCTTCATAATGGTGTGTCAGCAAGACAGTCACCCCGTTCATAATGATGTGTCAGCAAGACAGTCACCCCCTTCATAATGGTGTGTCAGCAAGACAGTCACCCCCTTCATAATGGTGTGTCAGCAAGACAGTCACCCCCTTCATAATGGTGTGTCAGCAAGACAGTCACCCCCTTCATAATGGTGTGTCAGCAAGACAGTCACCCCCTTCATAATGGTGTGTCAGCAAGACAGTCACCCCCTTCATAATGGTGTGTCAGCAAGACAGTCACCCCCTTCATAATGGTGTGTCAGCAAGACAGTCACCCCCTTCATAATGGTGTGTCAGCAAGACAGTCACCCCCTTCATAATGGTGTGTCAGCAAGACAGTCACCCCCTTCATAATGGTGTGTCAGCAAGACAGTCACCCCCTTCATAATGACGTGTCAGAAAGACAGTCACCCCCTTCATAATGATGTGTCAGCAAGACAGTCACCCCCTTCATAGTGATGTGTCAGCAAGACAGTCACCCCCTTCATAATGGTGTGTCAGCAAGACAGTCACCCCCTTCATAATGGTGTGTCAGCAAGACAGTCACCCCCTTCATAATGATGTGTCAGCAAGAGCAGCAAGTTAGCCCCCCATTTCTTTATATGAGTAAGAGAAGCAGGTCAGCCCCCCCCCCTATATTGATGATAAGAACAGCAAGACAGTCACCCCCATAATGAGGTGTCAGCAAGTCAGCCCCCCATTTCTCAAACTGATATATCAGTAAGAGCAGCAAGTCATCCCCCCATTTCTCAAACTGATATATCAGTAAGAGCAGCAAGTCAGCCCCCCCATATTGATAAGACCAGCAAGACAGTCATCCAATACCACCCCCCCCCCTCAAATAATGATGTGTCATTAGGAGCAGCAAGTCAGCCCCCATCCCGCAGCATAATGATGTATTAGTAAGAGCAGCAGGTCAGCCCCCACCCTTCCTCCCTCTATTAATAAATGTATCAGTCAAAAATCCCCCATAATGTTATCAGTCAGTCCCCCTCTCCCGCTGTAATGGTATCACCCCCCCTGTAGGACTCCCTAGGCGGCGGACCGGTAGAAGTACACAGATGGGGGGAGACACTGTGTTGCCGTGTAATGTTACAATGTATCTCGTCCCAGCGCTATTCTCAGAGGCCGCTGCGCTCGTCCTAGAGGGCGCCCCCGTGCTGACCGCTCCGCGCTACGCCAAGTGCGCATCCCCGGCTTCCCTCTCCCCCGCTCCGCATATACTCAGCTTTTCACTTTGCCGAAGGTGCCGACCCCCAGGGTGTCCCCCAGGACGTAGTGTCCGATCTTCACCCGGCCATCGTGCTTCTGCTTTTCAGCCATCTTTGCATCCTTCTCCTCGTACCCACAATGCAGCTGGGAGGAGAGGGAATGCCCGGCTGGCTCCTCACAACTGGCATTTGTCAAACGTCACCCAGAGCTGACCTGACAGGCTGAGCAGCTGCTGGGGGCCCCTTAAAGGGGCCAGGAGGGGGAGGTGTCTTATTTCTGAGCAGGGTGGGGGAGGGGTGCCATGGCACCTGCCTGACGGAGAGAGGGGGGGGAGGGCGGGGGAGACCACTTCCAGGGTCACACCACATGGAGGTGACAGTTCAGATTGGGGTGGAGCTGGGGGGGTCGAGTCATTGGCTGGGGGGGAGTCTGCGCCCGTTCCCAGCTCCGGCTAATCTGCCCACCCCGGGGGGTTCCAGCCCCTCTTGGTGTACCTAGAGATCGCAAGAATTAAACGTTTTCCAAAATTTTGATGAAGATTTGAAGATTTTGCAAAATTTTGGTGAAATCCAATGGGGCCAAAAGGAAGGAGAAAATAAAGCCGATTTTGTTTAATGCCCTCCGGTGTAAATCCAGGATGAACAAAGGTTCGGACCAAACCCAGAAGGAAGCTGTCACTCCTGCCCACCACCACCCAATCATCTGTGGACATTCCCCGCCCCGTAACCTCACAAAAAGAGCCTCATGACACCATTGACCTAATATTGCCACACGAGGGAAGTGCTTTTGATGTCATTGACCTAATATGGCCATATTAGGTCAATGATAGTGTGCTGATATCCCCATGTGGTCATATTAGGTCAACAACATCAAGAGCATCCCCCCTATGTGGTCATACTAGGTCAACAACATCAAGAGCATCCCCCCTATGTGGTCATGTTAGGTCAACAATGTCAACAGCATCCCCCCATGTGGCCATATTAGGTCAACTACATCAAGAGCATCCCCCCATGTGGTCATGTTAGGTCAACAACGTCAAGAGCATCCTCCCCATGTGGCCATATTAATTCAACAACGTCAGGAGCAACCCCCCATGTGGTCATGTTAGGTCAACAATGTCAACAGCATCCCCCCATGTGGCCATATTAAGTCAACATTGTCAAGAGCATCCCCCCATGTGGTCATGTTAGGTCAACAATGTCAACAGCATCCCCCCATGTGGCCATATTAAGTCAACAACGTCAAGAGCATCCCCCCATGTGGTCATGTTAGGTCAACAATGTCAACAGCATCCCCCCCCATGTGGCCATATTAGGTCAGCATCAAAAGCATCCCCCCATGTGGCCATGTTAGGTCAACAACATCAAGAGCATCCCCCCATGTGGTCATGTTAGGTCAACAATATCAACACCATTCCCCCCATGTGGCCATATTAGGTCAACATCAAAAGCATCCCCCCATGTGGCCATGTTAGGTCAACAATGTCAACAGCACCCCCCTTGTGTGGCCTTATTAGGTCAACAACGTCAAAAGCATCCCCCATGTGGCCATGTTAGGTCAACAATGTCAACAGAATCACCCCATGTGGCCATATTAGGTCAACAACGTCAAGAGCATCCCCCCATGTGGCCATGTTAGGTCAACAATGTCAACAGAATCACCCCATGTGGCCATATAAGGTCAACAACGTCAAGAGCATCCCCCCATGTGGCCATATTAAGTCAACAACGTCAAGAACAACCCCCCATGTTGTCATATTAGGTCAACGTCAAGAGCATTCCTCCAAGTGGCTATGTTAGGTCAACAAAGTCAACAGAATCCCCCCATGTTGTTATGTTAGGTCAGCAACATCAAGAGCATCCCCCCATGTGGTCATTTTAGGTCAACATGTCAACAGAATCCCCCCATGGGGCTATATTAGGTCAGTGATATCAAGTTTTTTAATCTGGCTATATTAGGTCCACAAAGTCAAAAGCATCCTCCCGATGTGGCCATATTAGGTCAACAATGTCAACAGCTTGCCCCCCATATGGCCATATTAGGTCATTGATGTCAAGAACATCCCCTTTAATGTGGCCATATTAGGTCTATGATGTCAAGAACATCCCCTTTAATGTGGCCATAATAGGTCTATGATGTCAAAAGCATCCCTCTCTATGTGGCCATATTATTATTATAATACAGGATTTATATAGCGCCAACAGTTTGCGCAGCACTTTACAATGTATATATTATATATATTAGGTTAATGGTGTCAAGAGCATCTCCCCATGTGGTCATATTAGGTCAATGATTTCAAGAGCATTCCCCTCCCTCACCCACTGGCCCTGTGGTAATATCATACCTCCGAACTGGCACGGATTCTGCGGGTTTTACCCGCATAGGCTCCTCCTTCCCGCAGTCCCGCGAGAGTGTCATTTTTCCCGCACAGCAGGAAGCATGAAGAGGAGGAAACAGCGAACCAGCAGGTAAGCCCCCCCCCCCCCGCGACTGGTGGACAAAACAGTGTTCCGCGGCACCCCCCGCGACAGAATTTCTTTTACATGTCCCACGGCACCCCCCCCCCCCCGCTCAACAACTTTCGTTAGCAGGGGAGAGGGGAGATCTGAATGTCCCGCGGTGGGACTTTTACAAGTTGGGAGGTATGTAATATTAAATGAACAATGTCAAGAGCATTCACCCCCATGTGGCATATTTGGTCATTGATGTCAAGAGCCTTGTCCCCATGTGGCCATACTAAGTCAATGATGTCAAAAGCACCCCCATGTGGCCATATTAGGTCAACGATGTCAAGAGCATCCCCCTCCATGTGGCCATATTAGGTCAATGATGTGAAGAGCATCCCCCCCTATGTGGCCATATTAGGTCAATTATGTCAAAAGCATCCCCAACCCTTTGTGTATATCTGTGGGGCAGGGAATGCCCAGGCCGTGGTTGATTGGGTGACAGCTTCCTTCTGGGTTTGGTCGAAACCCAAGTTCAGATCAAACCTGTGCTCATCCTTAGCTGTCCTCTGCAGTATTGTTTTTTCACCACAAGATGTCCTCAGTCTTCCAAGTTGACCGACAACGCCAACCAACCTGGGGTCTAAGGAGGTCCTGTGTGTGTGTGGAGGGGGGGGGGGATGGGTGGCTCCACTCCATAAAGGGGGTGTGGTCACAGCAACCTGCATTTTCTATGTGCAGTGCAGGGGGTGACACTTGTTTTTTGCATGATTGGGACTCTCAACTCCCACATGAAGATATCGCTTCTCGGCCTTTTGGCTAAGATCGAGTGTAGTATCTGTTCTTATCAGTTGCCAGTAGGTGGCGCTGTGCTAACCGTCCCCAGTACACGGCGAGGTGGATAGGGATGGCGGTGGCATATGCAAAACCTGCTGGTGTGGAGGCGGAAGCCTTCTGATGGGGATGGAGAACCATTGGGTCGAAGCTGAAGGGCCGGGTCCCTGGCCTTCTGGCCTGGATTTGGTGCTGCTTTCCAACCCTGCCAGTGGTTCGGGAGCAGTGGTGGCTGGTGCTCAAATTTTTTGGGGGGGCGCAAACAAACTGAAAAAAAAAAATCATCAATTGCCGCCACTGTGCCCATTAAACGCAGCCACTGTGCCCAAACGCCACTAGTTTGTCCCCAAATGCAGCCAGTTTCTCCCCCATAATGCAGCCAGTTTCTCCCCCATATGCAGCCAGTTTGTCCTCATAATACAGCCAGTTTCTCCCCCATAATGCAGCCAGTTAATCCCCCATAATGCAGCCAGTTAATCCCCCATAATGCAGCCAGTTAATCCCCCATAATGCAGCCAGTTTCTCCCCCATAATGCAGCCAGTTAATCCCCCATAATGCAGCCAGTTAATCCCCCATAATGCAGCCAGTTTCTCCCCCATAATACAGCCAGTTTCTCCCCCATATGCAGCCAGTTTGTCCTCATAATACAGCCAGTTTCTCCCCCATAATACAGCCAGTTTCTTCCCCAATATACAGCCAGTTTCTCCCCCATAATACAGCCAGTTTCTCCCCCATAATACAGCCAGTTTCTCCCCCATAATACAGCCAGTTTCTTCCCCAATATACAGCCAGTTTCTCCCCCATAATACAGCCAGTTTCTCCCCCATAATACAGCCAGTTTCTCCCCCATAATGCAGCCAGTTTCTCCCCCATAATGCAGCCAGTTTGTCCCCCATAATACAGCCAGTTTGTCCTCATAATACAGCCAGTTTCTCCCCCATAATGCAGCCAGTTTGTCCCCCATAATACAGCCAGTTTGTCCTCATAATACAGCCAGTTTCTCCCCCATAATGCAGCCAGTTTCTCCCCCATAATGCAGCCAGTTTCTCCCCCATATGCAGCCAGTTTCTCCCCCATAATGCAGCCAGTTTCTCCCCCATATGCAGCCAGTTTCTCCCCCATAATGCAGCCAGTTTCTCCCCCATAATGCAGCCAGTTTGTCCCCCATAATACAGCCAGTTTGTCCCCCATATGCAGCCAGTTAATCCCCCATAATACAGCCAGTTTCTCCCCCATAATACAGCCAGTTTCTCCCCCATAATACAGCCAGTTTCTCCCCCATATGCAGCCAGTTTCTCCCCCATAATGCAGCCAGTTTCTCCCCCATATGCAGCCAGTTTCTCCCCCATAATACAGCCAGTTTGTCCTCATAATACAGCCAGTTTCTCCCCCATAATACAGCCAGTTTCTCCCCCATAATACAGCCAGTTTCTCCCCCATAATGCAGCCAGTTTCTCCCCCATAATGCAGCCAGTTTCTCCCCCATAATGCAGCCAGTTTCTCCTCATAATACAGCCAGTTTCTCCCCCCCAGCCCTGCACTTACCTTCCTCGAGTCAGCACCGTCCTTCTTCCGTCCTCGATGTCTTCTCCCGCCCTCGATGTCACTTCAGCCAATCAGGTTACCGGTAACCAGACCCGGTGAACCTGATTGGCCAGGGAACGCACCCCTGTGCGTCCTCTCATTAGGTATTTAGAAGCCGATTACAGCCCTCAGGCTGTAGTCGGGAAGCCTATCAGAGCCTGCTGGCTCTGATAGGCACTTCTAAAGGCCAATTAGATGCTGTGACTCAGATGGCCGGCGCTCAAGGGGCCGGCCATCTGAATAGTGGGCGGCAGCAATACATAGGTTCATGCAATGCATGAACCTATGTATTGTTGTGAGTGACGGCCGGGCGCAGAAGCGAGCGGTAGCGGCGCTTCTGCGCCCACTATGGTCGCGCCGCCATGTGTAAAAAAAAGACATTAAAAAAAAAAAAACTCTTAAAGGGCCCGTTTTTCTTTTTTATTATTTTTTTGGTGACCACAGGAGGGGGGGGGGGGCCGCTACTGTTCGGGAGAGGAACGCCGGTCCCCTTTAGGGTGGGGGGCTGGTTAGTACGTCCCGAACGTAATTAGGTGGGAGCAATGGAGGCGATGGGGGGAGCTCAGCGGCCTGGGCTCTCTCCCTAAGCTTCCAGAGCTCTTGTCCCTTTCTGGTTGTCAAGGAGGTTGTGCCTGTCTGGGCTGTTGGTCAGGGTTGAGAGAAAAGCCCGTGGTGATTGTGCCCCTGGAGTGGCAGTCCAGGGGTGCCATACTTGCCATACGTGTCGAAGGGCACTTTCGAGTGTTGGCACCTTGGTCACGTCACCACACACACTTTTTTCACACCTGCCTCCTGGGCCGGGCCTTTTGGCTAGGACCGGAGGAATTTTTTTATTCCTGGCCATTGTATTGCACAATGGCCACTCTTTCACTCTCCCACCTTCCTTCTCCCCACTTTCTTTTTATTTATCCCCGTGGGTGTCACTTTTCTGTATTTTTTTGTTGATCGTGTACACGTTTTGTCACAGTGTGTTTAGTAGGGTGTAGGTCCTCGGGCCTGCCCTGAACGACTTGGGAGTCGGTGGACATGGCCTTCTGGCTTGGTTCGCCTGCTCTCATGGGGTCTCCCTTCGGGGGAGCCCCACCTAGTACTTGGGTGGGTCTGTTTCAGCAGACCCTCCAGAGAAAGGGGTCCGTCTGGTTTCGGCCAGATGGACCATGTGATGTACCTCAGTCCCTGTCAGGAGCCTAACGCCCCGGGGGATCAGGGTAAGGTCCTTCCTAGTGGAGGACAAGTGTAACACCCGTTGCACGTTTTGTGTCCACTCTTTATGTGTGTGCACTTTTTTTGGCACCGGGTGGAGTTTTTGGGTGTTTCACACACCATGGGCTTTTAAAAAAAAAAAAAAAAATGAAGATAAGGGGGCGCATCTGATGACTTCAGGAAAAAAATGTAAAAAAAGGAGGTTTGTGAACACAGCCAGGAACTGCACAGGCACCAGGATTTACAAGATTTTGTCATTTCTAAGTCAGCATCTCAGTCCAAGAAGTAGAGGGTGACCCTGAATGATGCCTGAACAAATATGGTTCTGTCATTGTGGAGAGAAAAGCAGATGAAGGCACTGTCAGGGGGAGTCCTGTGATCTCTGTGAGAGGTAATAAATACCTGGAAGGGTTACACTGACATGCATGGACTTGGCATGGAAGCATACTGTATATCTGAGGACAGGTCCACTGTAACCGCTTGCCGACCGCCGCACGAACATTTACGTTGACAGAATGGCACGGACAGGCAAAAGGGCGTACATATACGTCCCCTTTAAATTGCCGGCCGTGTGGTCGCCGCCGGTGTCCCGCGATCGTGTCACAGAGCTGAAGAACGGGGAGATGTCAGTGTAAACACAACATCTCCCCGCCCTGCCTAGGTGACACTGTCACTGATCGCGTTCCCTCTCATCGGGAACAGCGATCAGTGACATGTCACGTGTAGCCACGCCCCCTAACCGTAAGAATCACTCCCTAGGTCACACTTAACCCCTTCAGCGCCCCCTACAGGTTAACCCCTTCACTGCCAGTGTAATTTTTACAGTAATCAGTGCATTTTTATAGCACTGGTCGCTGTAAAAATGACAATGGTCCCAAAATATTTAAAAGTGTCCGATGTGTCCGCCATAATGTCGCAGTCACGATAAAAATCGCTGATCGCCGCCATTACTAGTAAAAAAAAAAAATTATTAATAAAAATGCCATAAAATTACCCCCTATTTTGTAGACGCTATAACTTTTGTGCAAACCAATCAATAAACGCTTATTGTGATTTTTTTTACCAAAAATATGGGAAAAAAATGTTTTTTTATATATATTTTGGGGATATTTATTATGGCAAAAAGTAAAAAATATTGAATTTTTTTTCAAAATTGACGCTCTTTTTTTGTTTATAGTGCAAAAAATAAAAAACCGCAGAGGTGATCAAATACCACCAAAAGAAAGCTCTATTTGTGGGAAAAAAAGGACGTCAGTTTTGTTTGGAAGCCACGTCGCACGACCGCGCAATTGTCAGTTAAAGCGACGCAGTGCCGAATCGCAAAAAAGTGGCCTGGTCTTTGGGCAGCAAAATGGTCCGGGGCTTAAGTGGTTAACCCGTTTGCTGCCAGAGACTTTTGTTTAATTATTTTTTGCATACATGTTAAAATGCACATTTCAGGCCTGAAGATTATTTTAAATCCCAAAACATAATGGGATCTATTCATAAAATAAATTTTGTCATGAATGTTACAAACTGTTGCACACCCGCCAACAAAAGAAATCGCTGTATTTTGTGTAATATGAGTATTTCCAATGAGCATAAACTTCAAACTAGTGGCCATAAGGCAGTACTTTTCCTGAAAAACCTCAATCAGGAAAAGTACTGCATTGTGGCCACTAGATGGCTCTGATGATTATAGGAAATTATCACATTACACAAAATGCGTATTTTTTTTTGCTCTGCCTTTATATTTTCTAAAAAAAGAGACCCTGGAGAATAAAATGATGGCAGTTGCAATTTTTAAGTGTAGCACGGTGCTTTCCTGGCAGTAGAGGAGCAGCTGCAGTCACACAGTGCTGTTGCTGCTTCTGTGTGTGCAGCCCATAGGCGTACGCAGGGGGTGTGCCAGGTGTGCCTGGGCATACCCTAATCACTCTGTGCAATGCCGATTACCCCTACTGCCCGGGCTTCCCCCCATGCTGTGCCCCCTCTCCGCAGTGCTGCTGGCTTCCCGCCTCTCCTCTCCCCCCGGCTGCTGCGGGGGATGTTTCAGGATGGAGAGCGGGGGAAAAGGCGCTAAACAATATGCCATTTACCAGCCCCTTCTTTTTGTAAGTGAACACTCTTACTCACTGTGTTCATTCATAACGGAAGCATAGTAGACTGTGTTTACTATGTTTCAGTATGTGAATAAACAGGAAGCCGTTCAGCACAGAGCACTTCCAATTCATTCACTGTCCAGTGCAGCTGAGGCTGCAGAGAAAGGCATGTGTGTTTGAGCTTTGGGTTGCACACCTATAGTGTAGCTACAAAGAATCTCTACACAGACACAGTCATAACAGAGACTCTACTGAGAAAATGTTACAGCCAGTGTTATTTGTTCCACCATCCACTAGAGGGCACCTGGGGGAACATTTTTACAAGAGAGACTGTGGAATATCATGGAGGATTGTGGGAGGTATAGTTTGCAGGAAAAACTGAGCTATACCACAGGTTGGTTGGAAAACTTTATTTCACAAGAGAGGGACATTAAAATGGTGGAACTGTAGTAGTTTTCCTGGGTGAAGGAGAAAGATGGCTCTATTTCTGCGGGGAGACCGGGACTGATACAGACTGTGACCCACCTGAGGGCAGTGAGGGTAGCAAGTGGGCAATCATTATCTGGGAGCAGAGGAAACAGGAGTGGATGCTATCCTTAAACCTTGGATCCGTGTTCTGGACTGTGGGGAGCCTGCTGTGCAGTAAAGAGCCACCAGAGAGAATGAGGGAAGCCCTTTTGTGCCTGGTGCTTGGACGGAAAGCCTCAATTGCACAGGACTGATGAGCGGCTGCTGGCCAACCACACACTGCAGTCTAACAGATGGATGGAGTTGCCTGCTAGGAACACTTTACTTTTGCATACACCAAGTGACACTACCCAGAGAGCTCCAACACAAGGTTTTGGGCCCCAACGAGCTGGCCAGCAGAAGGTTTAACATGTGTGTACTACCGACTGCTGATTTTTGCTTTGTAGGTTGAAGAGGTGGACTATAAAGTGTTAATTATATTAGGTAATTGCTATAATACATATATATATGTCCACATCCCAGCCAGTACCGAGCTGTTAGCAGAGACGGGGCCACAAGAACAGAGGACCCGACACCCAATTTTTGGGGGGTAAAATATAAAATAAAAAAATAAAAAAATGAGGTTGTGTTGATAAATACCAAACATGTCAAGCCTTGAAATCAAACATGCCAGTGCAAAAAAACGTACAGTACCCATAATTGTCCATAGGGGGCACTTTTAAAATAAATATTTGGAGCGTTTTTACATTTATTTATTTTTAGATACATACAAACATAGATTTATAGCTATCACAAGGGGAATGATGGGGAAGGGGGGCGGGGGGGGTCACTTACAAGTGTATAGACGCCCCCAAAGCACTTCAATAAAAGCCGTTAGCTGGGAATAAAATGTCCGGAACCTTCTGGCTGCTATAGTAAGTTACATTGGTGGCAGCTTAAGGGTTAAATAGGTCAGTAGTGTTGATGTTTCCTATTTCTAAATATAAACCTGGAGTGGGAGGGGGGCACTGCCAGAGTATATGCCAAGCCCTGTGTGCTCTGAACTGGAGCTGGCTGCTATACTGGCGGGGGAGGGGGGAATCAGATGGGCTGCCAGGAAGAAAAAAGACTTAGAGGATCATCCAAGTGTGATATTTCAGTTATAAGTGGAGTCCTGAGGGCTGAGTATTCCCTTGTGATAGCCATAGCAGTTCATTCAGCAGCATCAAAAATGTTAATGTTTCCCGATTCATACGTATTTTAAAAAAACGGCAGTTGTTTATGATACACAGTTCCTTAGCAATGAATGTCATCCATTTAGGGTTTATATCTATGGTAAAGCCAAAGTCTAAGCATATTTTTTTTTCCCCGTAAGCTTTACAAAAGCTGCAATGCTCACCACCTCTCCAACGCTGGCACTGTAGTTATTCCTTTTCACCACTAGATGTCCCCAGTCTATTGAGTTGAATTTTGCCCAGCATCATTCAGCTTGAAACACTGAGGACATGCTTCTCTCCCGACCATCGTCTCCCCTCCTGGCCATCTTCTCCACTTGTCAAGCACCTCCTTTCCTGGCCATCTCCCCACCCCCTTCAAGCCACTCCGATCCCCACCATTTCCTCTCCCTGTCAAGCCAATCCACTCCTAGACATCTCCTCCCGCCTGTCAAGCCGCTTCGCTCCTGGCCATCTCCTCTCCCTGTCAAGCAGCTCTGCTCCTGGCCATCTCCTCCCTCTCAAGCCACTTCACCCTTGGTCATCTCCCCCCTCCTGTCATGCCACTCCACTTCTGGACATCTCCTCCCTCCTTTTATGCCACTTGACTTCTGCCCATCTCCTCCCCCTCTCAAGCCGCTCCACCCCTGGTCATCTCCTCTCCCTGTCAAGCAGCTCTGCTCCTGGGCATCTCTTCCCCCTCTCAAGCCACTCCACCCTTGACCATCCCCTCCCTTCTGGTAAGCCCCTCCACTTCTGGCCATCTCCTCCCCCTGTCAAGCCCCTCCACTTCTTGCCATCTTCTCTACCTATCAAGCCACTCTGCTCCTGACCATCTCCTCTCCCTTTCAAACCACTCTAGTCCTGGACATCTCCTCCCCTCTCAAGCCACTCCATTTCTGGTCATCTCCTCCCCCTCTCAAGCCACTCCACTTCTGGCCATCTCCTCCCCCTCTCAAGCCACTCCACTTCTGGCCATCTCCTCCCCCTCTCAAGCCACTCCACTTCTGGCCATCTCCTCCCCCTCTCAAGCCACTCCACTTCTGGTCATCTCCTCCCCCTTTCAAGCCACTCCACTTCTGGCCATCTCCTCCCCCTCTCAAGCCACTCCACTTCTGGCCATCTCCTCCCCCTCTCAAGACACTCCACTTCTGGTCATCTCCTCCCCCTCTCAAGCCACTCCACTTCTGGTCATCTCCTCCCCCTTTCAAGCCACTCCACTTCTGGTCATCTCCTCTCCCTCTCAAGCCACTCCACTTCTGGTCATCTCCTCTCCCTCTCAAACCACTCCACTTCTGGCCATCTCCTCTCCCTCTCAAGCCACTCCACTTCTGGCCATCTCCTCCCCCTCTCAAGCCACGTCACTTCTGGCCATCTCCTCCCCCTCTCCAACCACTCCACTTCTGGCCATCTCCTCTCCCTCTCAAGCCACTCCACTTCTGGTCATCTCCTCTCCCTCTCAAGCCACTCCACTTCTGGCCATCTCCTCCCCCTCTCAAGCCACTCCACTTCTGGCCATCTCCTCCCCCTCTCAAGCCACTCCACTTCTGGTCATCTCCTCTCCCTCTCAAGCAGCTCTGCTCCTGACTATCTCCTCCCCCTGTCAAGCCCCTCCACCCTTGGCCATCTTCTCCCCCCTGTCAAGCCCCTCCACTTCTTGCCATCTCCTCTACCTGTAAAGCCACTCCATTCCTGGACATCTCCTTTCCATGTCAAGTCGCTCCACTCTTGGCCATCGCCTCCCCGTAAAGCAGCTCTGCTCCTGGCCATCTTTTCCCCCCAATCAAGCCACTCCACCCATAGCCATCTCCTCCCCCTCTCAAGCCGCTCCACTCCTGGTAATCTCCTCTTCCTGTCAAGCAGCTCTGCTCCTGCCCATCTCTTCCCCCTGTTAAACCGCTCCATCACTGGCCTTTTCCTTCAGCTGTCAAGCTGGCCATCTCCTCCCCCTGATTTCTGGCCATCTCTTCCCACTGTCAAGCCACTCCACTTCTGGTCATCTCCTCCCCCTGTAAAGAGGGGCTGGTCAGGAGGCTTTGGGGGGGGGCAACTTAGATCTAGGGGGCCAAAGCCACATGACAAAATCTGGAGCCTGTAGCTCCTCAGGGGCCCCCCAGGAGGTGTTAAGGGATTTGTTTTAGCAATTTCTGAAGGTTTCTCTGTCAGTGTTGGCAGGTGCTGGGGAAGGTCACCTCCCGGAGGTGTGTGTCTTTTCCTCAGTTGTCAAGGAAGTGGGGTACAGCGAATCCCATCTGGTGACTAGGAGACACTGAGCGGTGTCTTACCTCATCAGTGACATCGGTTCCATCGTGGCTACAGGACAACACTCTCCTCCTCTTAACTCACTGAGTTCGGTTACCACTCCATGTTGCCAGCACACAGCACAGACACTTCCCCATCCTGGGCTGTTCTGACCCCGTGCTCCTCTCCATTCAGGAAAGGGCTCACCATTCAGGAAATGGCTCACAGCTTCTCCCCAGCCAATGAGAACAGAGGGGTGGGGACTGTGGAAGGCAAAGTGGAAGCCCAGTACTGGAGCATGGCTGTGGGGCCCTAGGACTTTGTGGAGGATATGATAATATGACAGGGAGACTGCAGGGGCCCCCCTGGAGCTAGGGGCGGGGTTGCGATTGTGACCCCTGCAACCCCTTATGCTACGCCCATGCTTCTGGCCATCTCCTCCCCCTGTCAAGCCACCCCACTTCTGGCCATCTCCTCCCCCTGTCAAGCCACTCTGCTCCTTCCCATCTCCTCCCCCTGTCAAACCACTCCACTTCTGGCAATCTCCTCCAGCATGTCAAGCCTCCAAGCCTCTCTGTTCCTGTTCACCCCCTCCGAGAAGAGTTAGGTGGCACATGTAACATGCAGAGGCAAATTATATGTGTGACAAATTTGTGCTAACAGAGGGAGGGGCTTAAAACTGGAGCCTACTCACTTTCTACAATATTGTGTAGTCCTTGTACCCACAAAATATGCTTTTATTACTGTGCCAGAGGAGAGAGTCTAAAAGACACGTACAGACCATGGAGGGCCTTCAGTGACCCCAACCTTTAGATCCTCCCATATGCATGCACGCAGGGTGTGCCAGGTGTGCCCAGGCACACCCTAATCATCCTGTGCAGCACAGATACCCCCTACTGTCTTCCCTTCCCACCGCGCTTCCGACTTCCCTCCTCTCCTCTCCCGTTGGCTGTTGCTGCAGGGATGTTTTAGGTTGAGTGGGGGAAAGGGCTGGTAAATATGTAATTTACCCGCCCCTTCCCTTTCTGAATGAACATTGTGAGTTATCAAAAATATGTGTTTGAGCTTTGGGGTGCACACCCTAATGCTATAGGCTGCGCACACCTATGAGATCCTACATATATACTTAGCTGACCGCCATTGATTTCCATCCATCCTCTACAGGTATGCCTTTTTTGGGGCGTTCTGATAAAGTGAACGGGTCCTTTAAACAGTTCCTGACACTCTGGCCCTTATAAAAAAAAGAAAAGCATGGAAACTTTTTTATATTTTTGTGGAAATTTAATTTTGCATTTAAAAGGAGAAACCTGGTCCCGTCCCCAGCAGATAATGGCGCACAATTTTACACATTCCCGAGTAGATATTAAGAATCATAAGAACGCTCAGCTCCATTCATCCGAGCGTGCGAATAACACAAATACATTTCTGTGTGGAAATTCCATTTTTTTTTTCTTCTTCGCTAAGCTCAACACATTTATGGATGGGAGCCCCAAGGCTCATGAATAAAACCTTTGACTTTCTTCCCCGCGTTGATATAAATCCTGAACTGAAATGAAAATATGAACGGGCTCAGGTCGTGTGATAAATATTTCCTTTGCTTTGACTGTGTCTGTTTAGAGGAATTCGTTTAATAAGGCAGCGGAGGGAAGGCAGAAATGAAATTCCATCCTTTCTATGGAATATTTTCATGGAACGAGGTGAGCGTTGGTGTCTTCCATTCAAATAATTACCTTGCTGACTCAGCTCCTAGAGTCCTAGGTTGGTGGGTACAGTACAAGGTCTATCTGTGCAAGCCTCAAGGACATCTAAATATTCTTCTCCTTAATATACGGGGCTAGGGACCACATCTCCAATTCACCATAAAGTTACTCAAAAGTTCTGAAATTACACAGATTAGCTGCATCAGGAGATAAAGAAGGTGTGTGTATCAGAGTCCAACCACTCAGCTAGGGGCTATCTCCTACCAGAGGGGAGACCACAAGAAGGGTCCACAGTTATGTACAGTATATTCACAACAGATCTGCTCTTCATATATACTGTAGTAATCACCAAAGGTTTTGACGCCTTCCTGTATCCTTCCGTCGGCCCTTTAACTGGGTCTTTACACTGGGAAGAGGAGGGGTATGGACTTTCTGACCCTGTTCTCACTGTAAGCCTTCAGTTTAATCAGTTGGTAATCACCTGATTGTAACCAGTTAGTAGCCACCCAGTTGTAACCAGTTGGTAATCACCTGGTTGTAACCAGTTAGAGCCGGTTCACACTACCGCGACTTGGGATCCGACTTGTGTCGCCCCAAGTCGCGTGACATGACAAATTCCATTCAAGTGAATGAGAGCCGTCTTAATGCACACGACTGAAGTCGCTCCGACTTCAGAAAAGGTTCCTGTACTACTTGAAAACGACTTCTAGGCGACTTGTACCCATAGATTTCAATGGAAGACGCCTCCAAAGTCGGACCAGTGTCTTAACTGAAGCAACTTTACAGGAAGAGAAAATTGTTTTCTCAGGCAAACCCCTCCCTGCCACAGAGCTGATTATTGTTTGATTGGCCACTGACAAAGTCGCCTGTCCTGGACGCAACTTGAAGTTGACTCGAGGTTGCCTCAAAGTTGCCTCGAAGTTGCCTTGTAAAGTCACACTGGAAGTCGTGTTGCCCCAGTGTGAACCGGCTGTTAGTAGCCAACCAGTTGTAACCGGTTGTTAATCACCCACTTATAACCAGTTGGTGAGCACTAGACATGTGCACAACCAAAAAATTAGTTTCCTATCGTTTCGTTTCGTCTCGTTCCGTAGGTTCGTAAAGATTCGTAGTTTCGTAAGACGCGAGTTTTCCTATTCGGACTCGTTCGTATGTTCGTAACAGTTTAATTTTCGTTGATACTGAATGATTCGTAGTTCTGTCTAAGTTATTTTCGTTGATTTGAAATTCGTAATTTTGTTGATATTGAATGATTCGTATTTCTGTTTAAGTTATTTTCGTACTTTCGTAACAGTTTGATTTTCGTTGATACTGAACGATTCGTAATTCGTAATTTTGTTAGATAATAATTTTCGTTTTTCTGTACACTACTCTGCCGTTTCTGTTGATTCGTAACATTGTTTTGTTTTCCTTGATTCGTGTCTACTACCGTGCTTCGAATGGATTCGTAATTTTTTTATACTTTCGTAAATACATCTCGGCGCGGTCATTCGCAATCTCGCGTTACTAGTTATTTTTATTTTCAACACGCGGCTATAGCCGCGTGTTGAAAATGAAACTAAAATACGTCCACGTGCTTCGAATGCATTCGTACTCCCGTAAATACATCGCGGCCATTCGCAATCTCGTATTTTAGTTTCGTTTTCAACAAGCGGCTATAGCCTCCGCTCCTGTACGCCATTTTGGAGCAGAGAGCAGTGCAGAGAGTGATATTGTGGTTTTTGTAGTTGTTTTTGTGTGGTTTGGTGGTTTTATTGCAATTAGAATGTCTGGGAGTGAGAATGGACGTGTGAGTCTTGTAAGTGAGAATGTTGGTGTTAGTGAGTGTGTTGGTATTAGTGATGAGCCGAACACCCCCGGGTTCGGTTCGCACCAGAACCCGCGAACGGACCGAAAGTTCGTACGAACATTAGAACCCTATTAAATACAATGGATGCGAACGTTCGAATTCTAAAGTGCTAATTATAACAACTATTATGCATGTTATTGTCCTAAAAAGGGTTTGGGAACCCGGGTTCTGCACCAGGGGACATGTATCAATGCAAAAAGAAGTTTTAAAAACGGTCGTTTTTCGGGAGCAGTCATTTTAATGATGCATAAAGTGAAAAAAAAAAGTCAAATATTCCTTTAAATATCGTACCTGGGGGGTGTCTAAAGTATGCCTGTGAAGTGCCACGTGTTTCCCGTGTTTAGAACTGTCCCTGCACAAAATGACACTTCTAAAGGAAAAAAAAGCCATTTAAAACTTCTTGCGGCTTTAATGTAATGTCTGGTCCCGGTAATATGGATGAAAATCTTTAAGAAAAATGGCATAGCTACCCCATGACCCCCCCCCCCTACCCCAGCCCATTACCAGCCCCTTTGGGTCTTGTATGGATATTAAGGGGAACCCCGCACATAAAATAAAAAAGGCCCTATATACTCTGAACAGCCGTATACAGGCGGTGCATACAAGACAGGGACTGTAGGTTTGTTCTTATGTAGAATGTGTTTGTAATTTTGAACAGGTACATTGTTGAAGTGTAGCTCCAGCCCAAAAATCTATTTTTAAACTTTTTGGGAAACATAGGTAAGGGTTATCACCCCTGTAACATTTGTTTTGCTGTCTGTGCCCCTGTTCAGAACATTTCACCTCACTTTCCGTCCCAATGACAACTGTTTTTGAAATGTGGTGTTTTTCTTGAAACAAGGATTGCTGATAAAGCATCAGTACAGAGGAGACACCTTTCTCCCATATTTATTCTTACAGGAGAGAATTTTCCTTCCTAGGGGTAGATTTCCTCTCACTTCCTGTTGTCTTCTTTCGTTTGCAAGTAGGAGTCGTTTGTAAGTTGGATGTTTGAAAGTAGGGACCTGCCGTATATACTCTGCAGAAATAGGCCCCTTAGTTGTTGGTGTTGGCACAACACTGTAAGCACTCACAGTTACTCTTGGTTGGTGCTGGAACGCCCTGCTGTCAACTATTATATCAGGAATTTTAATTACATATAATTGTTGAACAGTGGTAGTAAAAATTGGGGCTTTGATGGTGGTGCTGGTGCCACAACACTGTAAGCCCTGACAGTTACTCTTGGTGGGTGCAGCAATGGGCCCTGCTGTGAATTATTAGATCAAGAATTGTAATTGCATGCCCCTGTTGAACAGGGGCTGAAAAATTGGGCTTTTCGTGGTGGTGGTGGTGGTGGTGGTGTTGCCACAACACTGTAAGCCCTCAGAGTTACTCTTGGTGGGTGCAGGAATGGGCCCTGCTGTGAATTATTAGATCAAGAATTGTAATTACATGCCCCTTTTGAACAGGGGCTGAAAAATTGGGCCTTTCGTGGTGGTGGTGGTGGTGGCGTTGCCACAACACTGTAAGCCCTCAGACTTACTCTTGGTGGGTGCAGGAATGGGCCCTGCTGTGAATTATTACATCAAGAATTGTAATTGCATGCCCCTGTTGAACAGGGGCTGAAAAATTGGGCCTTAGGCACTGGTGGCACAACACTACAACCCCTCACAGATACTGTACTTGGAGCACAGCAATGAGCCCTATGGCAAATTATTGCTAAAAAATTGTAAGTACACGCCCCTGTAAAACAGGGGCTGAAAAATTGGGCCTTAGCCACTGGTGGCGGCACCCATAAACAAAAATGATCTTCCAAGCTATCATCATCAATCGTATCATTGAGGACTCGGAGGAGGAGGATAGCCAGTCAACATAACAGCACAGGCACTCAGCATCAGCATCAGTCTTGAAGGGACGTGACATGTTAAAATCAATTAGTCTGTTATATCAGCATCAGGTGTGTGGTAGCTGGTGGTGATCCAAGACTGGTTCATCTTGATGAAAGTCAGTCGATCAACCGAGTCGGTGGACAGGCGCACCCTGTGATCCGTGACAAATCCTCCAGCAGCACTGAATGTGCGTTCCGAAAGAACGCTGGATGCAGGACAGGCCAGTAGCTCAATTGCATACTGTGCAAGCTCTGGCCAGTGATCCATCCTCAAGACCCAGTAAGCCAGAGGATTTTCGGTGGGGAAGGTGTCCAAGTCTGACCTTGCCCCTAGATATTCCTGCACCATGTTTATCAGACGCTGGCGATGGTTGCTGGAACCAATCATACTTTGGGGCTGCGGACTAAAGAATTGTCTGAACGCATCGGTCAGACGGCCACCTTCCCCACCGCTCCTTCTTTGACTGGCCGAAGCCTCAGCAACTCGTTGTCCTGGACCAGGAGTTTGTAACCTCCCAGTCTCTGGGAACGCGTTGCACAGACCTTTCTGCAAGGCCTCCCGGAGTTGTCTCATCCTCTGCTCCCTCTGCGACGGTAACATAAGGTCCGCAACCTTACCCTTGTACCGTGGATCAAGGAGAGTGGCCAGCCAGTAATGGTCCCTCTCCTTGATCCGAAGAATACGAGGATCCTTCCGCAGACTTTGCAGGATCAGGGAGGCCATGCAGCGTAGGTTTGCTGAGGCATTCGCTCCGGAGTCCTCTGGGTCACTAAGGACGACATGATCCGCAGTCACCTCCTCCCAGCCACGTACAAGTCCACTGGTTTCTTGGGACTGTAAATCATCCCTAAAAGACTGCTGCTGATGATGCTGAGTGCCAGCCTCCACCTCCATGCTGACACAATCCTCCTCCTCCTCCTCCTCCTCCTCCTCTTCCTCCTCTTCCTGTGCGATGGGTGGGACAGAAGGAACACTGTCTGGGTAAAGGGGGCCTTGAGAGGCAAGGAAGTCCTCCTCTTCCTGCCTCTGTTCTGCCTCAAGTGCCCTGTCCATTATTCCACGCAGCGTGTGCTCCAACAGGTGGACAAGAGGTACAGTGTCACTGATGCATGCACTGTCACTGCTCACCATCCTCGTGGCCTCCTCAAATGGTGCCAGGACAGTGCATGCATCCCTGATCATGCCCCACTGGCGTGGAGAAAAAAAACCAAGCTCCCCTGACCCTGTCCTGGTGCCGTAGTCGCACAGGTACTCATTGATGGCCCTCTGCTGCGTGTGCAGCCGCTGCAGCATGGCCAACGTTGAGTTCCACCTGGTGGGCATGTCACATATAAGGCGGTTCTTGGGCAGGTTCAACTCCTTTTGCAGCTCAGCCAGGCGAGCACTGGCATTATAAGATCTGCGGAAATGCACACAGACTTTCCTGGCCTGCCTCAGGACATCCTGTAAGCCCGGGTACCTGCCCAAGAACCGCTGCACCACCAGGTTAAGGACGTGAGCCACACAGGGCACATGGGTCAGTTGTCCCTGTCGGAGGGCGGAGAGGAGGTTGGTGCCATTGTCGCAAACCACCATTCCTGGCTTAAGCTGGCGTGGCGTCAACCACCTCTCGGCCTGGCCCTGCAGAGCAGACAGGACCTCTGCCCCAGTGTGGCTTCTGTCCCCCAAACACACCAGCGCAAGCACGGCATGGCATCTTTTTGCCTGCGTACTTGCGTAGCCCCGTGAATGGCTACGGAGCACCGCTGGTTCATAGGACAAACCACAGGAAGAGGCCATGGAGGAAGAAGAAGAGGAGGGGGTGGAGGAGAGAGGTGTGTCACAACCAGTAGTAGCATTTTGGAGGCGTGGCGGTGGAACAACCTCCAACACTACTGCACCTTGTCCTGCATCCTTCCCAGCTGCCAAAAGAGTGACCCAATGGGCCGTGAAAGAAAGGTAACGTCCCTGTCCATGCCTGCTGGACCATGAGTCAGCGGTAATATGCACCTTACCGCTGACCGCCCTGTCCAGCGAGGCCAAGACATTGCCTTCCACATGCCGGTAGAGAGCCGGAATAGCCTTCCGTGAGAAAAAGTGGCGTTTGGGAACCTGCCACTGAGGAACCGCACATTGCACAAACTCACGGAAGGGGGCCGAGTCTACCAACTGAAAAGGCAGCAGTTGAAGCGCTAGCAATTTAGCCAAGCTAGCATTCAACCGCTGGGCATGTGGATGGCTGGGAGTGAACTTCTTTCGACGGTCCAGCAGCTGGGGCAGGGAAATTTGCCTGCTAGAATCGGACGTCGGTGTACTGCTAGCAGAGTGGCCGCAAGTACTTGGCTGTGACACACCTAATTCTACACCTTCATTCCTCTCAGTGCATGTTTCTGAGAGGACTGAAGTTATAGTGGGGTTGGAGATCCCAGTTGATGCGGTGCAAGGAGAGGTCCGCTTTGTTCTTTGGTGTGGGTCTTTGAGGTAGGCTTGCCAACGAGCTGCATGGCAGGTCAACATATGTCTGGTCAGGCATGTGGTACCCAAGCGGCTGATGTTATGGCCACGCGATATACGCTTGAGACATATGTTGCAAACAGCAGCTGTGCGATCTGATGCACTAGCCTCAAAAAAGGCCCACACCAAGGAACTTTTTGAATGACGGGCAGAGGCAGCGCCCTGCACAGGCGGAGCTCTGCGGTGTGATTCCGTCGGTGTACTGCCCTTACGCTGGCCACCAAAGGGCATCCTGTCTCGTTGGAGATGTGCCTCCTCCTCATCCTCCTCCTCCTCTCTCCTATTAGGCACCCACGTGGAGTCAGTGACCTCATCATCCCCTCCCTCCTCATCACTGGAGCCAATCTGGCAGTATGCTGCAGCTGCTGGAACATGACTGCCAGATTGGTGTCCTTCTTGAGCATCCCCTCTGTCTGCTCTCACCCTGCTGCCTTCCTGTAGCTGGGTTTCATCATCAGACCCTTCAAAACGCTGGGCATCCTCCTGGAGCATGTACCCAACACTGTGCTCAAACAGTTCGGGGGACTCCTCAGGAGGAGGACATGGTGGGTCTAGGGAAGGAGTGACTGATGATTAGGGATGGGCCCGGTGCTCGATTCGAACCCATGTTCGAATCGAGCACCGGGCGTTCGCTCGCTCGTCGAGCCCAGAACTATTTGGGCCGTTCGCATCACATTCGTGTGATGCGAGCGGCCCCGCAATGCATTGCGGCCGGCGCGGCCGGCGCAGTGCATTGCTGGCTGATGATTGGCCAAGCATGCACTGTGACCCCGCATGCTTGGCCAATCACAGCGCCCGAAACTCGGAGAGCAATAATTGGCTACAGGCAGGACGCCTGTAGCCAATTACAGCTCAGGGGCTTTAGTACATGCCCCACCATTTAAAAGGCCGCCACGCCATCGGCCCCGGTCACATGAGTTCCGGCTTTAGGAGAGATCAGTCTGCTGATTCTGTCTTTGCTTGATACTGAAAGATTTGCTCTTCTTTGCTAAACCATTGGCTATTTCTTTGCTAAACCATTGCTACCTAAGTCATTGATCGTTCATTGCTGCTGATTGCACAGTTAGCGTGTTATTAGCTGCTGCTGGGGATTAGTCTGGTGCGTGCTTACTGTTAGTACAGTATTGCAGTAGTACCAACCGCAGTGCTGTTAGCACAGCATTGCACCCCAACAGCACCCATAGGACTTCTAGTGTGTTAGTGGCAGCAAACACAGCTCCTATATTTTCTTCTCAGCAGCACCCATAGGACTTCTAGTGTGTTAGTGGCATCACACAGAGCTCCTATATTTTCTTCTCAGCAGCACCCATAGGACTTCTAGTGTGTTAGTGGCATCACACAGAGCTCCTATATTTTCTTCTCAGCAGCACCCATAGGACTTCTAGTGTGTTAGTGGCAGCAAACAGAGCTCCTATATTTTCTTCTCAGCAGCACCCATAGGACTTCTAATGTGTTAGTGGCATCACACAGAGTTCCTATATTTTCATCTCAGAAGCACCCATAGGACTTCTAGTGTGTTAGTGGCATCACACAGAGCTCCTATATTTTCTTCTCAGCAGCACCCATAGGACTTCTAGTGTGTTAGTGGTATCACACAGAGCTCCTATATTTTCATCTCAGAAGCACCCATAGGACTTCTAGTGTGTTAGTGGTATCACACAGAGCTCCTATATTTTCTTCTCAGCAGCACCCATAGGACTTCTAGTGTGTTAGTGGCAGCAAACAGAGCTCCTATATTTTCTTCTCAGCAGCACCCATAGGACTTCTAGTGTGTTAGTGGCAGCAAACAGAGCTCCTATATTTTCTTCTCAGCACAGCACCCATAGGACTTCTAGTGTGTTAGTGGCATCACACAGAGCTCCTATATTTTCTTCTCAGCAGCACCCATAGGACTTCTAGTGTGTTAGTGGCAGCAAACAGAGCTCCTATATTTTCTTCTCAGAAGCACCCATAGGACTTCTAGTGTGTTAGTGGCAGCAAACAGAGCTCCTATATTTTCTTCTTAGCAGCACCCATAGGACTTCTAATGTGTTAGTGGCATCACACAGAGTTCCTATATTTTCATCTCAGAAGCACCCATAGGACTTCTAGTGTGTTAGTGGCATCACACAGAGCTCCTATATTTCCTTCTTAGAAGCACCCATAGGACTTCTAGTGTGTTAGTGGCAGCAAACAGAGCTCCTATATTTTCTTCTCAGCAGCACCCATAGGACTTCTAGTGTGTTAGTGGCATCACACAGAGCTCCTATATTTTCTTCTTAGCAGCACCCATAGGACTTCTAATGTGTTAGTGGCATCACACAGAGTTCCTATATTTTCATCTCAGAAGCACCCATAGGACTTCTAGTGTGTTAGTGGCATCACACAGAGCTCCTATATTTTCTTCTTAGAAGCACCCATAGGACTTCTAGTGTGTTAGTGGCAGCAAACAGAGCTCCTATATTTTCTTCTCAGCAGCACCCATAGGACTTCTAGTGTGTTAGTGGCATCACACAGAGTTCCTATATTTTCATCTCAGAAGCACCCATAGGACTTCTAGTGTGTTAGTGGCATCACATAGAGCTCCTATATTTTCTTCTCAGCAGCACCCATAGGACTTCTAGTGTGTTAGTGGCATCACACAGAGCTCCTATATTTTCATCTCAGAAGCACCCATAGGACTTCTAGTGTGTTAGTGGCATCACACAGAGCTCCTATATTTTCTTCTCAGCAGCACCCATAGGACTTCTAGTGTGTTAGTGGCAGCAAACAGAGCTCCTATATTTTCATCTCAGAAGCACCCATAGGACTTCTAGTGTGTTAGTGGCATCACACAGAGCTCCTATATTTTCATCTCAGAAGCACCCATAGGACTTCTAGTGTGTTAGTGGCATCACACATAGCTCCTATATTTTCTTCTCAGCAGCACCCATAGGACTTCTAGTGTGTTAGTGGCATCACACAGAGCTCCTATATTTTCTTCTCAGCAGCACCCATAGGACTTCTAGTGTGTTAGTGGCAGCAAACAGAGCTCCTATATTTTCTTCTCAGCAGCACCCATAGGACTTCTAGTGTGTTAGTGGCATCACACAGAGTTCCTATATTTTCATCTCAGAAGCACCCATAGGACTTCTAGTGTGTTAGTGGCATCACACAGAGCTCCTATATTTTCTTCTCAGCAGCACCCATAGGACTTCTAGTGTGTTAGTGCCATCACACAGAGCTCCTATATTTTCTTCTCAGCAGCACCCATAGGACTTCTAGTGTGTTAGTGGCATCACACAGAGCTCCTATATTTTCATCTCAGAAGCACCAATAGGACTTCTAGTGTGTTAGTGGCAGCAAACAGAGCTCCTATATTTTCTTGTCAGCAGCACACATAGTACCTATAGTGTGTTAGTGTCAGCACCCATAGGACCTACAGTGTGTTGTGAGCACACATAGGAGTTCTATTTTTTATACTATATACACTACCGACTACAATGGCTGGAAGACCGCCAAGGAGAGGCAGAGCGTGCCGAGGCAAGAACACAGGGCAGGCAGGCTCTGTTTCTAGAGACAACAGTGCTGGCCGTGGACGTGGTCGTGCATCGTCATCAGCACGTGGCCATGGGACACGCTTGTCTTTGTTTTCGGCAGCTGGACATGTGGAGCCGCATCATGCCGAAGGCTTGGTAGAATGGATGACCAAGCCCTCCTCATCCTCCTCATCCTCTCTCACCCAGGCTCAGGGTACTGGCAGAGCAGCTGCCAACGCGTACTCAATGGCATCATCAGCCACCCCTTCCCTAGACCCACCATGTCCTCCTGAGGAGTCCCCCGAACTGTTTGAGCACAGTGTTGGGTACATGCTCCAGGAGGATGCCCAACGATTCGAAGGCTCGGATGATGATACCCAGCTTGAGGAAGTCAGTAGTGTGCGCGCAGAGAGAGGGGATGCTGAAGGACAGCAATCTGGCAGTAGTGTTCCACCAGCTGCAGCTTACTGCCAGGTTTGCTCTAGTGGTGAAGAGGGAGGGGATGATGAGGTCACTGACTCCACGTGGGTGCCTGAAGGGAGAGAGGAGGAGGAGGAGGAGGATGCAGCGTCACATGTCCAACGAGGCAGGATGCCCCCTGGAGGCCAGCTACAGGCCAGCACAGCAACTGTACCACACCGCAGAGCTCCGCCTGTGCAGGGCGCTGCCTCTGCACGTTATCACAAAAGTTCTTTGGTGTGGGCCTTTTTTGAGACGAGTGCATCAGATCGCACCACTGCTATTTGCAATATTTGTCTCAAGCGTATCTCGCGTGGCCAAAACATCAGCCGCTTGGGCACCACAAGCATGAGCAGACATATGTCGACCTGCCATGCAGCTCGTTGGCAAGCACACATAAAAGACCCACACCAAAGAACAAAGCGGACCTCTCCTTGCTCCTCATCAGCTGGGATCTCCATCCCCACTATATCTTCAGTCCTCTCTGAAAGCTGCTCTGAGAGGACTGAAGGTGTAGAATTAGGTGTGTCACAACCAAGTACTTGCAGTACACCGACGTCCGATTGTAGCAGGCAAATTTCCCTGCCCCAGCTGCTGGACCGTCGAAAGAAGTATACTCCCAGCCATCCACATGCCCAGTGGTTGAATGCTAGCTTGGCTAAATTGCTAGCACTTCAACTGCTGCCTTTTCAGTTGATAGACTCGGCCCCCTTCCGTGAGTTTGTTCAATGTGCGGTTCCTCAGTGGCAGGTTCCCAAACGCCACTTTTTCTCACGGAAGGCGATTCCGTCTCTCTACTGGCATGTGGAAGGCAATGTCCATGCCTCGCTGGACAGGGCGGTCAGCGGTAAGGTGCATATTACCGCTGACTCATGGTCCAGCAGGCATGGACAGGGACGTTATCTTTCTTTCACGGCCCATTGGGTCACTCTATTGGCAGCTGGGAGGGATGCAGGACAAGGTGCAGTAGTGTTGGAGGTTGTTCCGCCACCACGCCTCCAAAATGCTACTACTGGTTGTGACACACCTCTCTCCTCCACCCCCTCCTCTTCTTCTTCCTCCATGTCCTCTTCGAGTGCTCTGTCCTCGGAACCAGCGGTGCTCCGTAGGCGTACAAGGGGCTACGCGAGTACGCAGGCAAAAAGATGCCATGCCGTGCTTGCGCTGGTGTGTTTGGGGGACAGGAGCCACACTGGGCCAGAGGTTCTGGCAGCTCTGCAGGGGCAGGCCGAGAGGTGGTTGACGCCACGCCAGCTTAAGCCAGGAATGGTCGTTTCTGATAATGGCACCAACCTCCTCTCCGCCCTGCGACAGGGGCAGCTCACCCATGTGCCCTGTATGGCTCACGTCCTCAACCTGGTGGTGCAGCGGTTCTTGGGCAGGTTCCCAGGCTTACAGGATGTCCTGAGGCAGGCCAGGAAAGTCTGTGTGCATTTCCGCCGATCTTATAATGCCAGTGCTCGGCTGACTGAGCTGCAAAAGGAGCTGAACCTGCCCAAGAACCGCCTAATATGTGACATGCCCACCAGGTGGAACTCAACGTTGGCCATGCTGCAGCGACTGCACACGCAGCAGAGGGCCATCAATGAGTACCTTTGCGACTACGGCACCAGGACAGGGTCAGGGGAGCTTGGCTTTTTTTCCCCACGCCAGTGGAGCATGATCAGGGATGCATGCACTGTCCTCTCACCATTTGAGGAGGCCACGAGGATGGTGAGCAGTGACAGTGCATGCATCAGTGACACTGTACCTCTTGTCCACCTGTTGGAGCATACGCTGCGTGGGATAATGGACAGGGCACTTGAGGCAGAACAGAGGCAGGAAGAGGAGGACTTCCTTGTCTCTCAAGGCCCCCTTTATCCAGACAATGTTCCTTCTGTCCCACCCATCACACAGGAAGAGGAGGAGGAGGAGGAGGAGGAGGATTGTGTGAGCATGGAGGTGGAGCCTGGCACTCAGCATCAGCAGCAGCAGTCTTTTAGGGATGATGTACAGTCCCAACAAACCAGTGGACTTGTACGTGGCTGGGAGGAGGTGGCTGGCGATCATGTCATCCTCAGTGACCCAGAAGACTCCGGACCGAATGCCTCAGCTAACCTACGCTGCATGGCCTCCCTGATCCTGCAAAGCCTGCGGAAGGATCCTCGTGTTCTTCGGATCAAGGAGAGTGACCATTACTGGCTGGCCACTCTCCTTGATCCACGGTACAAGGGTAAGGTTGCGGACCTTATCTTGCCGTCGCAGAGGGAGCAGAGGATGAGACATCTCAGGGAGGCCTTGCAGAAAGGTCTGTGCAACGCGTTCCCAGAAACTGGGAGGTTACAAACTCCTGGTCCTGGACGACGAGTTGCTGAGGCTTCGGTCAGTAGCAGAAGGAGCGGTGGGGAAGGTGGACGTCTGACCGATGCGTTCAGACAATTTTTTAGTCCGCAGCCCCAAGGTATGATCGGTTCCAGCAACCATCGCCAGCGTCTGATATACATGGTGCAGGAATACCTAGGGGCAAGGTCAGACTTGGACACCTTTCCCACCAAAAATCCTCTGGCTTACTGGGTCCTGAGGATGGATCACTGGCCAGAGCTTGCACAGTATGCAATTGAGCTACTGGCCTGTCCTGCATCCAGCGTTCTTTCCGAACGCACATTCAGTGCTGCTGGAGGATTTGTCACCGATCATAGGGTGCGCCTGTCCACCGACTCGGTTGATCGACTGACCTTCATAAAAATGAATCAGTCTTGGATCACCACCAGCTACCAGACACCTGAAGCGGATATAACGGAATAATTTATAATGTCACATCCCTTCAAGACTGCCTATGCTGATGCTGAGTGACTGTCCTGTTATGTTCACTGACTATCCTCTTCCTCCTCCTCAATGATCCATGCCACCACACCAGTGCCTAAGGCACAATTTTTCAGCCCCTGTATAACAGGGGCGTGTAATTACAATTTTTTAAAAAGATGCTTCGCAACAGGTCTGACTGCTGTGCTCAGAGTACAGTATCTGTGAGGGGTTGCAGTGTTGTGGCACCAGCACCAGTGCCTAAGGCACAATTTTTCAGCCCCTGTTGGGGCGTGTAATTACAATTTTTAGGCAATGCTTTGCAACAGGTCTCATTGCTGTGCTCAGAGTACAGTATCTGTGAGGGGTTGCAGTGTTGTGGCACCAGCACCAGTGCCTAAGGCACAATTTTTCAGCCCCTGTATAACAGGGGCGTGTAATTACAATTTTTTAAAAAGATGCTTCGCAACAGGTGTGACTGCTGTGCTCCAAGTACAGTATCTGTGAGGGGTTGCAGTGTTGTGGCACCAGCACCAATGCCTAAGGCACAATTTTTCAGCCCCTGTTTAACAGGGGCGTGTAATTACAAATCTTGATCTAATAGTTCACAGCAGGGCCCATTCCTGCGCCCACCAAGAGTAACTATGAGGGCCTACAGTCTTGTGGCAACACCGTCCACCACCACCACCACCACCAAAGGCCCAATTTTTCTGCCCTGTTCAACAGGTGCATGCAATTACAAATCTTGATCTAATAACTCACAGCAGGGCCCATTCCTGCACCCACCAAGAGTAACTGTGAGGGCTTACAGTCTTGTGGCAACACCGTCCACCACCGCCACCACCACCACCAAAGGCCCAATTTTTCTGCCCGGTTCAACAGGTGCATGCAAGTACAAATCTTGATCTATTAACTCACAGCAGGGCCCATTCCTGTGCCCACCAGTCTTGTGGCTACACCAACATCTAATAGGGCAAATTTCTGCAGAGTATATACGGCAGGCCCCTACTTTCAAACATCCAACTTACAAACGACTCCTACTTGCAAACGGCAAGAGAAAACAGGAAGTGAGAGGAAATCTACCCCTAGGAAGGAAAATTCTATCCTGTTAGATTTAATTTGGGAAAAAGGTATCTCCTCTCTACTGATGCTTTATCACCAATCCTTGTTTCAATTAAAACCCCACTTTTCCAAAAACATTTGTCATTGGGACGGAAAGTGAGGTGACATGTTCTGAACAGATGTGCAAAGACAGCAAATGTTACAGGGGTGATAACCCCTCCCTATGTTCTCCAAAAAGCTTAAAAATTGATTTTTTTGGGATGTAGCTACACTTCATAATGTACCTGTTCAGATTCTACTTAAGAACAAACCTACAGTCCATGTCTTGTTTGCACCACCTATATACTGCTGTTCAGAGTATATAGGGTTGTAGGTATAGGGTTTTATTTTGGGTGCGGGGTCCCCCTTAGTATCCATACAAGACCCAAAGGGGCTGGGGTGGGGTGATGGGGTACCCATGCCATTTTTCTCAAGGATTTTCAGCCATATGGCGGCCAGGACAAGACATGACATTAAAGCCGCAAGTGGTTTTAAATGGCTTCTTTTTTTCCTTTACAAATGTCATTTTGTGCAAGGACAGTTCTAAACACGGGAAACACATGCCACTTCACAGGCATACTTTAGACACCCCCCAGGTACCATATTTAAAGGAAAATTTCACTTTTTTTTTTTTCACTTTATGCATCATTAAAATGACTGCTCCCGAAAAAACTTTAGTTTTTAAAATTTCTTTTTGCATTGATATATGTCCCCTGGGGCAGGACCCGGGTCCCCAAACCTGTTTTATGACATTAACATGCATATTGGCCGTTGTAATTAGCAATTTTGATTTCGAACGTTCGCGTCCATTATAACGAATAGGGTTCGAAAATTTGCGCGAACTTTCGGTCCGTTCGAAGGTTCTGGTGCGAACCGAACCCGGGGGTGTTCGGCTCATCCCTACTGATGATGAGTCTGACATTGATACCAGGGAAGAGGACGCTTTGGCAGCTGCTTTGCCAGTACCCTGAGCCTGGGTGAGAGAGGATGAGGAGGAGGAGGAGGGCTTGGTCATCCACTCTACCAAGTCTTCGGCATGATGTGGCTCAACATGTCCAGCTGCCGAAAAGAAGGACAAGCGTGTCCCATGGCCATGTGCTGATGACAATGCACTGCGTCCACGACCAGCACTGTTGCCCCCAGACACAGAGCCTGCTTGCCCTCTTTTATTGCCTCCTGACTGTCTGCCTCTCCTTGTTTGCCTTCCAGACATTCTAATAGATGGCCTGCAGGGAGATGGGAAAAAAGCAATAAGGGCTACCTTCAGGTGTCCTTCTCTGTCCCTTGAAACAAGGACTTGCACAGTGAAAGAAACTGACACTCTCCCTACCTACAGTTTTCTGTCCCTAGAAAAAATGTTTTTTTTAAGCACAATATAGCACAAGGAGAATTCACTCACTGTCCTTCCAGGTCCCTAGAAACAAGGACTTGCACAGTGAAAGAAACTGACACTCTCCCTACCTACAGTTTTCTGTCCCTAGAAAAAATGTTTTTTTTAAGCACAATATAGCACAAGGAGAATTCACTCACTGTCCTTCCAGGTCCCTGGAAACAAGGACTTGCACAGTGAAAGAAACTGACACTCTCCCTACCTACAGTTTTCTGTCCCTAGAAAAAATGTTTTTTTTAAGCACAATATAGCACAAGGAGAATTCACTCACTGTCCTTCCAGGTCCCTAGAAACAAGGACTTGCACAGTGAAAGAAACTGACACTCTCCCTACCTACAGTTTTCTGTCCCTAGAAAAAATGTTTTTTTTAAGCACACTATAGCACAAGGAGAATTCACTCACTGTCCTTCCAGGTCCCTGGAAACAAGGACTTGCACAGTGAAAGAAACTGACACTCTCCCTACCTACAGTTTTCTGTCCCTAGAAAAAATGTTTTTTTTAAGCACAATATAGCACAAGGAGAATTCACTCACTGTCCTTCCAGGTCCCTAGAAACAAGGACTTGCACAGTGAAAGAAACTGACACTCTCCCTACCTACATTTTTCTGTCCCTAGAAAAAATGTTTTTTTTAAGCACACTATAGCACAAGGAGAATTCACTCACTGTCCTTCCAGGTCCCTGGAAACAAGGACTTGCACAGTGAAAGAAACTGACACTCTCCCTACCTACAGTTTTCTGTCCCTAGAAAAAATGTTTTTTTTAAGCACAATATAGCACAAGGAGAATTCACTCACTGTCCTTCCAGGTCCCTAGAAACAAGGACTTGCACAGTGAAAGAAACTGACACTCTCCCTACCTACAGTTTTCTGTCCCTAGAAAAAATGTTTTTTTTAAGCACACTATAGCACAAGGAGAATTCACTCACTGTCCTTCCAGGTCCCTGGAAACAAGGACTTGCACAGTGAAAGAAACTGACACTCTCCCTACCTACAGTTTTCTGTCCCTAGAAAAAATGTTTTTTTTAAGCACACTATAGCACAAGGAGAATTCACTCACTGTCCTTCCAGGTCCCTAGAAACAAGGACTTGCACAGTGAAAGAAACTGACACTCTCCCTACCTACAGTTTTCTGTCCCTAGAAAAAATGTTTTTTTTAAGCACAATATAGCACAAGGAGAATTCACTCACTGTCCTTCCAGGTCCCTGGAAACAAGGACTTGCACAGTGAAAGAAACTGACACTCTCCCTACCTACAGTTTTCTGTCCCTAGAAAAAATGTTTTTTTTAAGCACACTATAGCACAAGGAGAATTCACTCACTGTCCTTCCAGGTCCCTGGAAACAAGGACTTGCACAGTGAAAGAAACTGACACTCTCCCTACCTACAGTTTTCTGTCCCTAGAAAAAATGTTTTTTTTAAGCACAATATAGCACAAGGAGAATTCACTCACTGTCCTTCCAGGTCCCTAGAAACAAGGACTTGCACAGTGAAATAAACTGATACTCTCCCTACCTACAGTTTTCTGTCCCTAGAAAAAATGTTTTTTTTTAAGCACAATATAGCACAAGGAGAATTCACTCACTGTCCTTCCAGGTCCCTGGAAACAAGGACTTGCACAGTGAAAGAAACTGACACTCTCCCTACCTACAGTTTTCTGTCCCTAGAAAAAATGTTTTTTTTAAGCACAATATAGCACAAGGAGAATTCACTCACTGTCCTTCCAGGTCCCTAGAAACAAGGACTTGCACAGTGAAAGAAACTGACACTCTCCCTACCTACAGTTTTCTGTCCCTAGAAAAAATGTTTTTTTTAAGCACAATATAGCACAAGGAGAATTCACTCACTGTCCTTCCAGGTCCCTGGAAACAAGGACTTGCACAGTGAAAGAAACTGACACTCTCCCTACCTACAGTTTTCTGTCCCTAGAAAAAATGTTTTTTTTAAGCACAATATAGCACAAGGAGAATTCACTCACTGTCCTTCCAGGTCCCTAGAAACAAGGACTTGCACAGTGAAAGAAACTGACACTCTCCCTACCTACAGTTTTCTGTCCCTAGAAAAAATGTTTTTTTTAAGCACAATATAGCACAAGGAGAATTCACTCACTGTCCTTCCAGGTCCCTAGAAACAAGGACTTGCACAGTGAAAGAAACTGACACTCTCCCTACCTACAGTTTTCTGTCCCTAGAAAAAATGTTTTTTTTAAGCACAATATAGCACAAGGAGAATTCACTCACTGTCCTTCCAGGTCCCTGGAAACAAGGACTTGCACAGTGAAAGAAACTGACACTCTCCCTACCTACAGTTTTCTGTCCCTAGAAAAAATGTTTTTTTTAAGCACAATATAGCACAAGGAGAATTCACTCACTGTCCTTCCAGGTCCCTAGAAACAAGGACTTGCACAGTGAAAGAAACTGACACTCTCCCTACCTACAGTTTTCTGTCCCTAGAAAAAATGTTTTTTTTAAGCACAATATAGCACAAGGAGAATTCACTCACTGTCCTTCCAGGTCCCTAGAAACAAGGACTTGCACAGTGAAAGAAACTGACACTCTCCCTACCTACAGTTTTCTGTCCCTAGAAAAAATGTTTTTTTTAAGCACAATATAGCACAAGGAGAATTCACTCACTGTCCTTCCAGGTCCCTAGAAACAAGGACTTACACAGTGAAAGAAACTGACACTCTCCCTACCTACAGTTTTCTGTCCCTAGAAAAAATGTTTTTTTTAAGCACACTATAGCACAAGCACAAAACACACTGACACTCTCCCTACCTATCCTTCTCTTTCCCTAAACTAAAGGAATCCAGGTTAAGCAAGAAAGAAATAAAAGTCACTGTCCCTGCCTATGCTGCTCTATCCCTGCTCCGGAACACACTACACTAGGCCGCCGTGCTGGCGGCCTTTTATAGTGTGGGGCGTGTACTAAACACCCTCAGCAATAATTGGCCACAGGCATCCTGCCTGTGGCCAATCATTGCTCTCCTCGCTGCCGGCGCTGTGATTGGCCAAGCATGCGGGGTCACAGTGCATGATTGGCCAATCACAGCGCCTGGATGACACTGCGATGGCGTAGTGCATTGTGGGCCGTTCGCGTCACTCGAATTTGGCGCGAACGGCCCAAATCGTTCGATCTTCGTCGAACGATCGAACAGCCGATGTTCGAGTCGAACGTATGTTCGACTCGAACACGAAGCTCATCCCTAGTTGGTATGAGAGTTGGTGTTGGTGTGACTGAGAGTGGAGGGATTGAGGATTGGAGTATTCTTATTTTACCGGTCCATGCAAAAAAAAAAATATACTAATCTACTTCTCCTACCATGAATACGTAGTATATGCTGCCTGGGCTGGCCTAGTAGTGGCACTGGCTAACACAACAAAAAAAAATAGGTAGGGGCAGACAGACAGCAATATAATAAAACACAGTCCCAGAAAAGGGAAAAAAACTAACTTTAGAAAATCCTAGGAGTAATAGAAATAGTAAGAAATTTATAATTTCTATATCAATCTCTTTGAATGACTCACAAATCAAACACCACCCACACCCTGTCTAGAATGTAGTCTGACAAAGAAGAAAAATACAATATGTCAGAGATATTACATAAATAAAATTATAAATTAGAATGTAGACTCTAGAATCTCAATCTAATATCCTTAAGAAACAAAGAATTTCTCTCTCCCAAGTAAAAAATTTACTCACAAAATCCAACAGAACAGTGCAACCTACCCAACCACACCCTATCTGGACTCTGGATGGAATGCGCTGCAGTCTAACACAGAAAAACACACATACACACACATTATAGCACATGTCTATAAGAAACAAGCTCATTGGGGGAAGAGACAACCTCTTCAGGGGAAGGGACAAGCTTATTGGCCATTGGCCAAAGTCCAGAACTAATTCAGAACTAACGAAATAGAATTTAAGTTTTTACGAATTGTCGTTGTTTTCATTTCCGTTTTCCGAAGATTCGTAATTTTTTTTCCGTTCATTTTGATATTCGTTAATATGGATCTTTGTTCGTTATTCGTTGTTTTGTTTTTCGAATATTCGTAATATCTCGTTTTCGTTCATTTTTATTTTCGTTATTTTTTATCTTTTTTCTGTGTTTTCGTTGTTTTTATGTTTTCGTTTTTCACTTTTTCGTTTTTTGTTTGTTTCAAATTTACTAAATTCGTATTTTATTTGTTTTCCATATTCGTTCGTTTAGATTATTCGTTGTTCGTTTGTAATGTTATCGAACTGTTCGTTCATTCGTATGTTTACGAATCAACGAATATAACGAATTTTGACGGATAACGAATTCGTAACTAAACGAATTGCACATGTCTAGTGAGCACCCAGTTGTAACCAGTTGCTAATTACCCAGTTGTAACCAACTGTTAGTCACCAAGTTGTAACCAGTTTACTCCCGATCATAACCAGAGACCAGGAGCTATCCTGTGGCATTTTAGTCATTATACTTGGAGCTGTCAGAACAGAAACTTCAGCTGCCATGGACGTTAGTACTCACCCAGTTGTACCAGTTGGTAATCACTCAGTCATAACCATTTGGTAATCACCCAGTGTGGCCAGTTAGTAATCACCCAGCTGTACCAGTTAGTAAAATGACCCAATTGTGGCCAGTTGGTAATTACCCAGTTGTAACCAGTAGGTAATCCAGGCCAGATCGTCTACAGACTGCCAATACCAAGATGACTATATGGACGGGACAACAACAAACTAGATGTATAGACAGCAGCGTCTTGGCTTTTTTTTTTTTACCAAAGTTCTGTACATTGGGCAGTAGAATAAATGTTCTAAAAAACATAGGGGATTTTTTAAATGCTCTCTTTGCACATCAATACAATATATAAAAAAATTTTATTCAAAAATATTAACTCACATAAAAATCTAAAAATCAATGATGTCTTATGTACCAAGACATTCCCAGTTATTACATTTCAACCTCCATAGATACCCTCAAGTTCCCATTGCGCAATAGGCTTCATTGCCTTCACAATCAGGTACAGTGTCATTATTCCCATTCTATTAATGCCAATTCCTGCAGCTGAGGATAATTCTCAACACATTTCTTAAATCACAGATTTGCTTCATCAGGAGACATAGGAGGCGTGTATCAGAGAGTCCATCCACTGGCTATCTCCTACAAAAAGGGTTGACAACAGGAGACATACAGAGGGTCCAAAATTATGTATATTTACAACAAACCTGCTTTACATGTATAGTAATCATCAAGTGTCTTAACGCTTTCTCTCCCTTCCCCAGTGGCCTTTTAACTTGGTCATTAAACTGAGATGGGGTTAGGAGGGACTTCCCGATCATGTGATTACTGTGATTGGCTATCATGGTAGTCATATGATTGGGCGCCCACACTGCTGACTCCCAATCATTCATAACCAGAGATCGGGAACTGTCTGTGACAGTTTGGTAACTGTGCTAGAAGCTGAGCCGCCACGGATATTGGTAGTCACCCAGTTGTACCAGTTGGTAATAACCCCCTTGTAGCTAGTTAGTAACTACCCAGTTGTACCAGTTGGTTATCATCCAGTTGTAAGCAGTTGGTAATCACCTAATTATACCAGTTGGCAATCACCCAGTTGTACCAGTTGGTAATCAGCTTGTTGTAACCAGTTGCCAATCACTCAGTAGTACAAGCTGGTAATCACACAGTTGTCCCAGTTAATAATCACCCAGCTGTAACCAGTTGGTAGTCACTCAGTTGTACCAGTTGGTAATCACCCAGTTGAAACCAATTGGTAATCACCCAGTTGAAACCAGTTGGTAATTACCCAGTTGTACCAGTTGGTAATCACCTCGTTGTAACCAGTTAGCAATCACCCACTTGTAATCAGTTGGTAATCACCTAGTTTTAACCAGTTCGTAATCAGCCAGTTGTACCAGCTGGTAATCACCCAGTTGTCCCGGTTTATATTCGCCCAGCTGTAACCAGTTGGTAATCACTCAGTTGTACCAGTTGGTAATCACCCAGTTGGTAATCAACCAGTTGAAACTAGTTGGTAATCACCCAGTTGTACCAGTTGGTAATCACTCAGTTGTAACCTGCTCATAATTACCCAGTTGGGACCAGTTGTTGATCATCCAGTTGTACCAGTTGATAAACACCTAATTGTATCAGGCAGTTGTAACCAGTTGGTATAACCATCTAGTTGTAATCAGCGGGTAATTATCTAGTTGTTAACAGTTGGTAATCATCTAGTCATGGGCGTCCGCTCCATAGGGCAAGGGGGGTCAATTGCCCCCCCCCTGGAGACACATTATATTTATATGGACATGGAGTGAAGCGAAATGATCCTCAAGAGCTATTTCACACTGCCAGCTGGCCACTAGGGATGGGCCCGGTGCTCGATTCGAACCCATGTTCGAATCGAGCATCGGGCGTTCGCTCGCTCGTCGAGCCCAGAACTATTTGGGCCGTTCGCATCACATTCGTGTGATGCGAGCGGCCCCGCAATGCATTGCGGCCGGCGCGGCCGGCGCAGTGCATTGCTGGCTGATGATTGGCCAAGCATGCACTGTGACCCCGCATGCTTGGCCAATCACAGCGCCCGAAACTCGGAGAGCAATAATTGGCTACAGGCAGGACGGCTGTAGCCAATTACAGCTCAGGGGCTTTAGTACACGCCCCACCATTTAAAAGGCCGCCACGCCACCGGCCCCGGTCACATGAGTTCCGGCTTTAGGAGAGATTAGTCTGCTGATTCTGTCTTTGCTTGATACTGAAAGATTTGCTCTTCTTTGCTAAACCATTGGCTATTTCTTTGCTAAACCATTGCTACCTAAGTCATTGATCGTTCATTGCTGCTGATTGCACAGTTAGTGTGTTATTAGCTGCTGCTGGGGATTAGTCTGGTGCGTGCTTACTGTTAGTACAGTATTGCAGTAGTACCAACCGCAGTGCTGTTAGCACAGCATTGCACCCCAACAGCACCCATAGGACTTCTAGTGTGTTAGTGGCAGCAAACAGAGCTCCTATATTTTCTTCTCAGCAGCACCCATAGGACTTCTAGTGTGTTAGTGGCATCACACAGAGCTCCTATATTTTCTTCTCAGCAGCACCCATAGGACTTCTAGTGTGTTAGTGGCAGCAAACAGAGCTCCTATATTTTCTTCTCAGCAGCACCCATAGGACTTCTAGTGTGTTAGTGGCAGCAAACAGAGCTCCTATATTTTCTTCTCAGCAGCACCCATAGGACTTCTAGTGTGTTAGTGGCAGCAAACAGAGCTCCTATATTTTCTTCTCAGCAGCACCCATAGGACTTCTAGTGTGTTAGTGGCAGCAAACAGAGCTCCTATATTTTCTTCTCAGCAGCACCCATAGGACTTCTAGTGTGTTAGTGGCATCACACAGAGCTCCTATATTTTCTTCTCAGCAGCACCCATAGGACTTCTAGTGTGTTAGTGGCAGCAAACAGAGCTCCTATATTTTCTTCTCAGCAGCACCCATAGGACTTCTAGTGTGTTAGTGGCATCACACAGAGCTCCTATATTTTCTTCTCAGCAGCACCCATAGGACTTCTAGTGTGTTAGTGGCAGCAAACAGAGCTCCTATATTTTCTTCTCAGCAGCACCCATAGGACTTCTAATGTGTTAGTGGCATCACACAGAGTTCCTATATTTTCATCTCAGCAGCACCCATAGGACTTCTAGTGTGTTAGTGGCAGCAAACAGAGCTCCTATATTTTCTTCTCAGCAGCACCCATAGGACTTCTAGTGTGTTAGTGGCAGCAAACAGAGCTCCTATATTTTCTTCTCAGCAGCACCCATAGGACTTCTAGTGTGTTAGTGGCAGCAAACAGAGCTCCTATATTTTCTTCTCAGCAGCACCCATAGGACTTCTAGTGTGTTAGTGGCATCACACAGAGCTCCTATATTTTCTTCTCAGCAGCACCCATAGGACTTCTAGTGTGTTAGTGGCAGCAAACAGAGCTCCTATATTTTCTTCTCAGCAGCACCCATAGGACTTCTAGTGTGTTAGTGGCAGCAAACAGAGCTCCTATATTTTCTTCTCAGCAGCACCCATAGGACTTCTAGTGTGTTAGTGGCAGCAAACAGAGCTCCTATATTTTCTTGTCAGCAGCACACATAGTACCTATAGTGTGTTAGTGTCAGCACCCATAGGACCTACAGTGTGTTGTGAGCACACATAGGAGTTCTATTTTTTATACTATATACACTACCGACTACAATGGCTGGAAGACCGCCAAGGAGAGGCAGAGCGTGCCGAGGCAAGAACACAGGGCAGGCAGGCTCTGTTTCTAGAGACAACAGTGCTGGCCGTGGACGTGGTCGTGCATCGTCATCAGCACGTGGCCATGGGACACGCTTGTCTTTGTTTTCGGCAGCTGGACATGTGGAGCCGCATCATGCCGAAGGCTTGGTAGAATGGATGACCAAGCCCTCCTCATCCTCCTCATCCTCTCTCACCCAGGCTCAGGGTACTGGCAGAGCAGCTGCCAACGCGTACTCAATGGCATCATCAGCCACCCCTTCCCTAGACCCACCATGTCCTCCTGAGGAGTCCCCCGAACTGTTTGAGCACAGTGTTGGGTACATGCTCCAGGAGGATGCCCAACGATTCGAAGGCTCGGATGATGATACCCAGCTTGAGGAAGTCAGTAGTGTGCGCGCAGAGAGAGGGGATGCTGAAGGACAGCAATCTGGCAGTAGTGTTCCACCAGCTGCAGCTTACTGCCAGGTTTGCTCTAGTGGTGAAGAGGGAGGGGATGATGAGGTCACTGACTCCACGTGGGTGCCTGAAGGGAGAGAGGAGGAGGAGGAGGAGGATGCAGCGTCACATGTCCAACGAGGCAGGATGCCCCCTGGAGGCCAGCTAGAGGCCAGCACAGCAACTGTACCACACCGCAGAGCTCCGCCTGTGCAGGGCGCTGCCTCTGCACGTTATCACAAAAGTTCTTTGGTGTGGGCCTTTTTTGAGACGAGTGCATCAGATCGCACCACTGCTATTTGCAATATTTGTCTCAAGCGTATCTCGCGTGGCCAAAACATCAGCCGCTTGGGCACCACAAGCATGAGCAGACATATGTCGACCTGCCATGCAGCTCGTTGGCAAGCACACATAAAAGACCCACACCAAAGAACAAAGCGGACCTCTCCTTGCTCCTCATCAGCTGGGATCTCCATCCCCACTATATCTTCAGTCCTCTCTGAAAGCTGCTCTGAGAGGACTGAAGGTGTAGAATTAGGTGTGTCACAACCAAGTACTTGCAGTACACCGACGTCCGATTGTAGCAGGCAAATTTCCCTGCCCCAGCTGCTGGACCGTCGAAAGAAGTATACTCCCAGCCATCCACATGCCCAGCGGTTGAATGCTAGCTTGGCTAAATTGCTAGCACTTCAACTGCTGCCTTTTCAGTTGATAGACTCGGCCCCCTTCCGTGAGTTTGTTCAATGTGCGGTTCCTCAGTGGCAGGTTCCCAAACGCCACTTTTTCTCATGGAAGGCGATTCCGTCTCTCTACTGGCATGTGGAAGGCAATGTCCATGCCTCGCTGGACAGGGCGGTCAGCGGTAAGGTGCATATTACCGCTGACTCATGGTCCAGCAGGCATGGACAGGGACGTTATCTTTCTTTCACGGCCCATTGGGTCACTCTATTGGTAGCTGGGAGGGATGCAGGACAAGGTGCAGTAGTGTTGGAGGTTGTTCCGCCACCACGCCTCCAAAATGCTACTACTGGTTGTGACACACCTCTCTCCTCCACCCCCTCCTCTTCTTCTTCCTCCATGTCCTCTTCGAGTGCTCTGTCCTCGGAACCAGCGGTGCTCCGTAGGCGTACAAGGGGCTACGCGAGTACGCAGGCAAAAAGATGCCATGCCGTGCTTGCGCTGGTGTGTTTGGGGGACAGGAGCCACACTGGGCCAGAGGTTCTGGCAGCTCTGCAGGGGCAGGCCGAGAGGTGGTTGACGCCACTCCAGCTTAAGCCAGGAATGGTCGTTTCTGATAATGGCACCAACCTCCTCTCCGCCCTGCGACAGGGGCAGCTCACCCATGTGCCCTGTATGGCTCACGTCCTCAACCTGGTGGTGCAGCGGTTCTTGGGCAGGTTCCCAGGCTTACAGGATGTCCTGAGGCAGGCCAGGAAAGTCTGTGTGCATTTCCGCCGATCTTATAATGCCAGTGCTCGGCTGACTGAGCTGCAAAAGGAGCTGAACCTGCCCAAGAACCGCCTAATATGTGACATGCCCACCAGGTGGAACTCAACGTTGGCCATGCTGCAGCGACTGCACACGCAGCAGAGGGCCATCAATGAGTACCTTTGCGACTACGGCACCAGGACAGGGTCAGGGGAGCTTGGCTTTTTTTCCCCACGCCAGTGGAGCATGATCAGGGATGCATGCACTGTCCTCTCACCATTTGAGGAGGCCACGAGGATGGTGAGCAGTGACAGTGCATGCATCAGTGACACTGTACCTCTTGTCCACCTGTTGGAGCATACGCTGCGTGGGATAATGGACAGGGCACTTGAGGCAGAACAGAGGCAGGAAGAGGAGGACTTCCTTGTCTCTCAAGGCCCCCTTTATCCAGACAATGTTCCTTCTGTCCCACCCATCACACAGGAAGAGGAGGAGGAGGAGGAGGAGGAGGATTGTGTGAGCATGGAGGTGGAGCCTGGCACTCAGCATCAGCAGCAGCAGTCTTTTAGGGATGATGTACAGTCCCAACAAACCAGTGGACTTGTACGTGGCTGGGAGGAGGTGGCTGGCGATCATGTCATCCTCAGTGACCCAGAAGACTCCGGACCGAATGCCTCAGCTAACCTACGCTGCATGGCCTCCCTGATCCTGCAAAGCCTGCGGAAGGATCCTCGTGTTCTTCGGATCAAGGAGAGTGACCATTACTGGCTGGCCACTCTCCTTGATCCACGGTACAAGGGTAAGGTTGCGGACCTTATCTTGCCGTCGCAGAGGGAGCAGAGGATGAGACATCTCAGGGAGGCCTTGCAGAAAGGTCTGTGCAACGCGTTCCCAGAAACTGGGAGGTTACAAACTCCTGGTCCTGGACGACAAGTTGCTGAGGCTTCGGTCAGTAGCAGAAGGAGCGGTGGGGAAGGTGGACGTCTGACCGATGCGTTCAGACAATTTTTTAGTCCGCAGCCCCAAGGTATGATCGGTTCCAGCAACCATCGCCAGCGTCTGATATACATGGTGCAGGAATACCTAGGGGCAAGGTCAGACTTGGACACCTTTCCCACCGAAAATCCTCTGGCTTACTGGGTCCTGAGGATGGATCACTGGCCAGAGCTTGCACAGTATGCAATTGAGCTACTGGCCTGTCCTGCATCCAGCGTTCTTTCCGAACGCACATTCAGTGCTGCTGGAGGATTTGTCACCGATCATAGGGTGCGCCTGTCCACCGACTCGGTTGATCGACTGACCTTCATAAAAATGAATCAGTCTTGGATCACCACCAGCTACCAGACACCTGAAGCGGATATAACGGAATAATTTATAATGTCACATCCCTTCAAGACTGCCTATGCTGATGCTGAGTGACTGTCCTGTTATGTTCACTGACTATCCTCTTCCTCCTCCTCAATGATCCATGCCACCACACCAGTGCCTAAGGCACAATTTTTCAGCCCCTGTATAACAGGGGCGTGTAATTACAATTTTTTTAAAAGATGCTTCGCAACAGGTGTGACTGCTGTGCTCAGAGTACAGTATCTGTGAGGGGTTGCAGTGTTGTGGCACCAGCACCAGTGCCTAAGGCACAATTTTTCAGCCCCTGTTGGGGCGTGTAATTACAATTTTTAGGCAATGCTTTGCAACAGGTCTCATTGCTGTGCTCAGAGTACAGTATCTGTGAGGGGTTGCAGTGTTGTGGCACCAGCACCAGTGCCTAAGGCACAATTTTTCAGCCCCTGTATAACAGGGGCGTGTAATTAAATTTTTTTAAAAAGATGCTTCGCAACAGGTGTGACTGCTGTGCTCAGAGTACAGTATCTGTGAGGGGTTGCAGTGTTGTGGCACCAGCACCAGTGCCTAAGGCACAATTTTTCAGCCCCTGTTGGGGCGTGTAATTACAATTTTTAGGCAATGCTTTGCAACAGGTCTCATTGCTGTGCTCAGAGTACAGTATCTGTGAGGGGTTGCAGTGTTGTGGCACCAGCACCAGTGCCTAAGGCACAATTTTTCAGCCCCTGTATAACAGGGGCGTGTAATTACAATTTTTTAAAAAGATGCTTCGCAACAGGTGTGACTGCTGTGCTCCAAGTACAGTATCTGTGAGGGGTTGCAGTGTTGTGGCACCAGTACCAATGCCTAAGGCACAATTTTTCAGCCCCTGTTTAACAGGGGCGTGTAATTACAAATCTTGATCTAATAGTTCACAGCAGGGCCCATTCCTGCGCCCACCAAGAGTAACTATGAGGGCCTACAGTCTTGTGGCAACACCGTCCACCACCACCACCACCACCAAAGGCCCAATTTTTCTGCCCTGTTCAACAGGTGCATGCAATTACAAATCTTGATCTAATAACTCACAGCAGGGCCCATTCCTGCACCCACCAAGAGTAACTGTGAGGGCTTACAGTCTTGTGGCAACACCGTCCACCACCACCACCACCACCACCAAAGGCCCAATTTTTCTGCCCGGTTCAACAGGTGCATGCAAGTACAAATCTTGATCTATTAACTCACAGCAGGGCCCATTCCTGTGCCCACCAGTCTTGTGGCTACACCAACATCTAATAGGGCAAATTTCTGCAGAGTATATACGGCAGGCCCCTACTTTCAAACATCCAACTTACAAACGACTCCTACTTGCAAACGGCAAGAGAAAACAGGAAGTGAGAGGAAATCTACCCCTAGGAAGGAAAATTCTATCCTGTTAGATTTAATTTGGGAAAAAGGTATCTCCTCTCTACTGATGCTTTATCACCAATCCTTGTTTCAATTAAAACCCCACTTTTCCAAAAACATTTGTCATTGGGACGGAAAGTGAGGTGACATGTTCTGAACAGATGTGCAAAGACAGCAAATGTTACAGGGGTGATAACCCCTCCCTATGTTCTCCAAAAAGCTTAAAAATTGATTTTTTTGGGATGTAGCTACACTTCATAATGTACCTGTTCAGATTCTACTTAAGAACAAACCTACAGTCCATGTCTTGTTTGCACCACCTATATACTGCTGTTCAGAGTATATAGGGTTGTAGGTATAGGGTTTTATTTTGGGTGCGGGGTCCCCCTTAGTATCCATACAAGACCCAAAGGGGCTGTGGTGGTAGGGGGGGGGGGGTGATGGGGTAGCCATGCCATTTTTCTCAAGGATTTTCAGCCATATGGCGGCCAGGACAAGACATGACATTAAAGCCGCAAGTGGTTTTAAATGGCTTCTTTTTTTCCTTTACAAATGTCATTTTGTGCAAGGACAGTTCTAAACACGGGAAACACATGCCACTTCACAGGCATACTTTAGACACCCCCCAGGTACCATATTTAAAGGAAAATTTCACTTTTTTTTTTTCACTTTATGCATCATTAAAATGACTGCTCCCGAAAAAACTTTAGTTTTTAAAATTTCTTTTTGCATTGATATATGTCCCCTGGGGCAGGACCCGGGTCCCCAAACCTGTTTTATAACATTAACATGCATATTGGCCGTTGTAATTAGCAATTTTGATTTCGAACGTTCGCGTCCATTATAACGAATAGGGTTCGAAAATTCGCGCGAACTTTCGGTCCGTTCGAAGGTTCTGGTGCGAACCGAACCCGGGGGTGTTCGGCTCATCCCTACTGGCCACGTTATCGGTAAAGCGCCGCTAGTTTTAGCGGCGTTTTACCATCGTTTTAGTGGCGCTATTTTGCCGCTAGAGGGGGGGGTTTAAAAAAAATGGAAATCGCTAATCAAACAATGGCAGCTTGATCCTTCTATTAAGCTTTTGCATCAGGTTTCTCAAACCTTTGCATGCCTGCGCTTTATGTCATAATGACTAAGCCCCTCCCCTTCATGACATTGTCAAAAAGGGACCGAGCATGGATGACCTTAAAATGATGCCCCCCCCCCTGAAAAAAGTTCAGCGGACGCCCATGCATCTAGTTGTAACCATTCAGTAATCACCCAGTTGTAGATAGTTGGTAATCACCCAGTTGTAGATAGTTGGTAATCACCCAGTTGTAGATAGTTGGTAATCACCCAGTTGCAGCCACTGAGTTAATCATAAGCAACGCAAGAGAGTAGTACATACCGTATATGTGCCGCCCGAAGGTACAGGTCAGTGCTCCCTCCATGGCACTAGGGGACGCTGTTCCCAATGTTTGCTTTGTCCCTACAATAACTCAGGACGGAGCAATCACAGGCTGCAGAAGATCTGAAGAAGATTCCTTTTAATGCCATTTTGGACCTCATTCTTTGAACAGAAAGAGAGCCGTGGCTGGTAGGTGGGTAGGTAGGTAGGTTTGGCACACCATGCTGCTTTACCCACCTGGGACAGAATATCGTGCTTTTTTGGTAAAGGTGAACTTACACTTTAAGCTTTTATAAAAATTAAAAAACAATAAAAGAGGTTTAGTATAAAATCTGGCGCAGAGACCACGTTGGTGAATAAAATGAAATGTTTGCACATTTAACCCCACGATATAAAAACGTCCTTTAGCGTTCCTGAAATCCTGCGGTAATTAGGAATATATAAAAGCGCCCATTTAGCCACAATTTAAACTACAGGAAAAAAATAAAAAATTAAATCTCGTGTCTACCTTTCAATAAATCATTTCACAACTTGAATGGCTAAATATTTTCAACGAGGATTAAAAATAATGTCGCTTTAAATAAACATGTGCTGTGAGCCGGTTTTATTCTCCATATCCAAATGGCCTTTTTATTGCCTCGGGCCGGTTGGAGCGCCGGGGTCCGCCACGCAGGTGTAACAACACAGGAGTCAGTCAATGCGAGAGAGTTACGTTATCGCGACCCGTCTAATGAGCCTTTCAATGGCTCTCGTCTCCGGAAAACGCTCTTTTTTTTCTAGGCTGCCCAGAGGCAGCGAATGGCGGGGATGGAAAAGCCGCCATAGGGTCTATGAAGCCATTACTGCAGGTGAAGTCGCCCCGTCTTTTTTTCCAAATCCCGGTGAAGGGGTAATAAATCTGTCACTTTTTTGTTATTTTTTTTGGATGGAGCTCCAGAAATTTATGGTGATCCCAAGCACCACCTCATAAAGCCTTTACATGTCAGTGGACGTGTTTTGAGCGGATCTGCCGCAAAGCGGAAGCGGAGACCGCACACAAACAGTCATCAAGCGTGGAAATAAGGACTTTGGTTAAGTGGCTGAGGTGCTGGACCCATGGAGGAGATGGAGAACTTTGGATTTAGCCTTAATAGGGAATATTGGAGAAGCCAGGTCTGAACAAGGTTGCCATTGAGCTCCTGCAATGGAGGACTTCTGGTTCCAGCATGACCCGGCAGACACGGTGGGTAACGGGGGTGCTACTTCATCACATAAAAATGCCGCACATTGGTGTGCTGTGGTGTTATTCATTCTTAATGGCACCCCAGTGCACCTTGCCAATGGACATGTGTTGAATTGAAGCACAATTCATAATAAACAAGTTTTTTTTTTTTTCAGAGAATAGGTGCAGGAACTCCCCCCTTCTGAGTAGATGTGCACTGCCAAAAAATTTGTTAGTTTTCGGTAAAAAAAAATTTTTTTCGGAAGTTCGAAAATTCGTAAATTCAGAAGTTCGTAATCATAAATTTGAAAGTTCAAAAATTCTAAAAATTCTTAAATTCATGAATTCGACAACTCATTCATTCAGAAATTTTAAAATTAGGAATTTCGTAAATTTGGAATTTCGTAAATTTGAAAATTCAAAAATTCGTAAATTCGAAACTCCGAAAATCCTAAAATAAGAAAGAAAATCCGAAAATTCAAAAGAACGAAAAATCTGAAATTTCTAAATAATAAATAACTATTAATTATTTTTCTTTTTCTCTTTTGTAATCTGTAAAATATTAATAAAAATAAATTTGCAAAAAAAAAAACACTATTAAATGATAGGTCTTGGAATTTCCTTCCAAATTTGGCTGTTAATGAATGTAACAAATACAAATTTATCCGACGTTACGAGTTATCCAAAATAACGAATGCCGCATCTAAACAAATAGAATGGAACTAATTAATAATAAATAATCTGAAAATCCGAAAATAAGAAAAATCTGAAAATTCTAAATAATAACTAACTATTTATTTTTATTTTTATCTTCTGTAATCTGTAAAATATTAATAAAAATAAATTTGCAAAAAAAAAAAAAGATTAAATTCTAGGTATTGGAATTTCCTTTAAAATTTTGCTGCTAGTGAACGTAATGAATTTTTTTTTTTTTTTATCCAAAGTCACGAATTATCCGAAATAACGAATGCCGCATCTAAACAAATGGAACGGAACTAATTAATAATAAATAATAATAATAAAACATTTTTATTATTATTATTGTTATTTATTATTATTAATTCGTTACGTTCCATTCGTTTAGATATGGCATTCCTTATTTCGGATAATTCGTGACTTTGGATAAATTCGTATTCGTTACGTTCACTAACAGCCAAATTTGAAAGGAAATTCCAATACCTATAAATTAATAGTTGGTTATTATTTTATTTTTTCAGATTTTCCAAATTTTCGGGTTTTTGGGATATTCTAATTTCTAATTTGCGAATTTCCAAATTTTACGAATTCACGAATTTACGAATTTTTGAATATTCAAATTTACGAATTTTCGAATATTCAAATTTACGAAAATTCAGAAAAATTCGTTAAACGGGTTTTCGTTAATTACGATGTTTCCGAATGAACAAATCTGTCAAAATTTGTTAAATAACGAATTAAGAACGAAACTAATTGCACATGTGTACTTCTAAATCCCTTCTGGCATCCGCCCCCTACCCACCTCTGAGCACTCTCCCTTGGATGACCCACCCCCTACCCACCTCCCAGTACCGTCCCTTTTAGAGAACACAGAACTATTATTAGAGGACACAGAAGTATCATTTTGTGGTGATAAGTAATTTGTATGGAATTTGTTTATAATACCAAGAAAAGCAGTAAAGTAGATCCCCAGCAGCAATAGAACCCCCAGCAACAGTGGATTCCCAACAACAATAGACCCCAGGAGCAACAACAGATTTCCCAGAAACCATCCCAGCAGTATAGACTCTCCATCACCCCGAAATGATAGACCCCTCCCGCAACAGTAGATCCCTCCAAGCAATTGACCCCCCAGAAACATAAACCCAACCAGCAACAAAAGATTCCCCACCAGCAACAATAGACTTTCCCAGCAGTGGCGGCCCGTAATGCAGGACGCACGGGCGCCACCCCCCCTATCCATGTATCTGGCCCCCTAATCTACATGCAGGACGCCCAACGCATGGATTCCAATGGGGGCTTTTTTTTAGAAGCATGTGATTAAAGCCAGAGGCTCTAATAGGCTTTAAAAAAGGGTGGGCTCAGGGCGCAGAGCACTGCGCCCTGAGCCCACCCAGTTGTGTGACAGTAGCAAATTAATATTTGCTATTGTCTTCTGGATCCTCCTCCTGGCCAATCAGGAAGCGGGTCCTGAGACCCGTCACCCGATTGGCCGAGAGGAGAAGATATCCTATTGGCCACCGAGAAGGAGGAGGAGGAGGGGGGGAAATGCAGGGGAAGCCACCGTAAAGCACCAAGAGGAGGAGATGCCGGATGAAGCCGCCGACTGGCCGAGACCCAGTTGGAGTAAGTGCGGGGACTGTCCGCCTGACCATCAGGGGGAGGGGGGGTTGTGTGCCTGTGACGTGACCGACAGACCAGGGGGGGTGTGGCTTCAGGTGGATTGTTTGCCGCCCCCCGCAAAAAAAATGATACCACCAGCCGCCACTGCTCCACAGCAACAATAGACTGTCGCGCAAAAATAGACTACCGCCAGCAACAATAGATCCTCCAGTAGCCAGCAACAATGGAACCCTCCCTCAACAATAGATCCCTTTCAGCTGCAATTGACCCCCCCCCCCAGCAACAATGGACCTCCCAGCAACAATAGACCACCATGCAAAGATAGATGCCCTCCAAGAACAATAGATCCCCCAGCAGCCAGAATTCATAGATCCACCAGCACACCCCAGCACCCCTTGCCATGGCATGCATTCTATGCTGGAGATTCTGGAACTGGTTTCCCCCGCGTTCTCGCTGAAAAAAGCCCTGATAACAAGGCATCATTATGCATTGGGTTGTTCTTCAATGGAAGAACTACTAGCTCCAGCGTGTAGTTGCCAGCAGTAGGCTGCGATTTGACCTGTCAAACCGCATGACAAATCGCACTGATGTGAATGGTGGCTCATTGCCAAAGCTTAATTGAACAAGCTGTAGTTAGAAGCTGATTGGTTACTATGCGGAGCGGCACCAGATTCTGTGTGCTCCGGTTTTAGTAAATATCCCCCATTGCTGCAGTCAGATAGTAAATTGGGGAGAATATTGGATTCATTTCAGGAAAGGACAGCACCTTGAAGCAGAGCTAAAGCCAAAACTTTTTTCTTTTTCTTTTTTGATAGAGTAAAGGAGGGTTATAACCAACAGCGGGCCACCCATACAGGGCGCAGGGGCGCCACCCCCCTAATCCATGCGTCCGCCCCCCTAATCTACAAGCAGGGCGCCAGACGCATGGATTCCAATGGGAGTTTTTTTTAGACCCCCCCCTTTCACACTGAAGGTGTTTTTCAGGCATTTTAGCGCTAAAAATAGCGCCTGTAAAGCGCCTGAAAAACGCCTCCCATGTCTCCCCAGTGTGAAAGCCCGAGTGCTTTCAGACTGGGGCAGTGCGCTTGCGGGAAGATAGAAAAAGCCCTGCAAGCAGCATCTTTGGGGCGGTGCGGGAGAGCTGTATACAGCGCTCCCAAAACGCCCCTGCCTATTGAAATGAATGGGCAGCGCGGCCGAAGCAAACACGGGTGCTTTTAACCCTTTATTCGGGCGCCAGCGGGGGGTTAAAAGCGCACCGCTAGCGGGCGAAAAGCGCCGCAAAAAAAATGGTAAATCGCTGTTTCTTTCTCTGTGTGCAGTGGGTCTAATGGGAGTGGTTTCATAATTATAAATCAGCTGTGCACCTGCAGGGCTCTAATGAGGAAAGCTGCTGGGCCTGCATCCCTTTAGACGTATTTCTATTGGGAGTATCTCACTAAAAATAAAAATTTTGTTGCAGGGGATGCCTGAAATCAGACTTGTATCTTAGTGCAGACTTCTGGGAAAAATCAGTGAGCCAATCACACAAGCAGAACATGATGTTTTCCAATTGGTCGAAAAGAGAAGACTCCTGATTGGCCGCCGAGGAGGATGGGAGGAAACGGAAGCCGGCGGTGCCCCGTGGAGAGCAGAGGAAGGGAAAGCTGTCGCCGCCGAGCAGGGGAAGCCACCAGTGAAGCCCGGGAGAAGCGCTGCCTAGATGGGGCAAGTGCACCAGACCCGACCAACCGACTGACCGACTGACGGGTGGGTTTTAACTGTTTGCCGCCCCCTCCTCCAACAAAAATTACCACAGGCCGCCACTGTTTCTGGGGTGTGTTCAGTACAGTACAGAACGCCTCCGGGTGGCCATATTGCATTGCAGAAAATTACAGCGGCTGCAGATTGAAAAGGAAAGGTCATTTTAACCACTTTCGGACTGCCCGCCGTCGTTTTACGTTGGTACAAGAGGAATACCGTTGTTATGGTAGCAGCTAGCTACCATAACCCCGGTATCCTCTTCAAGAGCGGGCGGTCCGCTACAAGATAAAAGTGCTCTCTGCAGCGGATTCGCCGCAAGATCACTTTTATCAGCGGCGGGAGATGGGCCCCCCCTCCCGCCGCTCTCCGGTGCCCTCTGCCGCTTACCGAAGCCGTCGGTAGCGGCGGAGGCGATCGGGTCCTCTCCCTAGACTGACATGGAGATGAGTGAGGGGAAGATGGCCCCCACCCATCTCCATATCATTGCAGGGCGGAAAACGTCACTTCCGCCCAATGCTCTTATGCTCTTAACCACTTAAGGACCGCCGCCTGTATATTTATGTCGGCAGAGCGGCACGGACTGGCATAAGCATGTACTGGTATGTCCCCTTTAAGATACCGCCGTGTGGTCGCGCGACCCTGACGCTTTCTCCTTGAGCCCGACCTTGGGTCCCGCAGACTCGATCGCCGCGAGGATACCCGCGATCGTCTCACGGAGAGATAGAGCGGGGAGATGCTAATGTAAACAAGCATCTCCCCGCTCTGCCTAGTGACAAGGACACTGAACACCGCTTCGTGTAGTCAGTAAGTATCACTCCCTAGGAAACACTTAACCCCTACAGCGCCACCTACAGGTTAACCCCTTCACTGCCAGTGTAATTTTCACAGTAATCAATGCATATTTATAGCACTGATCGCTGTAAAAATGACAATGGTCCCAAAAATGTGTCAAAAGTGGCCGATGTGTCCGCCATAATGTCGCAGTCATGATAAAAATCCCATAAATCAGTCGCCTATTTTGTAGACGCTATAACTTTTGCGCAAACCAATCAATAATCCCTTATTGCGATTTTTTTTACCAAAAATATGTAGAAGAATACGTATCGGCCTAAACTGTGTAAAAAATAGGTTTTTTTTTTATATTTTTGGGGGGATATTTATTATAGCAAAAAGTAAAAAATATTGTTTTTTTTTCAAAATTGTCGCTCTATTTTTGTTTATAGCACAAAAAGTAAAAACCGCAGAGGTGATCAAATACCACCAAAAGAAAGCTCTATTTGTGGGAAAAATAGGACGTCAATTTTGTTTGGGAGCCACGTTGCGCGACCACGCAATTGTCAGTTAAATCAACGCAGTGCCAAATCGCAAAAAGGGGCCTGGTCTTTGACCAGCAAAATGGTCCGGGCCTGAAGCGGTTAAAGGGCCTTTTTTTTTTTTTTTAAATAACATAAAAAAATATATTTTTTTTATTGCATTTCAGTGTAAATATGAGATCTGAGATCTTTTTTACCCCAGATTTCAAATTTAAGAGGACCTGTCATGCTTTTTTTTCTATTACAAGGGATGTTTACATTCCTTGTAATAGGAATAAAAGTGACACAATTTTTTTTTTTAAAGAACAGTGTAAAAATTTTAAATAAAAGGTAAAATAAATAAGAATAAAAAATAAAAAATTTTAAACGCGCCCCGTCCCGCTAAGCTCGCGTGCAGAAGCGAACGCATACGTGAGCAGCGCCCGCATATGAAAACAGTGTTCAAACCACACATGTGAGGTATCGCCGCAATCGTTAGAGCGAGAGCAATAATTCTAGCCCTAGACCTCCTCTGTAACTCAAAACAGGCAACCTGTAGAATTGTTTAAACGTCGCCTATGGAGATTTTTAAGGGTAAAAGTTTGTCGCCATTCCACGAGCGGGCGCAACTTTGAAGCGTGACATGTTGGGTATCAATTTACTCGGCGTAACATCATATTTCACAATATAAAAACCATAATTGGGCAAACTTTACTGTTGTTTTATTTTTTAATTAAAAATGTGAATTTTCTCTGGAAAAAAAAGTGCGCTTGTAAGACCGCTGTGCAAATACGGTGTGACAAAAAGTATTGCAACGACCGCCATTTTATTCTCTAGGGTGTTAGAAAAAAAATATATAATGTTTGGGGGTTCTAAGTAATTTTCTAGCAAAAATAAATAAATAATGTTTTTAACTTGTAAACACCAAATCTCAGGTTGTAAAGCCTTTGCATGGACTTCTACCTATAGGTAAGCCTAGAATAAGGCTTACTTATAGGTAGTGGAAATATCTCCTAAACCTGCGCCGTTTAGGAGATATTTCACTTGTAGTCCGCCGTAAATACCAACGGCGCATGCGCGGGGAAGAAACTAAAGTAAGTGCCGTTTCTTCCCCAGCCTGTGCCGTGAATCGTGGCTCCCGTGCGCATGCGTGGGAGTGACGTCACGCGGCTCCGGCGAATCACAGAGCCGGAGTCCGTGGCCCGGAAGGAAGAGAAGACAGACCCCCGCCTACTCTGGGGACATCGCTGGATTATTTTGCAGGTAAGTGGCACATAATGGGCTAGTATGCGATGCATACTAACCTATTATGCTTCTCATTTGCAGGCTTTGCAGCGGGCTAAAGAGGAAGTAAAACCCATCAGGGTTTACTTCCTCTTTAAGTGGTTAATAACTTTTAATTACAATATGACTTGTGTCGCAATTGTATACGCTACATTATTATTATTTTTTTATTTGCTATTTTTTTTACCCTTTAAATTGATCTAAAAAAAATCTTATATATAGTACATTTTATTTTTAATTTCCAAATGTAATAAAGAAAATGTCAGGGTATATCAAGGTTGACATTGTCATTGTATAGAAAGGGCCCAGAAATGCACCTGATTGGATGGCGGCCCTCATTCTACATGTCAGAGCTGTTTGGTGCTTATTTAAGGCCGATAAGTCAGAGGACATCAGGATGTCACCCTGGCAGGGGCCACACCGAGGCTGCCGGGAACTCATATTACTGAGCTGTTAATATTCTCGGAGACTCCATGTCTCCCCCGTGTAACTCTGATCTGGTTTAGTCCTTCTGTGGACTGTACAGAATAGTCATCTGAGAGCCGGCTTATTAGAAAAGTGCTCCGCATATGAAGTTTAATCAGCTTATATTTTGCCTTCCCTGCTTCCTCCCCTCTCCCCCCCATCAACATGCTGGTTTCATAAACCCTTTTCATTTTAATTAATAACTTATTTTAGTCCCCTTGATGTCGTGACTCGGTCTCTGTGCTTCTAGATGCAATTCATGGCTGGTGGGGGGGCGGCGGGGGCTGTACAGAGCTTCCTGAAACCATCACAGCAGCACCTTGCCTCAGTACTCCTCTCAGCCAGTGACGGCCCATCCATTAGGGGCGCAGAGGCACCACCCCCCTAATCCATGCGCCTGGTCCCTAATCTCTATGTAGGGCGTCGGACGCATGGATTCCAATGCGTTTTTTTTTTTTTGAAGCACATGATTAGAGGCTCTAATTGGCTTAAAAAAAACTGTGGGCTCGGGGCGCAGAGCACTGCGCCCCAAGCTATCCAGTTGTGTGACAATAGTAAATGAATATTCGCTAGGCATGTACAATTAGTTTAGTTTTTTAACAAATTTTGACAAATTAGTTAAAGTGGGTGGAAACCCGAATTATTATTTTTTTGCTGTCACAATGTAGAGTATAAGATTTCCTATCATTTGTGCCAGGTCTTGCCACAAAGAGTTAATCCAGCTCTGAGCAATCCTCTTTTATTGTTCAGTGAGATAAAACGGACAAACAGAGAAAAACCTTTGTCCGTTCCGCCCCCTTGCTGTGAGTGACAGGTTATTTACATATCTTGTGCACTAGCTTTAGACAGGCATTATTTTTTAATTCCCACCCCCACTCCTTTTCTGAAGTCATGTGGTTACTTTTCTGGATTTTGACTGGATGTTAGTGATCATAGCAGAAGGAATACACAGGAGAAAATGCATGTTGACAAGGGGAGTGTAGAGGTGGGCGGGGAGTCTACTGACATCACGACTCCACCCACCGAGCTCCAGACAACAGACCCACCCACAGAATCTGCAGTTTTTCAGTTCTTATAACAGACAGAGGGGAGACATTTGACAGATAAGGATACATGCAGGAGGCGTCTATATCCTTATAGATCAGCACTATGGCAGTAGTTTAGAAAGGATATGAGTGGGTTTACATCCACTTTAATTCAGAATTATCCAAATTAACGTAAATTCGAAAACTCGTAAATCCAAAAACCCGAAAATTTTAAAATCTGAAATAATAAATATCTAAAAATAACTTAATTATTAAATTATTGGTATTGGAATTTCCTTTCAAATTTGTCTGTTGGTGAATGTAACGAATACGAATTTATCCGAAGTTACGAATTATCCGAAATAACGAAAGCTGTATCTAAACTAATGGAACTTAAGGAATTACTAATAATAAATAACAATAATAAAAACTTTTTATTATTTTTATTTATTTTTAATTTGTTCCGGTTCCATTTGTTTAGAAGCGGCATTCGTTATTTTGGATAAATTTGTATTCGTTACGTTCACTAGCAGCCAAATTTTAAAGGAAATTCCAAGACCTATAATTTATTAGTTACTTATTATTAGTTTGTTAGTTATTATTCTTTAGAATATTCTGATTTTCTTTCTTATTTTCGGATTTTCTAAATTTACAAATTGTTTAATTTTTTTATTTTTTCACTTACGAATTGCAATCATAACGAATGACCCGAAAAACGAAAAAAACAAAAACAAAAAAACTAATGAAACTAAAACTAAAACAATTTTTTTCCGGTAGTGCACATGTCTATTATTTGCTATGGTCTTCCTCCTTCTCCCCCCCAGCCAATCAGGAAGCAGGTCCTGAGACCTGATTGGCCAGGTAGCCCTAGGGCTCCAGCCCAATCGGGTCTCAGGACCCTGTTCCTGTTCATCTGGGAGGAGAAGCAATGGCCCCGGCTCTTCAAAAGCTTCACAAGCCGGAGCGAGGAGCAGCAGTCCCATGGGTGTCTGCTCCATAGGACAAGGGGGGGGGGGCGTTTGCCCCCCCCTGGAATCGAGAAGGTGTTGGCCGAATTGGCAGTGTTCTGCACCCTCCGCCGCCCTTACACCCACTTCCAGCCCTGCACAGATCTGCACCGCAGCACATGTACTCCCTCCTCCTCCCCCCGGGCCCACCAAACCTCCCCGTCGCCGCTTTTAGACGGCCGTGTCTCGTGGTTTGGCAGCGCTGGCTGGGCGAGGCCACTCGCTGCTACCCGATTGGCCCCAGCTCTTCTCGTTCTCCTGGGCATGGGCCTGCTCCGCCTCTGGCCCTTGGACTGTGCAGCGCGCCCGGGGAGAGAAGAAGAAAAAGAGCTGGGGGGGAGATGGCGGAGCTGGGGGTGTCTCGAGTCGGTGGTGGTAGTACCTCGGGGGCCTGGCCTCCTGCGGGGCGGCCTGCTGCACAAACCCGCTGGACCTGCTGAAGGTGAGAAGGAAGGAGAGCCGGGCTGTGTGTACGGTATGGAGGGAGGAGGAGATGTCCTACAATACGTGTGTGTGTGTGTGTGACTGCAGAGACATGACGTCATAGGACACGTCATACATATGGTCAGTGTGCAGTGTAGTGTGTGTAGTGTCCAGAGGTGCAGGGTGCTGCTGTGTAATGTAAAGGGGTGCAGGGTGCTGTGTAATGTAAAGGGGTCCAGTGATGCAGGATGCTGTGTAATGTAAAGGGGTCCAGTGATGCAGGGTGCTGTGTAATGTAAAGGGGCCCAGTGATGCAGGGTGCTGTATAATGTAAAGGGGTCCAGTGATGCAGGGTGCTGTGTAATGTAAAGGGGTGCAGGGTGCTGTGAAAATGTAAAGGGGTCCAGTGATGCAGGGTGATGTGTAATGTAAAGGGGTGCAGGGTGCTGTGTAATGTAAAGGGGTCCAGTGATGCAGGGTGCTGTGTAATGTAAAGGGGTCCAGTGATGCAGGGTGCTGTGTAATGTAAAGGGGTCCAGTGATGCAGGGTGCTGTGTAATGTAAAGGGGTCCAGTGATGCAGGGTGCTGTGTAATGTAAAGGGGTCCAGTGTTGCAGGGTGCTGTGTAATGTAAAGGGGTCCAGTAATGCAGGGTGCTGTGTAATGTAAAGGGGTCCAGTGATGCAGGGTGCTGTGTAATGTAAAGGGGTGCAGTGATGCACGGTGCTGTGTAATGTAAAGGGGTCAAGTGAAGCAAGGTGCTGTGTAATGTAAAGGGGTCAAGTGAAGCAAGGTGCTGTGTAATGTAAAGGGGTGCAGGGTGCTGTGTAATGTAAAGGGGTCCAGAGGTGCAGTTGTGGAGAGGGGGTACACAGTAGTAACAAAGAGATATTTAAAGATGCAGGGGGCACAGTGGGGTGTTTTTACATTTAAACGTGGGGGGTCGCTTTTAACCCCCGCTAGCGGTCGAAGAAAGGGTAAAATGCGACTGTGTATCGTCGCTAGTGATGAGCCGAACACCCCCGGGTTCGGTTCGCACCAGAACCCGCGAACGGACCGAAAGTTCGAACGAACATTAGAACCCTATTAAATACAATGGATGCGAACGTTCGAATTCTAAAGTGCTAATTATAAAAACTATTATGCATGTTATTGTCCTAAAAAGGGTTTGGGAACCCGGGTTCTGCACCAGGGGACATGTATCAATGCAAAAATAAGTTTTAAAAACGGTCGTTTTCCGGGAGCAGTCATTTTAATGATGCATAAAGTGAAAAAAAAAAAGTCAAATATTCCTTTAAATATCGTACCTGGGGGGTGTCTAAAGTATGCCTGTGAAGTGCCACGTGTTTCCCGTGTTTAGAACTGTCCCTGCACAAAATGACACTTCTAAAGGAAAAAAAAGCCATTTAAAACTGCTTGCGGCTTTAATGTAATGTCTGGTCCCGGTAATATGGATGAAAATCTTTAAGAAAAATGGCATAGCTACCCCATGACCCCCCCCCTACCCCAGCCCATTACCAGCCCCTTTGGGTCTTGTATGGATATTAAGGGGAACCCCGCACATAAAATAAAAAAGGCCCTATATACTCTGAACAGCCGTATACAGGCGGTGCATACAAGACAGGGACTGTAGGTTTGTTCTTATGTAGAATCTGTTTGTAATTTTGAACAGGTACATTGTTGAAGTGTAGCTCCAGACCAAAAATCTATTTTTAAACTTTTTGGAAAACATAGGTAAGGGTTATCACCCCTGTAACATTTGTTTTGCTGTCTGTGCCCCTGTTCAGAACATTTCACCTCACTTTCCGTCCTAATGACAACTGTTTTTGAAATGTGGTGTTTTTCTTGAAACAAGGATTGCTGATAAAGCATCAGTACAGAGGAGACACCTTTCTCCCATATTTATTCTTACAGGAGAGAATTTTCCTTCCTAGTGGTAGATTTCCTCTCACTTCCTGTTGTCTTCTTGCGTTTGCAAGTAGGAGTCGTTTGTAAGTTGGATGTTTGAAAGTAGGGACCTGCCGTATATACTCTGCAGAAATAGGCCCCTTAGTTGTTGGTGTTGGCACAACACTGTAAGCACTCACAGTTACTCTTGGTTGGTGCTGGAACGCCCTGCTGTCAACTATTATATCAGGAATTTTAATTACATATAATTGTTGAACAGTGGTAGTAAAAATTGGGCCTTTGATGGTGGTGCTGGTGCCACAACACTGTAAGCCCTGACAGTTACTCTTGGTGGGTGCAGCAATGGGCCCTGCTGTGAATTATTAGATCAAGAATTGTAATTACATGCCCCTGTTGAACAGGGGCTGAAAAATTGGGCCTTAGGCACTGGTGGCACAACACTGCAACCCTTCACAGATACTGTACTTGGAGCACAGCAATGAGCCCTGTTGCAAAGTATTGCTTCAAAAATTGTAATGACACGCCCCTGTTAAACAGGGGCTGAAAAATTGGGCCTTAGGCACTGGTGGCACAACACTGCAACTCCTCACAGATACTGTACTTGGAGCACAGCAATGAGCCCTGTTGCAAAGTATTGCTTCAAAAATTGTAATTACACGCCCCTGTTAAACAGGGGCTGAAAAATTGGGCGTTAGGCACTGGTGGCGGCACCCATAAACAAAAATGATCTTCCAAGCTATCATCATCAATCGTATCATTGAGGACTCGGAGGAGGAGGATAGCCAGTCAACATAACAGCACAGGCACTCAGCATCAGCATCAGTCTTGAAGGGATGTGACATTTTAAAATCAATTAGTCTGTTATATCAGCATCAGGTGTGTGGTAGCTGGTGGTGATCCAAGACTGGTTCATCTTGATGAAAGTCAGTCGATCAACCGAGTCGGTGGACAGGCGCACCCTGTGATCCGTGACAAATCCTCCAGCAGCACTGAATGTGCGTTCCGAAAGAACGCTGGATGCAGGACAGGCCAGTAGCTCAATTGCATACTGTGCAAGCTCTGGCCAGTGATCCATCCTCAAGACCCAGTAAGCCAGAGGATTTTCGGTGGGGAAGGTGTCCAAGTCTGACCTTGCCCCTAGATATTCCTGCACCATGTTTATCAGACGCTGGCGATGGTTGCTGGAACCGATCATACTTTGGGGCTGCGGACTAAAGAATTGTCTGAACGCATCGGTCAGACGGCCACCTTCCCCACCGCTCCTTCTTTGACTGGCCGAAGCCTCAGCAACTCGTTGTCCAGGACCAGGAGTTTGCAACCTCCCAGTCTCTGGGAACGCGTTGCACAGACCTTTCTGCAAGGCCTCCCGGAGTTGTCTCATCCTCTGCTCCCTCTGCGACGGTAACATAAGGTCCGCAACCTTACCCTTGTACCGTGGATCAAGGAGAGTGGCCAGCCAGTAATGGTCCCTCTCCTTGATCCGAAGAATACGAGGATCCTTCCGCAGACTTTGCAGGATCAGGGAGGCCATGCAGCGTAGGTTTGCTGAGGCATTCGCTCCGGAGTCCTCTGGGTCACTAAGGACGACATGATCCGCAGCCACCTCCTCCCAGCCACGTACAAGTCCACTGGTTTCTTGGGACTGTAAATCATCCCTAAAAGACTGCTGCTGATGATGCTGAGTGCCAGCCTCCACCTCCATGCTGACACAATCCTCCTCCTCCTCCTCCTCCTCCTCCTCCTCCTCCTCCTCTTCCTGTGCGATGGGTGGGACAGAAGGAACACTGTCTGGGTAAAGGGGGCCTTGAGAGGCAAGGAAGTCCTCCTCTTCCTGCCTCTGTTCTGCCTCAAGTGCCCTGTCCATTATTCCACGCAGCGTGTGCTCCAACAGGTGGACAAGAGGTACAGTGTCACTGATGCATGCACTGTCACTGCTCACCATCCTCGTGGCCTCCTCAAATGGTGCCAGGACAGTGCATGCATCCCTGATCATGCCCCACTGGCGTGGAGAAAAAAAACCAAGCTCCCCTGACCCTGTCCTGGTGCCGTAGTCGCACAGGTACTCATTGATGGCCCTCTGCTGCGTGTGCAGCCGCTGCAGCATGGCCAACGTTGAGTTCCACCTGGTGGGCATGTCACATATAAGGCGGTTCTTGGGCAGGTTCAACTCCTTTTGCAGCTCAGCCAGGCGAGCACTGGCATTATAAGATCTGCGGAAATGCACACAGACTTTCCTGGCCTGCCTCAGGACATCCTGTAAGCCCGGGTACCTGCCCAAGAAGCGCTGCACCACCAGGTTAAGGACGTGAGCCACACAGGGCACATGGGTCAGTTGTCCCTGTCGGAGGGCGGAGAGGAGGTTGGTGCCATTGTCGCAAACCACCATTCCTGGCTTAAGCTGGCGTGGCGTCAACCACCTCTCGGCCTGGCCCTGCAGAGCAGACAGGACCTCTGCCCCAGTGTGGCTTCTGTCCCCCAAACACACCAGCGCAAGCACGGCATGGCATCTTTTTGCCTGCGTACTTGCGTAGCCCCGTGAACGGCTACGGAGCACCGCTGGTTCATAGGACAAACCACAGGAAGAGGCCATGGAGGAAGAAGAAGAGGAGGGGGTGGAGGAGAGAGGTGTGTCACAACCAGTAGTAGCATTTTGGAGGCGTGGCGGTGGGACAACCTCCAACACTACTGCACCTTGTCCTGAATCCTTCCCAGCTGCCAAAAGAGTGACCCAATGGGCCGTGAAAGAAAGGTAACGTCCCTGTCCATGCCTGCTGGACCATGAGTCAGCGGTAATATGCACCTTACCGCTGACCGCCCTGTCCAGCGAGGCCAAGACATTGCCTTCCACATGCCGGTAGAGAGCCGGAATAGCCTTCCGTGAGAAAAAGTGGCGTTTGGGAACCTGCCACTGAGGAACCGCACATTGCACAAACTCACGGAAGGGGGCCGAGTCTACCAACTGAAAAGGCAGCAGTTGAAGCGCTAGCAATTTAGCCAAGCTAGCATTCAACCGCTGGGCATGTGGATGGCTGGGAGTGAACTTCTTTCGACGGTCCAGCAGCTGGGGCAGGGAAATTTGCCTGCTAGAATCGGACGTCGGTGTACTGCTAGCAGAGTGGGCGCAAGTACTTGGCTGTGACACACCTAATTCTACACCTTCATTCCTCTCAGTGCATGTTTCAGAGAGGACTGAAGTTATAGTGGGGTTGGAGATCCCAGCTGATGCGGTGCAAGGAGAGGTCCGCTTGGTTCTTTGGTGTGGGTCTTTGAGGTAGGCTTGCCAACGAGCTGCATGGCAGGTCAACATATGTCTGGTCAGGCATGTGGTACCCAAGCGGCTGATGTTTTGGCCACGCGATATACGCTTGAGACATATGTTGCAAACAGCAGCTGTGCGATCTGATGCACTAGCCTCAAAAAAGGCCCACACCAAAGAACTTTTTGAATGACGGGCAGAGGCAGCGCCCTGCACAGGCGGAGCTCTGCGGTGTGATTCCGTCGGTGTACTGCCCTTACGCTGGCCACCAAAGGGCATCCTGCCTCGTTGGAGATGTGCCTCCTCCTCATCCTCCTCCTCCTCCTCTCTCCTATTAGGCACCCACGTGGAGTCATTGACCTCATCATCCCCTCCCTCCTCATCACTGGAGCCAATCTGGCAGTATGCTGCAGCTGCTGGAACATGACTGCCAGATTGGTGTCCTTCTTGAGCATCCCCTCTGTCTGCTCTCACGCTACTGCCTTCCTCTAGCTGGGTTTCATCATCAGACCCTTCGAAACGCTGGGCATCCTCCTGGAGCATGTACCCAACACTGTGCTGAAACAGTTCGGGGGACTCCTCAGGAGGAGGACATGGTGGGTCTAGGGAAGGAGTGACTGATGATTTGTCTGACATTGATACCAGGGAAGACGACGCTTTGGCAGCTGCTTTTCCAGTACCCTGAGCCTGGGTGAGAGAGGATGAGGAGGAGGAGGAGGGCTTGGTCATCCACTCTACCAAGTCTTCGGCATGATGTGGCTCAACATGTCCAGCTGCCGAAAAGAAGGACAAGCGTGTCCCATGGCCATGTGCTGATGACAATGCACCGCGTCCACGACCAGCACTGTTGCCCCCAGACACAGAGCCTGCTTGCCCTCTTTTATTGCCTCCTGACTGTCTGCCTCTCCTTGTTTGCCTTCCAGACATTCTAATAGATGGCCTGCAGGGAGATGGGAAAAAAGCAATAAGGGCTACCTTCAGGTGTCCTTCTCTGTCCCTTGAAACAAGGACTTTCACAGTGAAAGAAACTGACACTGTCCCTACCTAGAGTTTTCTGTCCCTAGAATAAATGTTTTTTTTAATCACAATATAGCACAAGGACAATTCACTCAATGTCTCTCCAGGTCCCTGGAAACAAGGACTTGCAGAGTGAAAGAAACTGACACTGTCCCTACCTAGAGTTTTCTGTCCCTAGAAAAAAAGTTTTTTTTAAGCACAATATAGCACAAGGACAATTAACTAACTGTCCTTACAGGTCCCTGGAAACAAGGACTTGCAGAGTGAAAGAAAAAAAACACTCTCCCTACCTACAGTTTTCTGTCCCTAGAAAAAATGTTTTTTTTAATCACAATATAGCACAAGGAAAATTAACTCACTGTCCTTACAGGTCCCTGGAAACAAGGACTTGCAGAGTGAAAGAAAAAAAACACTCTCCCTACCTACAGTTTTCTGTCCCTAGAAAAAATGTTTTTTTTAATCACAATATAGCACAAGGAAAATTAACTCACTGTCCTTACAGGTCCCTGGAAACAAGGACTTGCAGAGTGAAAGAAACTGACACTGTCCCTACCTAGAGTTTTCTGTCCCTAGAATAAATGTTTTTTTTAAGCACAATATAGCACAAGGACAATTAACTCACTGTCCTTACAGGTCCCTGGAAACAAGGACTTGCAGAGTGAAAGAAAAAAAACACTCTCCCTACCTACAGTTTTCTGTCCCTAGAAAAAATGTTTTTTTTAATCACAATATAGCACAAGGAAAATTAACTCACTGTCCTTACAGGTCCCTGGAAACAAGGACTTGCAGAGTGAAAGAAACTGACACTGTCCCTACCTAGAGTTTTCTGTCCCTAGAATAAATGTTTTTTTTAATCACAATATAGCACAAGGACAATTCACTCAATGTCTCTCCAGGTCCCTGGAAACAAGGACTTGCAGAGTGAAAGAAACTGACACTGTCCCTACCTAGAGTTTTCTCTCCCTAGAAAAAAAGTTTTTTTTAAGCACAATATAGCACAAGGACAATTAACTCACTGTCCTTACAGGTCCCTGGAAACAAGGACTTGCAGAGTGAAAGAAAAAAAACACTCTCCCTACCTACAGTTTTCTGTCCCTAGAAAAAATGTTTTTTTTAATCACAATATAGCACAAGGAAAATTAACTCACTGTCCTTACAGGTCCCTGGAAACAAGGACTTGCAGAGTGAAAGAAAAAAAACACTCTCCCTACCTACAGTTTTCTGTCCCTAGAAAAAATGTTTTTTTTAATCACAATATAGCACAAGGAAAATTAACTCACTGTCCTTACAGGTCCCTGGAAACAAGGACTTGCAGAGTGAAAGAAACTGACACTGTCCCTACCTAGAGTTTTCTGTCCCTAGAATAAATGTTTTTTTTAAGCACAATATAGCACAAGGACAATTAACTCACTGTCCTTACAGGTCCCTGGAAACAAGGACTTGCAGAGTGAAAGAAAAAAAACACTCTCCCTACCTAGAGTTTTCTGTCCCTAGAATAAATGTTTTTTTTAATCACAATATAGCACAAGGAAAATTAACTCACTGTCCTTACAGGTCCCTGGAAACAAGGACTTGCAGAGTGAAAGAAACTGACACTGTCCCTACCTAGAGTTTTCTGTCCCTAGAATAAATGTTTTTTTTAAGCACAATATAGCACAAGGACAATTAACTCACTGTCCTTACAGGTCCCTGGAAACAAGGACTTGCAGAGTGAAAGAAAAAAAACACTCTCCCTACCTACAGTTTTCTGTCCCTAGAAAAAATGTTTTTTTTAATCACAATATAGCACAAGGAAAATTAACTCACTGTCCTTACAGGTCCCTGGAAACAAGGACTTGCAGAGTGAAAGAAACTGACACTGTCCCTACCTAGAGTTTTCTGTCCCTAGAATAAATGTTTTTTTTAAGCACAATATAGCACAAGGACAATTAACTCACTGTCCTTACAGGTCCCTGGAAACAAGGACTTGCAGAGTGAAAGAAAAAAAACACTCTCCCTACCTACAGTTTTCTGTCCCTAGAAAAAATGTTTTTTTTAATCACAATATAGCACAAGGAAAATTAACTCACTGTCCTTACAGGTCCCTGGAAACAAGGACTTGCAGAGTGAAAGAAACTGACACTGTCCCTACCTAGAGTTTTCTGTCCCTAGAATAAATGTTTTTTTTAATCACAATATAGCACAAGGAAAATTAACTCACTGTCCTTACAGGTCCCTGGAAACAAGGACTTGCAGAGTGAAAGAAAAAAAACACTCTCCCTACCTACAGTTTTCTGTCCCTAGAAAAAATGTTTTTTTTAATCACAATATAGCACAAGGAAAATTAACTCACTGTCCTTACAGGTCCCTGGAAACAAGGACTTGCAGAGTGAAAGAAACTGACACTGTCCCTACCTAGAGTTTTCTGTCCCTAGAATAAATGTTTTTTTTAATCACAATATAGCACAAGGAAAATTAACTCACTGTCCTTACAGGTCCCTGGAAACAAGGACTTGCAGAGTGAAAGAAACTGACACTGTCCCTACCTAGAGTTTTCTGTCCCTAGAATAAATGTTTTTTTTAAGCACAATATAGCACAAGGACAATTAACTCACTGTCCTTACAGGTCCCTGGAAACAAGGACTTGCAGAGTGAAAGAAAAAAAACACTCTCCCTACCTACAGTTTTCTGTCCCTAGAAAAAATGTTTTTTTTAATCACAATATAGCACAAGGAAAATTAACTCACTGTCCTTACAGGTCCCTGGAAACAAGGACTTGCAGAGTGAAAGAAACTGACACTGTCCCTACCTAGAGTTTTCTGTCCCTAGAATAAATGTTTTTTTTAATCACAATATAGCACAAGGAAAATTAACTCACTGTCCTTACAGGTCCCTGGAAACAAGGACTTGCAGAGTGAAAGAAACTGACACTGTCCCTACCTAGAGTTTTCTGTCCCTAGAATAAATGTTTTTTTTAAGCACAATATAGCACAAGGACAATTAACTCACTGTCCTTACAGGTCCCTGGAAACAAGGACTTGCAGAGTGAAAGAAAAAAAACACTCTCCCTACCTACAGTTTTCTGTCCCTAGAAAAAATGTTTTTTTTAATCACAATATAGCACAAGGAAAATTAACTCACTGTCCTTACAGGTCCCTGGAAACAAGGACTTGCAGAGTGAAAGAAACTGACACTGTCCCTACCTAGAGTTTTCTGTCCCTAGAATAAATGTTTTTTTTAATCACAATATAGCACAAGGACAATTCACTCAATGTCTCTCCAGGTCCCTGGAAACAAGGACTTGCAGAGTGAAAGAAACTGACACTGTCCCTACCTAGAGTTTTCTGTCCCTAGAAAAAAAGTTTTTTTTAAGCACAATATAGCACAAGGACAATTAACTCACTGTCCTTACAGGTCCCTGGAAACAAGGACTTGCAGAGTGAAAGAAAAAAAACACTCTCCCTACCTACAGTTTTCTGTCCCTAGAAAAAATGTTTTTTTTAATCACAATATAGCACAAGGAAAATTAACTCACTGTCCTTACAGGTCCCTGGAAACAAGGACTTGCAGAGTGAAAGAAAAAAAACACTCTCCCTACCTACAGTTTTCTGTCCCTAGAAAAAATGTTTTTTTTAATCACAATATAGCACAAGGAAAATTAACTCACTGTCCTTACAGGTCCCTGGAAACAAGGACTTGCAGAGTGAAAGAAACTGACACTGTCCCTACCTAGAGTTTTCTGTCCCTAGAATAAATGTTTTTTTTAAGCACAATATAGCACAAGGACAATTAACTCACTGTCCTTACAGGTCCCTGGAAACAAGGACTTGCAGAGTGAAAGAAAAAAAACACTCTCCCTACCTACAGTTTTCTGTCCCTAGAAGAAATGTTTTTTTTAAGCACAATATAGCACAAGGACAATTAACTCACTGTCCTTACAGGTCCCTGGAAACAAGGACTTGCAGAGTGAAAGAAAAAAAACACTCTCCCTACCTAGAGTTTTCTGTCCCTAGAATAAATGTTTTTTTTAATCACAATATAGCACAAGGAAAATTAACTCACTGTCCTTACAGGTCCCTGGAAACAAGGACTTGCAGAGTGAAAGAAACTGACACTGTCCCTACCTAGAGTTTTCTGTCCCTAGAATAAATGTTTTTTTTAAGCACAATATAGCACAAGGACAATTAACTCACTGTCCTTACAGGTCCCTGGAAACAAGGACTTGCAGAGTGAAAGAAAAAAAACACTCTCCCTACCTACAGTTTTCTGTCCCTAGAAAAAATGTTTTTTTTAATCACAATATAGCACAAGGAAAATTAACTCACTGTCCTTACAGGTCCCTGGAAACAAGGACTTGCAGAGTGAAAGAAACTGACACTGTCCCTACCTAGAGTTTTCTGTCCCTAGAATAAATGTTTTTTTTAAGCACAATATAGCACAAGGACAATTAACTCACTGTCCTTACAGGTCCCTGGAAACAAGGACTTGCAGAGTGAAAAAAAAAAAACACTCTCCCTACCTACAGTTTTCTGTCCCTAGAAAAAATGTTTTTTTTAAGCACAATATAGCACAAGGACAATTAACTCACTGTCCTTACAGGTCCCTGGAAACAAGGACTTGCAGAGTGAAAGAAAAAAAACACTCTCCCTACCTAGAGTTTTCTGTCCCTAGAATAAATGTTTTTTTTAATCACAATATAGCACAAGGAAAATTAACTCACTGTCCTTACAGGTCCCTGGAAACAAGGACTTGCAGAGTGAAAGAAACTGACACTGTCCCTACCTAGAGTTTTCTGTCCCTAGAATAAATGTTTTTTTAAGCACAATATAGCACAAGGACAATTAACTCACTGTCCTTACAGGTCCCTGGAAACAAGGACTTGCAGAGTGAAAGAAAAAAAACACTCTCCCTACCTACAGTTTTCTGTCCCTAGAAAAAATGTTTTTTTTAATCACAATATAGCACAAGGAAAATTAACTCACTGTCCTTACAGGTCCCTGGAAACAAGGACTTGCAGAGTGAAAGAAACTGACACTGTCCCTACCTAGAGTTTTCTGTCCCTAGAATAAATGTTTTTTTTAAGCACAATATAGCACAAGGACAATTAACTCACTGTCCTTACAGGTCCCTGGAAACAAGGACTTGCAGAGTGAAAGAAAAAAAACACTCTCCCTACCTACAGTTTTCTGTCCCTAGAAAAAATGTTTTTTTTAATCACAATATAGCACAAGGAAAATTAACTCACTGTCCTTACAGGTCCCTGGAAACAAGGACTTGCAGAGTGAAAGAAACTGACACTGTCCCTACCTAGAGTTTTCTGTCCCTAGAATAAATGTTTTTTTTAATCACAATATAGCACAAGGAAAATTAACTCACTGTCCTTACAGGTCCCTGGAAACAAGGACTTGCAGAGTGAAAGAAACTGACACTGTCCCTACCTAGAGTTTTCTGTCCCTAGAATAAATGTTTTTTTTAAGCACAATATAGCACAAGGACAATTAACTCACTGTCCTTACAGGTCCCTGGAAACAAGGACTTGCAGAGTGAAAGAAAAAAAACACTCTCCCTACCTACAGTTTTCTGTCCCTAGAAAAAATGTTTTTTTTAATCACAATATAGCACAAGGAAAATTAACTCACTGTCCTTACAGGTCCCTGGAAACAAGGACTTGCAGAGTGAAAGAAACTGACACTGTCCCTACCTAGAGTTTTCTGTCCCTAGAATAAATGTTTTTTTTAATCACAATATAGCACAAGGAAAATTAACTCACTGTCCTTACAGGTCCCTGGAAACAAGGACTTGCAGAGTGAAAGAAACTGACACTGTCCCTACCTAGAGTTTTCTGTCCCTAGAATAAATGTTTTTTTTAAGCACAATATAGCACAAGGACAATTAACTCACTGTCCTTACAGGTCCCTGGAAACAAGGACTTGCAGAGTGAAAGAAAAAAAACACTCTCCCTACCTACAGTTTTCTGTCCCTAGAAAAAATGTTTTTTTTAATCACAATATAGCACAAGGAAAATTAACTCACTGTCCTTACAGGTCCCTGGAAACAAGGACTTGCAGAGTGAAAGAAACTGACACTGTCCCTACCTAGAGTTTTCTGTCCCTAGAATAAATGTTTTTTTTAAGCACAATATAGCACAAGGACAATTAACTCACTGTCCTTACAGGTCCCTGGAAACAAGGACTTGCAGAGTGAAAGAAAAAAAACACTCTCCCTACCTACAGTTTTCTGTCCCTAGAAAAAATGTTTTTTTTAATCACAATATAGCACAAGGAAAATTAACTCACTGTCCTTACAGGTCCCTGGAAACAAGGACTTGCAGAGTGAAAGAAACTGACACTGTCCCTACCTAGAGTTTTCTGTCCCTAGAATAAATGTTTTTTTTAATCACAATATAGCACAAGGACAATTAACTCACTGTCCTTACAGGTCCCTGGAAACAAGGACTTGCAGAGTGAAAGAAACTGACACTGTCCCTACCTAGAGTTTTCTGTCCCTAGAATAAATGTTTTTTTTAAGCACAATATAGCACAAGGACAATTAACTCACTGTCCTTACAGGTCCCTGGAAACAAGGACTTGCAGAGTGAAAGAAAAAAAACACTCTCCCTACCTACAGTTTTCTGTCCCTAGAAAAAATGTTTTTTTTAATCACAATATAGCACAAGGAAAATTAACTCACTGTCCTTACAGGTCCCTGGAAACAAGGACTTGCAGAGTGAAAGAAACTGACACTGTCCCTACCTAGAGTTTTCTGTCCCTAGAATAAATGTTTTTTTTAATCACAATATAGCACAAGGACAATTAACTCACTGTCCTTACAGGTCCCTGGAAACAAGGACTTGCAGAGTGAAAGAAACTGACACTGTCCCTACCTAGAGTTTTCTGTCCCTAGAATAAATGTTTTTTTTAAGCACAATATAGCACAAGGACAATTAACTCACTGTCCTTACAGGTCCCTGGAAACAAGGACTTGCAGAGTGAAAGAAACTGACACTGTCCCTACCTAGAGTTTTCTGTCCCTAGAATAAATGTTTTTTTTAAGCACACTATAGCAGAAGCACAAAACACACTGACACTCTCCCTACCTATCCTTCTCTTTCCCTAAACTAAAGGAATCCAGGTTAAGCAAGAAAGAAATAACAGTCACTGTCCCTGCCTATGCTACTCTATCCCTGCTCCGGAACACACTACACTAGGCCGCCGTGCTGGCGGCCTTTTATAGTGTGGGGCGTGTACTAAACACCCTCAGCAATAATTGGCCACAGGCATCCTGCCTGTGGCCAATCATTGCTCTCCTCGCTGCCGGCGCTGTGATTGGCCAAGCATGCGGGGTCACAGTGCATGCTTGGCCAATCACAGCGCCTGGATGACACTGCGATGGCGTAGTGCATTGTGGGCCGTTCGCGTCACTCGAATTTGGCGCGAACGGCCCAAATCGTTCGATCTTCGTCGAACGATCGAACAGCCAATGTTCGAGTCGAACGTATGTTCGACTCGAACACGAAGCTCATCCCTAATCGTCGCTGCCGAAGCGCCCCCCCCCTCTGAAAAAATTTCAGCCTATGAGCAGTCCTACCCCGGATCCTCGTCATCTGCCTCCTAAGGTAAGGAGGCCTCTGATCATCACCTTCCCGTCCATCTCCAACAGGGGGATTGCCGTCTTCCTGTCAGCCTCCTGAATTTGCCGCCCCCCCCTAAAATATTGAGCACCGGCCACCACTGCTCTCAGCCCTGATGCAAGCAGTGAGCGGGCTCTTGGGATGATTTATGCAAATATTGCAACTTGATGGGCAGGTGTCAGTCTGGAGGAGTGGGTGTTCCTAAGCAGGTTGCATTTGCATAGGTAACGCCCACATGTGATGGTTGAAAGAACTGAATCCAATCAATGAAAGGGGCGGGGCCAGGGACAATCAAGCTGGGGAGGAAGAAGATAAATTATGCTGGACGTCCTCCAGCCAGGAAATGAGGCGGGGCTTTTATCTGATTGGAGCAGCTTCTAATGCACAATGTGAGAAGCTCACAGTGTGCAGTGAAATCAGGGTAAGCAATTGTAATGCAAGCAGTGGGAGGAGTTATGCAAATATAAAATTGCATTGGTGGGTGGATGTCATTCTGGAGGAGTGGGCGTTCCTAGGCAGGCGGTATTTGCATAGGTAATTCCCACATGAGATGCTGAGCCTCTGTGATTGAAAGAGCTGAAATCCGATGAATGAAGGGGGGTGCAAAACGTACCCGTTAATTCTGCCAGAAATTCAGTGAGCTGATAACTTTCTGTGTTCTCTGCCAATGCTGCACTGGAATCTCAAACAGTTTGATCAACCCTGGCCACTTTCTATGGGAACTACAGAATGCTTCCCCTTATGTTATGGAGAGAGAGTGAGGGGGTGTTGTGTAGTCTTACACAGTCTTAGGGTGACAATGATGCTCCTCCATAGATACAGTGCAGCGGGTGGGCATTGTGACCGTAGGGTAGGGATACTGGAAAGCCTGGGAAGGTGCAATATGTTACCTTGATATTCTCAGATTTCGATACACTTTAATATGAATGTGTATTCTTTGCACAGGGCAAAGCAATGGGTTCTTTTATAACCTCTTGCCACCCACATAGCGTATAAGTGCAGCTGCAAAGAGGGTAGGCTTTAAAACCCACACACCCCAATAATGCGTCCATTGGTGTCAAAGCTTTCTGAGAGCGGGAGCGCACATTGAAGCTGTGCTGCTTTAGTTCCCTGGGGGGGGGGGTGCCTTAATGCGCTAGGGTGCTTTAGTGCCCTGGGGTGCCTTAGTGCATTGACATGCCTTTGTGTTCAGGGGTGCCTTAGTGAATTGGTGTGCCTTACTGCCCTGGAGTGCCTTACTGCATTGGGGGTTCTTAGTGCCCAGGGGTGTCTTTGCCTTAGTGCCCTGTTGTGCCTTAGTGCAATGTAGACCTTAGTGCCCTGGATGCCTTAGTAGTGCATTGGGGTTCTTTAGTGCCCTGTTGTGCCTTAGTGCATTGGAGTTTCTTAGTGGCACCAAGATGCCTTTGCCTTACTGCATCCGGTGCCTTAGTGGCTTGGAGTGCCCTACTGCCCTGGGATGCCCTATTGCATTGGGGTGCCTTAGTGCATTGGGGTTTCAAAGTGCTTTGGGGTGTTTTAGTACCCTGGGATGCCTTAGAGCTTTGGAGTGCTTAAATGCATTGGGGTGTCTTAGTAGCCTGGGGTGTCTTAGTACATTGGGGTGCTTTAGTGAGCTGGGATGCTTTGGTGCATTGGGGTGTTTTCGTTCCCTAGGTTGCAGTAATGTATTGGGTGCCTTAGTGCATTGGGATGTTTTAGTTCTCTGGGGTGCTTTAATGCATTGGGGTGCCTTGGGCACCTTATTGTGCTGGGGTGCCTTAGTGCATTGGGATTTCTAAGTTGCCTGAGGTGCCTTTGCCTTAAGGCTCTGGGGTGCCTTAAAGTATTGAGGTGCCGTAGTGCCATGTGGTGTCTTCATGCTTTGAAAGCCCTTAGTGCCCTGGGGTGCCTACATGCATTGTGGTACCTTATTGACCTGGGTTGCTTTAATGCATTGGGGTGCCTTAGTGCATGGGGGTACCTTAGCACATTGGCATGCTTTAGTGTCTAGGGCAGTGGTTCTCAACCTGGGGGTCGGTGATGATGATTTGCCAAGGGTCACCGAATCCTGGGCTGTTCCTGAAGCCCGCACCGCTCGCCCAGCCTTTGTGTCCACCCAGCAGGACTGTCCCCAGAGCCCATGGCCACTCAGCCTCTTCGCAGCCGCCCATTCAGTTCACGGCATGGCTGGGGGCAAAGACTAGAGGTCAGCTGACTGGCGAGGAATGTGAAGTGGGAGGGGCTGGAGGAGACCCTATCTCCTGATTTTGGCATAGGTGTCACTGCTGCGAGACACCACAAAATCGGAGACACAGTGAGTAGCACTACCTGTGATTAGAGTTGCCATTTAAAGTCCCCACTACAGTTCTCAGATCAGCAGATGACCTTAATGAAGAGCACCTAAGTTGGCTGATCAGAACTCCCCCCAGCACTGCCACTCATCCCATTCCCCCCACCCCCCAATCCCCCACCAAGGAGTAAGAGAAGGAATAAAAATAGAGAATAAATGGAAGGGGAGTCAAAGAAGGGGAGGAACAACGAAAAAGGGAGAGAAAGAATAAGAGAAAGAACAAGAAAGATGGCTAGAGCGAGGGATGGGGGAAAAAAAAAAGAAATTAGGATAGAGAGAGATAAAAGGGAAAGAAAGGAGAACAAAGAGAGAGTGATGCATCCTAAAATGTACCATGAAGGGTTTTAATACTGTACGAGTGGAAGGAACTCGGGGAGCGCTAAATGTCCATGGATTGGGGGCGCAAATTACTTGTCTTGCCTTGGGTGCTGACAACCCAAGCTACGAAAATATATATATATATATATTTTTTCCCATAAACGAAAATAATTTTACTGTTGGGGGTCCCCGCAACTTGGGAAATTTTATCAAGGGGTCACAGCACTAGAAAGGTTGAGAACCTCTGGTCTAGGGGGTGTCTCAGTGAACTGGGGTTCCCTACTGCCCCGGAGTGCCTTAGTACATTGGGATGTCTTACTGCCCCGGGGTAAATTAGTATGCGTTAAGAAGCACACCACAACTGTAAAGTGTGTTTCAGCCCTCAAGGTTCCCTTTAAAAGTAAAAATATATCTATATAAAGTGCACAAAACCCGCAGTAGAAAAGTTCTGCTGATACATGAAGTCCATCTCATCTGCATAACATTCACTTTCTTCATGTTTTGAACACATTACGAGGATTCCACTCAGGACAAAAACAACACATAACACCTTTGTGAATAGGCCGCTAATTGCTCCTAAAGTACCCATGGAGAATCTCCATTCTTCACGGTGAAACTGGGAATTCTCTGTCATCAGGCAGTCCAGTCCTTTCCTCCTCCTCCACATAATGGCTCATTGTGCCTCCCGAAACTGGCTTTGTGTTGGTGCAACTTCTCTGCCCATTCTGATGGAAATTTCCCAACGTGGATTGCTAAATGCTCCAAGAATGTTTTTTTTTTGGGTTATTTTAAAATAAACATTGTTTTGTAAACTTATGAAAAATGTAACTTTTTCTGCTGGGTGTGTAGAATATGTATATTTGTAAACCTGAGCAGATTTTTATACTACCAGTGAAATTTATGATACAGCGCTGCGTAAACTGTTGGCGCTCTCTAAATCCTGTATAATAATAATAATAATAATAATAATAATGACTACTTCCACTGGCTCTTATGCTGGCTAATTTGTAACAATCTAAAATATATTTTAGATGAAATAATTGTATCTTCCTGAAATAATTGCTTTGATTCAAGAAAAATTAATGTCAACAAAATTACCATCAGATCCATTCATCCTAGTAAAATAATCCAATTTAAATCAACAAGATTTGCTTTTTTAATTTTTGTGTTTTTTTTTTTTGTTTTTTTTTTGTGTTTTTGAGATCATTCGAAACAATCAAATTTATAATCGATTGTTTGTCATTTCGTGTTTGGTCAACATAACTCATTTGCATTTCAGAATTCTGTTCCGTTCTTTCATTTTACCGTTTGGAAGCTGTGGATAAGTCAGTTTAATAAATGGTTCATTTAATAAATAAATGTCATAAATATTAAATTGAATAAAGATTAATTAATATATAACAATATACAGTATAGATAAATGTGATTTTATATATATATATATATATATATATATATATATATAAAAATGACATTTATATTATTATATATTAATTAATATTTATTCAATTTAATAGTTATTCAATTTAATATTTATGACATTTAATATTTATGACATTTGTTCATTAAACAGACTTATCCATTTAATATTTATTATATATATATATATATATATATATATATATATATATATATATATATATGTAATACATATTAAATAGGTACATTTAATAAATACATTTAATAAATATTAAGTTATAGAATTTTAACAAATATTACATTTAATAAATAGCTAATAAATATAACCTAAAATAATAAAGTAAATAAATAATTATAAAAAGGGAAATTGCTATTTACAACCACACAAAAATAGTTTTACATAGAAATATAAATGAGCAAGGGCAGAAAAAGACCAAGTGGTCCCTCAAGTCTACTTTTTTTTTTCTTTCTTTTTCTGAGTATATATCTGTGTTTTTGGCTGTCTGTGTCCCATTAGGGAGATTTTTCTTCACTTCCCATCTCAAGACACAATAGGAAGCAAGAGGAGATCTCTCCAAAGTTAGGGAAATCTTCTCTTACTTGTCTCCAGAACAAATTTTCTTATGGCAAGATTTTCCCTCTTCTCCTGTCCCAGTGACAATTCAAAATTTAAAGTACTCCTTTACTTTTAGTGGTAGATGAGAGTAATAGGCTGACAGATGAGGAGGCACTGATGGGCACTGATTAGCATCACTGATGGACACTGATTGGCATACCTCATGGGCACTGATTGGCATCACTGGTGGGCAATGGTGGGCATCACTGGTGGGCACTGATTGGCATCACTGATGGCCACTGGTGGGCACTGGCAGGCATTACCAATTTGGGCGATCTCCCCTGTGAGGAAAGCCGCTTATCGGCTCTCCTCTCCTCATGTGCTGTCACTGTAAGGAGAGCAAAGCTGATAACAGGCATTTCTTATTTACATTGTGATCAGATTTGATTAGACACAGCTGATCATATGGTACAGAGTCTACGTCACAGGCTTTTTACTGAGATCGGTGATGCAGTGTATCTGAGGGCGACACACGAACCACAGATCGCCGCTCTGCACGCCCCCCCGGGGGGCGCACACAAGCAGCCCATTCTGAAGGACGTCATATGATGACCAGTCGGAACAGTAAAGCCCCCGCCCGGCTGTCAGCCTGCTATAGGCTGAATGGGAAGGTGTTAAACCCACAACAAAAAATGTCATATATTGCAGCTTACCAATCATTAGATGTGGTGGCTGCATTCGTTTTGTTTGTTTTTTTCATGTTTTTTTTTAAAGCGGAAGTAAACCCATCCATTTTCCAGTTTCAAAAAACAGTTTAATTTCCGGCACGTGCCGGAAATGTAACACTCCCATTGGTTGGGCTCTCAACCAAGCTGTCAAACCATCCAATGGCTGGTGTCATAACTGATCACATGTGCAGCATCATAGCAGTTGTATATTAAACAAAGGCCAAGATGGCAGCTTCCTTGGCTGAAAACGATAGGAAGGTTTACTTACCTGTTAAGGCTTTTCTTCCCTCTGTTTCACCTGGTGATTCGGCCAGTAACACACCTCCTGTATTAGAGCGCTCCCACTCTGGATGAAGGAGCATAGGGGACACATTTGGACAGCAGCATTATCAGTCAGGAAGGGAGTGGGGGGGGGGGGCTAGATGTATTAGCAGATTTAGATACACCAACAACTTTAAGCCAAACTCCAGGTAACACTTTATAATCAGTTACAGCAAACCGTTTTTTTTTTTGTGGTAAATGGTTTGTCTCAAACCTCTGACTGGTACATCTGCAGGATGGCTTGTTCTGTTAAAAAATAACAGACTTACTGGCACCAGGTGAAATTTAAAGAAAGCCTAAAAAAAAAAAAAAAACACCAAAAAAAAAATAGTGCAGCCATCACATCTAAGAATTGGTAATATGCAATCTAATAAATGTTTGCTTTTGGGTTTAATACCGCTTTAATGATGGCAGCAAACTGTAAAATATGTTGTGTGAAGAGTCCTAGTAGACATATACAAAGCAAATTACAGGCTGTTTGCAGTGGCAATTTGTTATAATTTGAACATAGGTGCGATGTTAGGAAAACTTCTCAATGAGAAGTTCCACAGCAAGTCTGCAAATAAAGTGAGGCATGCCTTTTCCTTTTTGGACACTAGATGGCAGCGTTGGGCCTTGCTTAACTCGAATTATAATTTAGCTACAATGTGATTTCTCTTGCAGATGGGAATTGTACAATCTAGTTTATTGAACTCTATATATATTATGCAGCCTTATAAATACTAAGTTTACTATGTACTTACTACGTACGTCTCTGCACCTTTCTTACATAAGGGGAAAATATTTCTGCAAGTGATTATGATTTATTTTATAATATAATCACTTAGAAATCAACGTCATTCATCATTTTACAAGCTGTTTGCTATTAAACTGTTTCTTTTTTTTTTTTTTTTTTCACTACCCTCCTTGTATAATTCTGTTTTCCTCTTCTTGTATTTCTGTGTTGTGTCTGTGCCCAGGTTTCATGGCCTGGACTCCTGGTGAGCAGGTAAGTGACAGCGCACTCTGCATACGTTACGTACATTATATATATATATATATATATATATATATATATATATATATATACAGCACCTATATGATTACTAGGTGACCTTTCCATCCCAGGAAACACCCCGCCCCTTTCCTCTTGTGTAGTGTTGTATAATTAGTGCAATAAGTACTTTAGTTGTTTTATTGCACTTTTTTTTTCCCGTTATTACCGGTTTTTAGAACTGTAATTACGATGGTTGACATCTGCTCTGCAAACATATCCAACCTGTTATAGGTCGGCCTGCCTTCACCTGCTCTGGTGACCTTCCAGAAATAATTTTACTTACGTTTATTTATTTTACTCATTTATTAAATCTCAAACTCCGATCACAAAAACGTTCATTTAAATATATCCTTTAATAGGCACAAAGACTCTAGACTGTAAGCTCTAACGAGCAGGGCCCTCTGATCCCTCCTGTATTGAATTGTATTGTAATTGTATTTATTAAGATCCCCTTCCACTTAAGATATATATCTGTCTGTCCTATTATTCCAGGAGCGCTTGTTTTTGTTTTCTGAGGGTAGGCCTTCCTCAAACTCAATTTTTGTTGTTGTATTGTGATTGTACTGTCTTCCCTGATGTAAAGCGCTGCGCAAACTGTTGGCGCTATATAAATCCTGTATAATAATAATAAATCCACTTTGTGTGTGTGCCAAAAGCTTTTGCAAACCCAGGTATTACTGTGTAAAAATAGCAATGACACAATGACACAGCAAAAAAGAATTGCTGCCTGTGTGCATTGAGGAGGAATGTAGGCAGAATGCACAAAAAATGTGTTAGGCCGGGTTCACATATGTGCAGCCGTGGTTCCCAGCATTGGGTCCGGTGCGTTCCAGTTCACCGGTTCAGGTGCAAATCAGGTCCGAATTTTTTGCCTGAATTCGCACCTGAACCGGACCCAAACATGCGCAGGACTCTTTTGGAATTTGTGTCCATACGGGGCAGATAATGCGGGGGTCTATGCCTGGAAGTGGGAGCAAATACCTGTATTACACAGGTATCTTCTCCCCAATCCCCCCTGAAAGGTGCCAAATGTGACACCAGAGGGGGGGAGGGTTCCGAAAAGCGTGTAATTCATGTGTGTTCAGGTTTAAAGGGATGAGGTGGCAACCCTACAGGTGATCCTACTGGAAGCCTAGGAGGAGGGGAGGAGGCACACGGCGGAAGCGAGGAGAAGAAGATACAGGAGCCGCAGCCTGATGTCCACCCCGAGGTGCCGATCCCCGCTGCTGCCCGATCCTTGCCGCCTACATAGGTTATGTTCCGGTGGACCAGCAGACAGCGAGGGGGGGGGGGTTTGAGGTGCTGCGGGGGGGGGGGGGAGAGGGGTGGTTGTTTGCCCCCCAAACAAAAAACCACCAGCCGCCACTGCACGTATCTACACGTCGGCAAGTGATTATGATACATTGTAACAACCCATACATTCTGCACACCATATTGCACATGTGAATGGCTTGTAATTGTCCTGCTGCATTTGCTTTGTGAATTAAGCCTTGTGGTTCTTTGTTGGAGAACTGCATAAAAAAAAACAAAAAAAAACAACAACTTACCCCTTCGAACAGCTCGATGATCGCACCAACCTGCAGGTGATGGGCCCCTGACACTCCTAGCTGCACCAATCAGATCCGTTTCCACACCCCCCCCCCCCCAACTGCTGCAGCTCATTTATTCTACAACTCCCTATTTTACCTAATCGCTCTTCTAGGTGACGGCCTTTAATTGCCCGGGAAAACAGCCCATCAAAACCTATTTAAGTGCAGAGTAGAGAGAGATGTGTTGAGTGATCACTGAGGCCCGTAATGCTGGGGAGCCGCCGCTGTCATGGCAGTCTCACGCTAGCTCTGTGAAGGCGATGAGCGCCGGTGACGAGGGCGGGCTCCATATATATTTTTTTTTATTTTATTTTTTTATAACTGGAGTACAAATTGCTGGCACTGGGCTGCTCAACTTTTTTTTTTTCCTCTAGCATTTTGTTCCTTTAAAAAAAATCTTATTTCCTGGTGCCTCCATGGCAGCATACTTGTATGCTGCCATGGATAGGCACCAGGAAAAGAAAATTACGGTAAGTATGGTACAATTTTCTTTTTTTTATTGTTTTGCTCTTGCAAGATCCAGACATATAACTTCTAAAAATTGCAGTTAAAAAAAATGATTTTTTCCACCAATTTTAGTCTGTAATGCCGCGTACACACGACCGTTATTCATGTCATGCAAAAAAACAATGTTTTTCTCGACGTGATTCCTCTCAAGCCTGCCTTGCCTACACACGTTCATGGAAAAAAAAAAAACGATTGAGCGAAGTGCGGTGACGTACAACACGTACGACGGCACTTAAAAGGGGAAGTTCCATTCGAATGGCGCCACCCTTTGGGCTGTTTTTTGCTGATCCTCGTGTTAGTAAAAGTTTGGTGAGAGACAATTCGCGCTTTTCAGCCTCGTGCTCTTCAGTCCGTTACAACGTGATGAATGTGCTATCTCCATTACGAACGCTAGTTTTACCAGAACGAGCGCTCCCGTCTCATACTTGATTCTGAGCATGCGCATTTTCTTTCCCCTCGTAAAAGCCTACACACGACCGGTTTTTATGGCGTGAAAAAGAACGACGTGAAAACGACGAGAAAAAATAGAGCAGGTTCTAATTTTTTTTTTCGGACAGTTTTCTCGTCGTGAAAAAATGCTATGGAGCCTACACACCACCGTTTTTCACGACCAATCTAAAAAATGGCAGTTTTCTCGTCATGATAAAATGGTCGTGTGTACGCGGCATAATACACAAGTTTGACAAAGCACTGTGGCTGCTGCAGCCCTGTAATGTTAGAATTGAAGTGGGCAGCCGGGGGAGTGGTAAAGGTATGGTACAGCTGCCTGTTTTTACTGCACCCACCCCCAGCCACCTGTGTCTACCATTCGTTCTCCTGCATTGTCCTCCTGCCACTTGCTGTCTAAGGCCTGGTTCACACCTATGCAGGTTGCAGTTTGCATATTCCAGGTGCATTTTGCGTTTTTCAATACACATTTTTGATCCATTGAAGTCTATGGAACCAAAAACCAGAAAAAAAAAGTCCCTGGCCCTTTCCATAAAATGCACAGATGGGAACAGATGTGAACTACATCCATAGGAAACCATGTTATATGGGCTGTAGTGTGTTTGTGCAAAACTGAAAAATGCACTAAAAAATGCATAGGTGTGAACCAGGCCTAATGCCTTGTACACACGGCCGGAATTTCCGATGAAAAAAGTCAGACGGAATTTTTTCATCGGATATTCCGACCGTGTGTATGCCCCATCTGACTTTTTCCATCGGAAATTCCGACGGAGTTAGAAAAAATTCTATCGGAAATTCAGTTCATCTGTAGGGAACTCCGATGGAGAAAAAAAACACGCATGCTCAGAATCAAGTCGACGCATGCTCGGAAGCATTGAACTTCATTTTTCTCGGCTCGTCGTAGTGTTGTACGTCACCGCTTTCATCAGTGCCTGACCTCACAAATGCGCTTCTGGAAGAATGATCAAACATTCCCATAGACACACTCCTAAACCTTGCAGACAGCCTTCCCAGAAGAGTTGAAGCTGTTATAGCTGCAAAGGGTGGGCCAACTCAATATTGAACCCTACGGACTAAGACTGGGGTGCCAATAAAATCTTAAAAATGCTGTTTTTAACCTTTTTTCTTCCTTTGTTGCATCTCAGTGCAGCCTCTTTGCAGCCATTGTCTATAGCAGGGGTAGGCAACCTGGGGCCCTCCAGCTGTTGCAGAACTACAAGTCCCATCATGCCTCTGGGAGCAATTGCAACTGCCAGCCTTGCAATGCCTCGTGGGAAATGTAGTTCCACAACAGCTGGAGGGCCCCAGGTTGCCATCCCCTGGTCTATAGGAACACCAGTGAAGGCTACATTAGGTTTCCTATTAAAGTTCATGTGTGTGTAAAGGCAGGCGTCCCAATACTTTTGGTAATATAGTGTGTATTTAAATTGTAGACAATACACAGTGCTTTAGATCCATAAAATTCACTCTACTTCAGTATAGGAATAAAAGAGACAACATACGCATGTTCATAGGCTTATATACGTATCACATTTGATATACTGAGAAGAGCTTCATGGTTGATCCCGGCACTTTGAAATGAATATGGGCTGCTTTGGAAGAGGCACCGGGCTGCCCCAGTCCCTTTTTTGGGTGATCTTTTTTTTCCCCCATGGAACATTCAGCGTGTAAAAATAGAAGGTGAGTAATCTGATCATCATGGCACTATATCCACAGAGCGCTAATCCCGGGAGTCGCACATATCCCCGCCCGGCCTGGATATAGAGTGATGGCAGAACACAGAGAGGGGTCATCTACTGGAGAAGGGTCATCTCTGTAGGGGACACTTTTACTTCATACCATTATACAGGTGTGTCCCCGGGGGGCATAGCTGTACATTGACTGACTAGTGTTTTGGTGATTTCTACCACCTCACTTATCCGCTTTATGATAAATAAAATAAGTGATTACAACCTTTTGTCCATATAAGAGTCTAGCCAATGCTGTTGCGGCGATTACCAATAAAATCAATAACAAATGATAACTGTGCTTAAAAATAAAGATCTAATGTATTTTTTACAGAAAAGAGACGTTCGAATAATCAATTATAACCAAATATAATGGAGATGGTAAAACCTTTACAGCAATGTTAGAAATACAGTGTTGCCAACGGACAAAGACGATTACAGAAAGAGGAGGTTACACACAAATAACTAGAGAAATTATTAATAAAGATTATCATTAATGTAAACTGAAGGTGTAAACATTGCAGGCCTCAAATTTCCATTACACTAGGTAGGTGGGATGGTAGGTGTCCAAAAATGACCTTATGGGTGACAGTGTGACACTTTCATGCTCACAGAATTCAGAGTCACTCATACTACAGGAGACGGTCAGAGACTGCAGACATGATACAGGAGATGGTCAGAGATTGCAGACCTTCTACAGGAGATGGTCAGACAGAGGCTACAGACATGATACAGGAGATGATCAGAGACTGCAGACATACTGCAAGAGATGATCAGAGACTGGAGACATACTACAGGAGATGATCAGAGACTGCAGACGTGCTACAGGAGATGATCAGAGACTGCAGACATATTACAGGAGATGGTCAGAGGCTACAGATATACTACAGGAGATGGTCAGAGGCTACAGACATACTACAAGAGATGGTCAGAGGCTACAGACATAATACAGGAGATGGTCAGAGACTGCAGACGTGCTACAGGAAATGGTCAGAGGCTGCAGACATGATACAGGAGATGGTCAGAGGCTACAGACATGATACAGAAGATGGTCAGAGACTGCAGACATGATACAACAGATGATCAGAGACTACAGACATGATACTGGAGATAGTCAGAGTGTGACACTTTCATGCTCACAGAATTCAGAGTCACTCATACTACAGGAGACGGTCAGAGACTGCAGACATGATACAGGAGATGGTCAGAGACTGCAGACCTTCTACAGGAGATGGTCAGACAGAGGCTACAGACATGATACAGGAGATGATCAGAGACTGCAGACGTGCTACAGGAGATGATCAGAGACTGCAGACATACTACAGGAGATGATCAGAGACTGGAGACATACTACAGGAGATGATCAGAGACTGCAGACATATTACAGGAGATGGTCAGAGGCTACAGATATACTACAGGAGATGGTCAGAGGCTACAGATATACTACAGGAGATGATCAGAGGCTACAGACATACTATTAGAGATGGTCAGAGGCTACAGACATAATACAGGAGATGGTCAGAGACTGCAGATGTGCTACAGGAAATGGTCAGAGGCTGCAGACATGATACAGGAGATGGTCAGAGGCTACAGACATGATACAGAAGATGGTCAGAGACTGCAGACATAATACAACAGATGATCAGAGACTACAGACATGATACTGGAGATAGTCAGAGACTGCAGACATACTACATAAGATGGTCAGAGACTGCAGACATGATACAACAGATGATCAGAGACTACAGATATGATACTGGAGATAGTCAGAGACTGCAGACATACTACATAAGATGGTCAGAGACTGCAGACATGATACAACAGATGATCAGAGACTGCAGACATGATACAGGAAATGGTCAGAGGCTACAGACATGATACAGAAGATGGACAGAGGCTACAGACATGATACAGAAGATGGAAATAAATGTGTAGCGCTAAAAAATGTGCAACTGTGAAATATGTCAAAATCACTAGCAATCTAAAACCCAACAGGGTAAAACTGTGAAAAACAAAAACAAGTCCAAAAGGTGAAGGTGGTGTGGTGACAGTGTCCGTCACAGATTGGTGTTGGTTCTCACGATAGAGATGATAAAGTGGATGTGTAGACCATCACAGGGAACATGCCTTCAAATTAATGATAAGACTGAACACTCGTACCGGAACCGTTGGACCCGACTTTCAGCGACAACGGATCAATCAGGCATGGATATCCGAATTGGCAAGTAGACCAAACGATCCGAGGGATCCAGGGGAACTCCAGAAGCCACTCAATGGAATCTTGATGGTGATAGCCACGAACTGGGATGACGATGACCAGATGGAAAGGCCGAATAAAACTCACATCCAAAGGAACATGGAAAGAAAAAAGGGGAGCTTCCAATGGTGCAGGCCAAAAAAAGCGGGTTTTTATTGATAAAAACCGACATACATGAGATAAAATGTGATCACAAATAAAAGCAATATGGGAAGCAGTGAACCAAGCCCGACGTGTTTCGTCCTACTAGGACTTCTACAGTGGCATCTAACAGCTCCCCCATATTGCACATATATATATAGATATTTAAGAAAATAAAACTGCGCTAGGACTAGTAAACAATAATAGGCAGCAGCAATAATGTGATAAACATAGATCGAATAAATAAGGAAAAAACTGCGCCAAGAGATAAAAATATCCTAATAAGGGATATAAACGTCCAATAATATATCCTCCGGATAGAGAGAATCCCAAAAAAAAATGACAATGAGCTATAATTGATCCACAGTCCTGTATGCTAGCACATCCTGCTAGACACCAACACCATAAAGAGTGCCTGCTTACCAGATAGCAGCCAGAAGAACGCAGTCGGCTATGACCCAGCCGCGGCCTTTAGGTAGAAGGGGGATCCAGGGATTATCAAGGACCAGTTATAATGGACCACTTGATGGCTCGATACCACAGATGGGAAAATACATAGGATAATACGGTTGTGGTAATAAAGGATAGTGAAGCACCACCACCGTGAATGAGGAAAAGACAGTCGTGAATAGCACCCTGATAGTAATGACTCCTTACCAGCTCAAAGCAACAGAACTTTCCTCAATAGTAACCGCACACCACCGACACTCCATATAAGATATCAAGAAGAAGGATGGGAACGTCATATGTGACGAAACGCGTCTGGAGGAAACGCAGTGACGTCACCACGTAGCTCGACGAAGGAAGGGCTTCTGTTTAATGCCGGCCGGCATGTTTTAATGCTTACTACCACTATATGTTTGTAAGTACGCTACCTTTTTTTATAAATAAATACTTGGAGGATATTACTCTATGGTCTCCCCTCTCCTTCTTCTTGATATCTTATATGGAGTGTCGGTGGTGTGCGGTTACTATTGAGGAAAGTTCCGTTGCTTTGAGCTGGGTCAATTTACATGGGATGAAGGCCGTGGCTAGATCATAGCCGATCGTGAGCCCCTTCCTTGCGTCTGGTAAGGAGTCATTACTATCAGGGTGCTTTTCACGACTGTCTTTTTCCTCATTCACGGTGGTGGTGCTTCACTATCCTTTATTACCACAACAGTATTATCCTATGTTTTTTCCCATCTGTGGTATCGAGCCATCAAGTGGTCCATTATAACTGGAGGAGCGTCCTTGATAATCCCTGGATCCCCCTTCTACCTAAAGGCCGCAGCTGGGTCATAGCTGACTGCGTTCTTCTGGCTACTATCTGGTAAGCAGGCACTCTTTATGGTGTTGGTGTCTAGCAGGATGTGCTAGCATACAGGACTGTGGATCAATTATAGCTCATTGTCCTTTTTTTTGGGGGATTCTCTCTATCCGGAGGATACATTATTGGACGTTTATATCCCTTATTAGGATATTTTTATCTCTTGGCGCAGTTTTTTCCTTATTTATATATATATATATATATAGATGCCATAAGAAATGTAAAACCCATAACTGACCAATTAATCAAGACTTTGGTAGTGCGGTCCGTGATTGGAGGGGAACCAGTCACATGGTGGTCTGAGTTCCAAGCCTCGATCCAGAGACCAATGGTATAAAACACTGGCAAGCCCTTCTGGGCTTGTAATACCTTGAGGTAATACAACTTCCGTGAGGTACAAACCATGTCAAAAAGCCAGCGAAAACGGGTATAATTGTTCACATGACTATTCGCAGCCTCTCACAGCCCAGACCTAAAAATAGATCCGGGTCAAACACCATGACACCGCTGAACGCGGTGACCAATGATGTGAGAGAGGCTGGAAAATGAAGCGTCAGGAATGGACCACAAAGGGACCCCCTGCATCATGACGTTGCACGTCCGCCGCGCACCACATGCAAGGTCATGTGACGAGAATGACGTCACACGCGCGACGCCACAGGACGTCACGTGGCTGGCATCAAGGTCATCATGCTGTCACGTGCCTCAAAACTGTAAACATGACTCCAATACGGGAATCTGAAAAAGACCCCAACGTAAAGGAAATTAACCCATGACCGGAAAAGCCTGAATAATGCAATGAGGTGACGGAACCACTGCTATCCCGGAAAACCACCGGAAAGTAGTAGTCCTCGCCACCTCAATAGTAGATGAAAGGATTCTACCACCCAGAGACCACTATTGATGCCAAAAGGCAACCAAATGATCTCTAACTGCAGCTAACCTGCTGTAAAAGGCTGGATGCGTGAGGCACATAAACAAAGAAGAATCCTAACCCAACGATAGTAACAAAACTGATAATGTATCTGATAACTACCCGACCTATTGTAAGGTATTAATATTAGAATGAGAAAGAGGGGGGGGGGATGAAATAACAAATTACACCCTACTGGGAGGGATGTGGATAGGTTAATCTTGATTGATAAACGAGTTTATGTCCCACTCGACATTCATACCGAACGGCGAGTAGGTCCTCCTCCTATGGAAGGGCGACCGGGAATCACTAGATGATTTCATGTCCCTATTAAATCACAATGACAGAGGTATACGTCTGAGCTATGAAGCTAGCCTTACCTCTGTCCATTTTTTGAATCTCGAGATTAAGGTAGTTGACCATCGATTGGAATTCACCACCTATTGCAAACCTACCGACCGGAATGGTTACATTCCGGTCAATAGCTGCCACCATTCCCTGTGGTTCAAGTTAGTGCCACACAGTCAGTTTCTCAGACTGCGGAGAAACTGTACAAGGACAGAGGATTTTTTCACCCAGTCTGCCATTTTGAAGGATAGATTTTTGGAAAAGGGCTACAAATCCACAGACTTAGATACAGAAATCAATCGGATTTCACTGATTGATAGAGATTCATTGTTGAAAACACGTCCCAAAACGGCCATGGATAATAAATTTAGATGGTCTTTTTTCACTACTTATTCTGTCCAATCCAGACAAATTAAGGAGATTTTTAAAAAAACATTGGGGAGTCCTCCAGAATGACAGATTTCTGGGACCGGCCATTCCTGAAAGGGCCGGCGTAATCTTTAGGGGAGCATGGTCTATACAAGGTCAAATTGCACCCAATGTGATAGACCCCCCCCCAAAAAAGGTCTCCTTCTTTCAACAGTGCAAAGGCTATTATCCATGCCGGAGGTGCAACGTATGTCTCCATAATATTAGTGGTAGACGTAAAAGTGACACATTTCAGTCATCTGTCACTCAACGCATCTACTCTATGGAACATTTCACTACATGCGCCACCCAGTTTATAGTTTATCTTTTGACCTGTCCCTGCAAAAAGCAGTATATAGGACGCACTATTAGGACTTTTTCCATCCGGGTTAATGAACATATAACTAATATTAAAAAAGGCAAGACCAATCATAGTGTCCCTCGTCACTATTTACAACATCACAACCGAGATCCCACTGGAATACAATTTTTGGTGATCAACCAGTTCGTTCCCCACTGGGGGGGAGAGTCCCGCTTGCGCGGGGTCTCTCGCCTCGAAACGTATTGGATTTACGAGCTTAGGACCTACTCGCCGTTCGGTATGAATGTCGAGTGGGACATAAACTCGTTTATCAATCAAGCTTAACCTATCCACATCCCTCCCAGTAGGGTGTAATTTGTTATTTAATCCCCCCCCCTTCTTTCTCATTCTAATATTAATACCTTACAATAGGTCGGGTAGTTATCAGATACATTATCAGTTTTGTTACTATCGTTGGGTTAGGATTCTTCTTTGTTTATGTGCCTCACGCATCCAGCCTTTTACAGCAGGTTGGCTGCAGTTAGAGATCATTTTGTTGCCTTTTGGCATCAATAGTGGTCTCTGGGTGGCAGAATCCTTTCATCTACCATTGAGGTGGCGAGGACTACTACTGTCCGGAGGTTTTCCAGGATAGCGGTGGTTCCCTGTCACCTCATTGCATTATTCAGGCTTTTCCGATCATGGGTTAATTTCCTTTACGTTGGGGTCTTTTTCAGATTCCCGAATTGGAGTCACGTTTACAGTTTTGAGGCACGTGATGGCGTGATGACCTTGACGCCGGCCGCATGACGTCCTGTGGCGTTGCACGTGTGACGTCATTCTCGTCACGTGACCTTGCACGTGGTTGAGCGCGGGCTGCAAATAATGACACAAATTATCTGCAAGTGTCATTTTACATAGAAGCTGCTGGATTTTGAAAGCTACTGTATATAATACATATATATAATACATAGCAATTCCCGGTTGTCCTTTTGACAGCCAGTAATTGCCAGTAGGAAGGGTGGAGGGAGCAGCATGAGAAGAGGAGCAGGATGTAGGAGATACGTCCTAGAACTTTATCCTGAAGTGTTTAGTAAAGCAGTGCACAGAACAGTGTTGGCCACGTACACTAAGGCTAGTAGCCAGACCTAAAGGCTTGATTTGACTAATCCAGACTGAAGAAGCAACATTGATGGAGAAGGGAAGAACCAAAATGAAGAAGAAGGACCTGCTGGAGCCATTTTGTCACTGGGAACAGTCATGATTAGAACAGCCTTTCTCACCTCTATGATAAAGTGGTATCATATTAAAACCTCTGTCAGGGTTTACCTCCCTGTTAGGGGGCTTCCCCTTACTTCCTGTGTAGTCACCTGGGCAGGAAGTAAAGGAATATGTCCAATGTGATCAAAAGCGCAAAAAAAAAAGCATGCCTACTCTTAAAAAAATAAAAAGTTTGGGCCAAAGGTTCACCTAAGTTGACCTAAGTGGACCTGCATGGGTCTTACTGGACGGATCTACTTAGTGGCCATAGCTACGCTTTGCATTTTCAAATTTGCTTATTCTAATCAGTTTCTCCAGTAGAAGGGTTAACATTGCATGATACGGGATGTGATACCTGAGAGGATGTAATCTGTGTCTGTATCTGCGTGGGCGTCACAACCGCAAGAATCCAATGCCATGACAGCTCTGAAGCTCTTCTTCCTCCCAAGCATCATATAATTGTTTTGTTGTTATTGATAGCGGACAGAGATAGGGGGGAAGATTTGGCATGTCGTGGAATTCCGCACACATTTTAGACACGTTTCTACAGGTTGTCTCCGCTCTTCACATTTCTAGGAATGGAGAGAAGACTGGATGGAATGGCGGAATTTATTCAATGACTATTTGTCACAGGCACACAATGAGTCTTCATTCCAACATAGTAAACGTTCTTTGTTTTCCCATTAATAATGAAAAACATGACGGATCATAGCAATTTTCAGACACAAGGCAGCATCTGGATGTTACGAAACAATGTATTCTGTAGGAAACATGTATTTTCTTCACCCTGATACTCCTAAACATGGACATTTGTGGGGTTTAGCTAATAATGAGCCTCAAATATGCCACTATTGACCTTCTTCAAGAAGTTGGGGGGCTGGTCTGTCTCTTTCTGCAACCCCTTATTGGTTCTTCAAAGTGATGGGCCACCTTAAAGTGGAATTGAAAAAGTGAAGATCTGTGAATTGTTCTGTTACCTACAACTCAGACGCTGGATTTCTGTCCTCGGCGGCAACTCTTCTTTCCCATTCCAGATAATGATCTTCGAACATATCTGTCTTCACTTACCTGGAGCTTGGGGCACTATCTCCTCTATTTACTCCTCCTTGACTACGGGGGGGGGGGTGGCTTTTGACTCGCTCTCACCTGTACATCTCCAAATGGGCAGCCTGTATAGATTTTAGAGGATTGGAGCAAGGCCTGGTCCTCCGTAGATAAATGTTCTTTCAACATGGTCACCATGGAAGCACCCTATAAGGTTCTCCTCTGCTGGTACTGGGTCCCGGCGCGCATAGCTCATTCGAACCCTTCATTTAGTGATTAGATTCTTCAGGAGCTGCAGCCAACTCAGAGATGAGATCCATATTTCGTGGTCCTGCCACCCTTTGGTGGGCTTCTGGCCAAGGGTCTACAGCCTCCTCTCAACATTTTTCCATGTACTCTTCCACAAGGACGCCCAGCATGCACTTCTCCACTGCCTTCTCCCAGGCCTCCTTTCTTACCAGCAGAAGCTGCCCACCTACCTTTTCATTGGCGCAACGTGCCATGGCTAGGGCTTGGGTTTACAGAGGTGAAGAGCATTCTGACTGCCCTCATGCTTCATGAGAAATTGACCAGTATACTTCATGACTCCCACGCCAAGTTCTTTAAAGTGTGGAACTCATGGCGGTCTTATGCTCTCCCCACTGTGTCCCAGGCCAGTTTGGGTTTTCTGGAACACCATCCTGCAGGTTCTCTCTATGCTTACTTCTGCACCTCTCTTCTTCCTTTCTTATCCTGTCTGTCTCCTGCTTTTTCCCTCCCCACTTCTTCCTCCTGCCTCTCCACCCCTCCCTATCTCCCCCTTCCCCTTGGATTTTGTGGTTCCCCCCCCCCCACCACCTTTGCCTCACCTTGTCCTGGACGTCCTTGCCCTGTTACTCATTGTCACTTCTGACACTAGATGCCGGATGCTTCTACTTTTTGCTTTGGAAATCTTTCGAAAATGTGCTTCTTCTGTATTTACATATGTTTTCCTCTTTTGCTCCCCTGAGTGGGACCCTTTTATTTTTTTGCTCAAGCCTGTATCTTGGTATTGTTTTTCCTCAATAAAAACTATTGTACTGGAAAAAGTGAGGATCTGCCATCCTATAGGGAACAATCCTATAGAAGTGTCTATTGTGCCTGAGCATTACCCCCCAAAAAGTTATTTGCACTTCCTGTGCCTAGGTACACCTGTTCTGTAGCCTCTTAGTTGCATATCTTCATTGTGAAATCATCTAAGGCACTGCTGCCTCTGACTGCTAGTCTCAGGAGGTTTGAGGTAAGATTTGGTGATGTCACTACTGTGCTGCTCTCTGTTCTCCTTGCTGGAGAGAAAACTGTACCTGAGGACCTACAGTGCAAGGATCTCCCTGCTTCTGCTTCTTTCATTATAAGGATCTGTCCTTTGCTTCTAACTGTTATGCCGCGTACACACGCTCGGAATTTCCGACAACAAATTTTCGATGGGAGCTTGTTGTCAGAAATTCCGACCGTGTGTAGGCTCCATCGGACATTTTCTGTCGGAATCAAGCAGAAGAGCCCTACTGGCTATTGAACTTAATTTTTCTCAGCTCGTCGTACGTGTTGTACGTCACCGCGTTCTTGACGTTCGCAATTTCCGACAACATTTGTGTGACCGTGTGTATGCAAGACAAGTTTGAGCCGACATCCGTCGGAAAAAAAATCCACGGTTTTGTTGTCGGAATGTCCGATCATCTGTACGCGGCATTAGTCTCACTAAATGTTGAGTGAGATTTGGTGAAGTCACTATTGTGCTGCTCACTGTTCTCCTTACTGGAGAAGAGGCTGTACAAGTTTTTGCTTTGGATGTAATTGAATTCGTCTGTATGGTTCATGAGGGTATTGCAGTGGCTTAGTGGTTAGCACTTCTGCCTTGCAGCCCTGGGGTACTTGGTTCAAATCATGACTAGGAGGACAATATCTGCATGGAGTTTGCATGGGGTTCCTTACACACTCCAAAGACAAGCTGGTAGATTATTTGGCCCTAGTATGTATTTACAGATAAAGGGTGATTTTTTTGTGCTTTTGGCTTCTACTTAGACCTTTTCTTTCCTTGCTGTTCTAGTCTAAATTTGCCCTACCATGTGTGTATAAATAGGCTATGCACATGTGTTATCTCATTCTGCATGCCAGGCCCAAGCCAAGCAATCAGGGAGGGTTAAGTAAGTAAAAGTCTGATGACCTACCTTTCAAAAAAAAAAAAAATCACCATGTAAATTCTATTGAACAAGCTTTCAAGCTAGTCAGACATGGAGTCCAGAAAGGTTGCCCATAGAGTCAGATACAACAGAATGGATGTATGCATATGTGGTAGACATAATTGCCTGGTGCGTTTCTGGACAGCGTGTAAATCCACAACCCCTACAGCCAACAAAGATTCAGATGATGGTCATTTTAAATTGGATCCCTAGGGAAGATCTCCTACAGTATAACATGAATAGAAGATCTGAAAGAGAGACAAGTGAGCCCCCATATTCTTAAAATTTCATATAATCTAAAATCTTATATTTGAATGGATTTAAATTAAAATACTGTTGTTGATATCCTTATGATAAAATTTAAAATTCATTACCTTTTCCATCTTGCCCCAAATTAACTTGACAGTTATGAGGAAAAAGGAAAAAGCGGGGGGGGGGGGGGTCTTTTGTACAATCATTAATGCATTTATGTTACCATTTATTGATAGATTAATTAATTGATTTTGGTAATGGGTTATTATATGGGTAAAATAACTTAATAAACTAACAAATTCAAATTTATAAATTGAAATTTGATTATATTATCTATCCTGGTCAGCTTACAGAGTCATAATTGCCTGCGTTTCGACCGGCTGGTTCTGACGTCCGCCGGCTCTAACAGTTGTGGATGGGGACCGGTCATTTTGTTGAAACGATTGTCTCAGTGATGTGTATCCTATTTCAGTTATTTCATAATCAGATTGGGTGAGCATGACATATCTTTATAAAATTTGTGAATATGTAGTATATTTTTTATCATATCAATCTATGTATTGTTGTGTATGATATTAATTATATAGATTTTTATGTCTTATACAGACACCATGAAATTAAAGACACGTGCTAAGCCCTGACGAAGCGCATACAGTGCGAAACATGTCGGCTAATTGCACAACATAGATCATTATTTTCCAAGCTTATGAATCTGTATTATGTAAATTTTTATGATGCTACAAATAAATTTATATTTTTCTTACATTGTTGTTTCTAGTACACTCACCTGCTATCAGAACTGTCTTTTCCCTGCAAAATCCCATTAGTGAGAGCTTGTCTGTTTTTCCTTATATTTTTCACGTGGGATTGGGAGATCATACAGTATCTGTATCTGGCCTATATCCAATATTCCCTATATATATGAATAGAAGATCTGAAGACCTCCTACAGGACAAGTAATGGTGATTTTATGTTTGCACTCTAGGGAAGATCACCTACAGTACAAAATGAGGAGAAGATCTGAAGAAATCCTATAGGACAGGTGATGGACAGTTCATGTTTTCAACTCTTGGGAAGATCACCTACAGTACAACATAAATACAACATCTAAAGACCTCCTACAGGGCAGGTGATGGTAATTTTATGGTTGCACCCTCGGAAGATCACCTACAATACAGTTACAACATGAGTACAAGATCTGAAGACTCTCTACAGGACAGGTGATGGTCATTTTATGGTTGCACCCTGGGAAGATTACCTACAGTACAACATGAGTACAAGATCTGAAGACCTCCTTCTTTTATGGTTGCACCCTGGGAAAATCACCTACAGTACAACATGAGTAAAAGATCTGAAGACCTCCTACAGGACAGGTGATGGTCATTTTATGTTTGCATCCTAGGAAAGATCACACCTACAACATACTATGAGTAGAAGGTCTGAAGTCCTCCTACTGGACAGGTGATGGTCATTTTATGGTTGCACCCTGGGAAGATTACCTACAGTACAACATGAGTACAAGATCTGAAGACCTCCTTCTTTTATGGTTGCACCCTGGGAAAATCACCTACAGTACAACACGAGTAGAAGATCTGAAGACCTCCTACAGGACAGGTGATGGTCATTTTATGTTTGCATCCTAGGAAAGATCACACCTACAACATACTATGAGTAGAAGGTCTGAAGTCCTCCTACTGGACAGGTGATGGTCATTTTATGGTTGCACCCTGGGAAGATTACCTACAGTACAACATGAGTACAAGATCTGAAGACCTCCTTCTTTTATGGTTGCACCCTGGGAAAATCACCTACAGTACAACACGAGTAGAAGATCTGAAGACCTCCTACAGGACAGGTGATGGTCATTTTATGTTTGCACCCTTGGGAAGATCACCTACATTATAACATGAGTAGAAGATCTGAAGACCACCTACAGGCCACGTTATGGTCATTTTATGTTTGCACCCTAGGGAAGATCACCTACATTATAACACGAGTAGAAGATCTGAAGACCTCCTACAGGCCAGGTGATGCCCATTTTATGTTTGCATCCTAGGAAAGATCACACCTACAACATACTATGAGTAGAAGGTCTGAAGTCCTCCTACTGGACAGGTAATGTCCATTTTATGTTTGCACCCTAGAGAAGATCACCTTGAGTATAACATGAGTAGAAAATCTGAAGTCCTCCTACAGGACAGGTGATGGTCATTTTATGTTGGCACCCTAAGGAAGATCACCACCAGCAGTATATATACTAAGTATAAGATTTCAAGACCTGAGTTTATAAATTCTTTCATTCCAGAAATACACATCAATTACTAGTGCTTGTTGTATTGTTAAGAAATCATTTTAATCTGCTGTGGCTTGTCCCGGCAGCAAGGACTCTCATTGTTCCCTCACTTTTACTTTTCATATGAGTAAAGCAGAAGTAGGTGAGTCATTTACTTCTGAACAAAACTTATTTCCACTTCCCAACCTAGCAGGATGGAGGAACCAGAAACGCTTAGTAGTAGTGAGCTTCAAATTAATCTCTTAGCTTACAGGGCCGAGGCACCGCAGTGGCAGTATGGTACTAAAGGAGGTGATGCAGGACTCTTTATAATGATTAACATGTAATCTACCTCTAGCCCTGACCCCCTAAGCTAATACTGAAAGTTAACCATTGACAGCCATTCTAGTCTTAAAACAGCCACCAGCCTAACCTTTAGGCTTGGTTCACACATACAGGGGTAGCCAAGCGCGGGCGCATTCCCACACATTTTTCACGTGTTCCCCTGTAGGGCATGTAGGGCAGTCCACTCGTTTCAATGGGCTGCCCTACGCAAGAGAAACACAAAGAAGAAGCCACTGACTCTTTTTCGAAAAAGCATCGCACCATGCAGTTTGGTGCATGCAAGAATGTACGCGTTTGCAGATGCGTGGGTGTGCCATTAAGAATTCATTTTAAACGTTCATGCATCTGCTGAGTGGTAGCGTTCCCGACACGCATTAATGTGAGCGAACCTAGCCTTAAGGGCCCCTTACCACTTAGGCTGCATTCACACCTGAGCGATTATCTGCTTGAAGCTTAAAGCTCAAAAAAATGCTGAAGGAGAAAAAAATCTATTATTCTCTATGGAGACGGTTCACATCTCCACTCCAAGACGCCTGAAGCCAAACGCCTGAAGCTCAAATAAGTTCTGGAGCTTTTTTTTGTCGCTTAAATCGGGCAGATTTGGGCATGTTTAGCAGGTTTTTAATCTAGAAATTAATGAAAACGCGCCATTCGCACGTTTTTGTGCGGATTTGCGCTTTTTGACGTGCGTTTTTGCACGATTTTCTGCTCATATCAAAAATTTAAAAAATAAAATAGTAATAATATATGAATAAATAAATGTAAAATAAATACACAAATAACTAAAAATCATCATAAATAATTAAAGTAAATTAATATAATGTAATAATACATGAATAAATAATAATTCACCTCTATCTTTAAAAAATATTAAATACATTATTATTAATAATAATAATAATAATAATAATAAAATAACAATAAAACCCAAACTCGAACAAAAAAAAATACATTAATAATAATAATTTATTTTGTGTTAGAGTGTTAATAAGTTATTTATTATTATTTTATTTTTTAAGAGGTAAGGGTAAAGTTAAGGGTTAAATATTTATTTATTGATACTTAGTATTATTTTTTGAATTTATTTAATTTTTGTTTATTTTGTTACATTTATTTGTAGCGGGGTGTCACTTTAAGGAGCTAAAAAAACTACTATACCCAGTGTGCAGCGGGACACCCACAGTGCATTGCCCGGCGCAAGGTCTGCTGGGGAAGGCCTATTTATGGAGGAGCGGAGTAACACGCGGGTCTCTTTGGACGCCGCCCACCTAGCAAGTGGAACCCATGCTGAGTCTGCTGCTGGCCTGGGCCTGAGAGTTTGGGCTTTGAGATCCAAAGAGCCCTCCGACCTTCACGGGAGACCCCAAGAGTCAACTCGTCCATCATCCTTCCAAAGACGGTCGGGAGGATTGGAGACTGCGGGTGTCGTGAGACTGTGTGCTGGAGCCCCAGCTACGGAAGTCGGTTGTACGGACTGGTCTGGTCGGGTGAGAGAGCACTTGCTCGGAGATTAAGTGACTAATCTTAGGCCCAGTGTCCCTTGTTTAGGGACTACTGTTTCCGGAGTGTTATTTTGCACGCCAGAGGGACAGTGCGCTGTGCAGCGTTAGTTGAACTCTTTGATATATGCCCAGTAGCTAACTGTTTTGGTACCTGTGGATTACAAATAACCTACAAGGTGCACCACCATTGCTAGCGAAGATCCTTCCCAACGGAAGCACCATATCTGCAATAGTCAGGCCTGACTGTAGAACTGTTAGAAATTGTTTGGGCGCCATCTTGCCCACGAGGAGGAAGCTTGCGAGCATAGTTGATTGACATTTAGCGTGTGTAATACTATTTGAACTTAGTGTTTGTTATATGCTTAATGATGAACATTGCAGGGCTCTGCATAGGCATATGTACTATTGTTTAACTTGATGCTTTACACTCAGTAAACGTACTTGTGGTTAAGCCAATACGCTGTGTGGTTATATGTTTATTGCGGTATTGTGATCCTCATAGATAACGGGTTTCACAATCCCATATTTGCTGCTATCTGTGCCAAGGGAGGTTCGAGCCAGTTACTGGGGGTTGACAGCAGTGTGTTACTGGCACAAAATCTTTACCAGCAGCCCTCTTAGCTGGGGGTATTGCTACATATTTATTAATTTATTATTATTCATATAATAATAAATAAAAGGGGCAGCTGCCCTGGGCCCAGTCAATGTTGTGGACCCAAAGCAGCTGCCCCTTGAGCCTGCACTGCCTGGAAACAGTTGATAAGTGGATTCGGTAGGGCCCTAGAAAATGTTTGCCCAGGGTCCAACCGATATTAAAGATGGCCCTGAGTACATATACCATACCTGGCTGATTCCTGTAGAAGCGGGGAATTACTGTACTAGCCACTGCTATAACGCTGCTACTACAGTGACCCTTAGGTAGGGTGACCAGACATCCCCGGTTTCAGGGGACAGTCCCCAGATTGAGAACACTGTCCCCGGACCAAGTCTGTCCCCGGTTTTGTCCCTGGATTGGATTTGAACAGTGGCTGGGGCAATTTCAAAGACAGTCAGTGCAGAATAAAAAATAAATAAATCTGAATTAAACCCCCCTGCTCCACCGCTTCTACTAGCTTAGGGGGTGTATTTTTTCCATTATCTGTGCCCCTTTCTGATGATCATATGCTGGTCAGATCGGAGGGAATATTTCTTCAGTTTCGGGTGCATGCCCATTCAGCTCCGCTCGCATGTTCTTCTGCCTTGGCTCAAGTCCCGGCCAGCCGCCTGCCTGCTTATCTCCTTGCCTTCCCTGGCGGAGCGATCTTCCTCCGCTCCCCACCCAGTAGTAGCCGGGGCCTGGAGAGTAAGACTTGACAGGCTGTGAGGCGGGAAGCGGCAACGTGCAGAGAGTCGCTGATTGCCGCCATTACTAGTAAAATAAAAAAAATATGTCCCCGGATTTCATTCTAAAAATCTGGTCACCTTACCCTTAGGCCCCTTTCACACTGGAGCGGTTTGCAGGCGCTATTGCGCTAAAAATAGCACCTGCAAACCGACCCTAAACAGCGGCTGCTGTTTCTCCAGTGTGAAAGCCCCGAGGGCATCTTTGGAGCGGTGAGAGGAGCGGTGTGTTTACCGCTCCTCCACCGCTCCTTCCCATGGAAAGCAATGGGAAACCCCGGCTGCATTGCCGGCGGTATTAACCCCTCTTCGGCCACTAGCGGGGGTTAAAATCGCACCGCTAGCGGCCGAATACCGCCGCAATTCCGACTGTATAGCGCCGCTAAAAATAGCAGCACTATACCGCCAGCACACCTCCCACCCCAGGGTGAAAGGGGCCTTAGGGTTTATCTACTAAAACTGGAGAGTGAAAAATCTGGAGCAGCTCTGCATAGAAACCAATCAGCTTCCAAAGCTTAATTGAACAAGCTAAAGTTAGAAGCTGATTGGCTACCATGCACAGCTGCACCAGATTTTGCACTCTCCAGTTTTAGTAAATCAACCCCCTATCTGTCTTCTTGGTCCTGTAATGAGATGCTACCCTGCTGCATAGTAACCACAGGGAGTCATTTGCTTGGCACGGGCGCCATTCAGAGAATACCTTGTATTTTTCTCAATGACTTCAAAGCGTTCTCTGATTGGACGAGGTGGAGGGGTGGGTGGTGACATCACATTCTCTACCATGTTCAATCAGAGAACGTCCAGTCCGTTAATGGTGCTTTGGAGCAAGCCTTTTCCTGTGTTCACCATGCAGCAGGGCATCTGCTCAGCACGTGACTTGAAAGACAATAAGGATCACTGTAGTAGCGGCAGCTACTACAGCGATTCTCTGCTTCCACATGGATCAGCCAGGTATGGACTATGTGTATGTAGCACCCTGCTCCCAATGACTGGGCGCTATGTTAAATCTAGTGGGTGTGTGAGCTGGTGGTTTGGCTCAGACTCTGTATATAATTAGGTTAAATTAGCCTTTGTTCCGGCTGTGGCTGTGTTGGGCAGACTTCCCACTGTTTGCCTGTAGGTGACGTTACCACCCCAGGCCAATATGGAAGACTGACAGGCCAGAGTGTATTGGGTACCTTCCCCCGGGAACAGTTCTGTGGGCGTGGTCTACCCGCTAAGCATGCTGGGGAAGGGTACCTAAGGGGCAGACGTCATTTTGAGGGAGGCTCTTTTCCCCGTCGTGGCCCTCCTGGCACGAGGAGCGTGTGTGTGATCTTGGCCTCGGGACCAGTTCGGCCCGAGAATGCAACTCTACCTCCTCAAGACACCAGCCTTCCACTCGGTCTTTTTCAGGACAGGTCCTCCCCTGGTTTCCTCCATTGAGTGGCTTACACCCGCAGGACGGACAGCACAGGATCACCTTCAAAGTGTAGGCCCCAGTCAGCATAACTGGGCCTACACTTTGAAGGTGATCCTGTGCTGTCCGTCCTGTGGGAGGAAGCCACTCAATGGAGGAAACCAGGGGAGGACCTGTCCTGGGAAAAGACAGAGTGGAAGGCTGGTGTCTTGAGGAGGGCCTGGTAATTCTATTGGAGGATGCACCGTAGCTAAAGATCACCTTGCAGTCTGCCGGGTAGGCTTAAAGGCTCTTGACTGTTTGGCTGGAAGTTCGGGCGTTAAGTCCTGTGGCAGAGGATCCCGGATTATCCAATTTAGTCCACAACCAGTCTGTGGCAGAGACTGGTCCTGATCATTGTCCGTGCATCATTCCGGCTGCTAGGCCAGGTGAGAGGGGCCTATCCTGGTGAGCAATACCCACTCAAGGAGGAGTGGTGAATGACTTTGTAGTTGAGAAGTTTTCCTCAGTAATCTGTACTGTGTACCTGAACCTACCCCCTTCCCTTCACCCTTCTTCTATTCTTCGTATGTTTTATGCAAAAGGAAAATAAAACCTAACAGCTTAAGGTTTTACATCTTGTGTGGACATTGGAGTTTCTACAGGCTTTCTCCACCTAGACAACGAATACTGAGGTAATGTGCGAGGCTCAAACTAAAACCAGCAGCTCCTACGGGGGTGTGCTCCATGTACTTTTACTGGTCCAAGCTGTACCAATGTAGCTATGCAAAAATCCATACCTGTAAAATGGTTTACGTAGGCTAATCAGTCAAGGAGTTTGTTGAAACGGGTGCTTGGCAATTCTGCTAAATTTGGTCTGGGCTTCGTGGGTGGGTTAAACATTTTTCAGTAAGTAGACCTTTACATTTCTGCAGATCTGTATATCAGAAGTAAAAATGTTGTAGCCAAAAGTAGTAGAGGAATTTAGGTCCTAAGAGGGACACTCTAAACTGTAGGCTCTCCAGGTTGGACCCTGGTTTGTACTGCCCAGGGCAACCTGACCTTTGTATCTTCTTCACGGCTGGAGGGCTCAGCTCTCCCACCACTGCATTTGATCCTGACCCTATCAGGACTTGCAATCAGATTTTTTTTTTGGAAGACAAGTTGGAAGATGATTCTGTGTTTTGCTGAACCACCATATTGGCCCTTCGGGTCAGGTGTAGGGTTACATTGCCGTCAGCAGGACACAGATAGACAGATACAGGCTGATGTCTATCACTCTTCGATCAGCGGCTATCCCAGTCTAGACAGGCCTGGTAAGAGAGCGGCCACTGGCTCCTATGTAATGGAAGCATGAAAACACTTTAGTCTCAGCCATCTCGACTCTGATGTCACCATGCATTAATGGTCCCTCTGCACCAGGATCGCTTAGGCCTATGACGCACTTCCAATGATAATTCAATCACTAGAGAAGGGGGAAAATAAAAGCCATTCACCTCTTTTCATGGCATTGCTTCCTTGTTATCCGGACCAGCGAGATGCCATACCATTGCTGTCAATGGAGAACAACTCTTTTGGAAACAATAGATTTTCTTACACCAATGTGGTGTTCCTGGGATGGAATTCAAATGAATGAAATATGGTCCAAATCTAATGTCATCTAATTTTTGGATAAACTCAAGTGGCCAAATGGTCACTCGTTCCTACCATTTTCTAGAGCAGGGGTCTCCAAACTTTCCAAACAAAGGGCCAGTTTACTTTTTTTTATACTTTAATCTAAGTAGACAATGTATCAGGCTTGGTCGTCAGTGGGAGCAAATAAATTCCATAGCACCCATGGTCAGTAGGTGGAGGAATAGTGCCCCGTTGTTGGCATCAGTGGGAGGAATGGTGACCCATAATTGTTGTCAGTGGGAGAATCAGTTCCACATCTCTGGTATCAGTGGGAGGGACAGTACCCCATCATTGGTGTCAGTGGGGGGGAATAGTGACCCATCATTGGTGTCTTTGGGAGGAAACGTGCCCCATAATTGGTGTCTGTGGGAGAATCAGTTCCCCATCTCTGGTGTCATTGGGAGGAACAGTATCCCATCATTGGTGTCAGTGGGAGGAACAGTAACCCATCATTGGTGTCAGTGGGAGAAATAGTGCCCCATTATTGGTGTCAGTGGGATAATCGGCTCCTCATCTCTGGTGTCATTGGGAGGAACAGTACCCATTCACTGGAGTCAGTGGGAGGAACAGTACCCCATCATTGGTGTCAGTGGGGGGAATAGTGCTTCATATCAGTGGAAGGAATAGTGCCCCAAAGGGCCGGAAAAGGGCAAGCAAAGGGCCACATCTGGGCAACAGTTTGGAGAGCCCTGCTCTAGAGTAGGGGTCTCCCAACTTTCTAAACAAAGAGTCAGTTTATCGTTCTTTATACTTTAGGGGGGCTGGACTGTGGCCAGTGGAAAAGAAAATGTCCCCAGCATCACTGGAAATAGGCAATGTTTCAGGCTTGGTGGTTAGGGGTAGTAAATAAATTACATAGCACCTGTGGTCAGTAGGAGGAGCAATAGTGCCCCATCATTGGTGTCAGTGGGAGGAATAGTGCCCCATCATTGGTGTCAGTGGGAGGAATAGTGTCCCATCATTGGTGTCAGTGGGAGGAATAATGTCCCATCATTGATGCCCAGGAATAGTGCCCCATTGTTGGTTTTAGTAGGAGTAATTATGCACCACTATTGGTGTTAGTGGAAGGAATGGTCCCTCATCATTGGTGTCGGTTGAAAGAGTAGTGCCCAAAAGGGCAAGCAAAGGGCCACATCCAGCCCGCAGAGCACACTGCCTGATTCAAATCTAGCCAATCCATTTTTTGTGCCCAACGTCACAGCCACATGCAAGTAAATGGAGTGAGGTTCAAAGAGTGCTGTCCTCATTCTGCTTCTAGGGAGGTGTGCATTTAGCTTCCCATCTCCAGAACCAGCATCTGCAAAGGTGGCAAAAGAGGCAAAAGTAATGTGCATCATTTCACTCTACTCATTTTAGTGTAGAGATCTTATGTCCATGGAGCTCTTCCATAAACAATCTCCTAAAATGAAACCAAAGACTCTTCTTTAATGGCCACTGGCTTCCTAGGATGGATTTTTGAGTTCCTCTGCAAAGCACCAGTACCCTAAGACTCTTAGGGAACATTGCCCAAGCCATAAGTGCATGCTTAATAAATGGTCAGACTACCTAAAATATTTAAGAAGAAAATGGAGCCTAATGGGTTGGGTAAGCCCCTGTTATCATCTATTGCTGGGCCACTCCAAATGGGAACAGGGAAATGCAGGGATGGTGGGAACCCCTCATAATGGGCACAGCAGGTTTACAGACCCGGAAACTCAGCAGAGGGATGGTGGGAACCCCTCATAATGGGCACAGCAGGTGTACAGACTCAGGAACTTAGCACAGGGATAGTGGGAATCCCTCATAATGGGCACAACTGGTGTGCAGACCAGGGAACTCAGCACAGGAATGGTGAGAACCCCTCATAATGGGCACAGCAGGTGTACAGACCCGGGAACTCAGAACAGGGATGGTGGGAACCCCTCATAATGGGCATAGCAGGTGTACAGACCCGGGAACTCAGCACAGGGATGGTGGGAACCCCTCATAATGGGCACAGCAGGTGTACAGACCCGGGAACTTAAAGCAGAGATCTCTGAGAAATAGAGGACATTTCCAGGTGATTTAACCCTTCATCATCCACCACACAGCCAAACATCAGTTCTGAGTGGACTGACCCTTTAAAATTGCCCTGCCTACCCGTAAGCAATACTGTACAACCTGTATATTCAGTTACTCTCCTGAGTGCAGAAGGAAACAAGAGAACAAAATAAACACCTTCAGTAAGCAGTAAACCTTCTCTATTGTAAGTACTGTCACCTGAGGCTATGGGGTGGGATGTAACTCCTTCCCAACCGGCAGGAGCCTATAGGCAGGTCCAAGTACCTGTGTGTCGCCAGCTAAAGATGCAGCTTTGACTCTGCTGCCCTGAGAAATTTCATCAGATTATAAAATTATGTCTTTTGCAGAACAACAAGCACCATCATGCCAACCGAAGATCTATTTTTTATCAGTTGTAAGATGTTAACATATACCATGGCATTGTACAGGGAACACTGGACCCTTCGCATCTTGTTCTCCAGCTGTTGCAGAACTACAAGTCCCATGAATGTGTGTGCTCATCCAGCTACTAGGCTCCTCTGGCTGTAGCTTGCACTTCTCTAAAATGGGTCGGGCTTTGAGAAAAATTCAGGTAGCTTATGGGAAGTGAAAACCCATCAAAGCCTGGGAAAGGCGATTCAGAGAAGTACTTTGAAGCCTTGTGGTTTACACGTCAGCGTGACGGCTGCAGCTCACCTCTATGGTGAAGTTAGGTCATCTTCTCTACACACGTCTCAGGTCATTGCTGCAATTTGCTGGGCAGACAATTGCCCCCCGTGTTCGGTGAAGTTTTTTTTTTTTCTTTGTGTGCCCACTGACGAATAACAAAGGCCAGGCAGCGTCAGATGTGAAACTGGGGTCCCGGTTTCAGTTTGCTACCACTATCTGCATAGAGCCCCTCCCTTTTAGATTGTAAGCTTTCAGGAGTAGGGCCTTCCTAAACCTCTTTTATTGAATTGTATTCTAACTGTACTCTCCCTTTATATTGTAAAGTGCTCTGCAAACTGTTGTTGCCATATAATTACTATTATAATAATTATAACTTCCCTGGGCTGGCACAGGTTTCCTTCTCCAGTTTAGCCGTGGAGAATTGTACCATATTAGCCATTGATTACTGCAGAAAGTTTGGAGTTTAAGAGGTCTATGTATAAAAAAAAATTGTGATGCACAGACATATTGTTTACGATCTGATTATCTCCTATGATTATCAGCGCCATCTAGTGGCATTTTTTTGAAATACCTCAATTGAAAAAAAAAAAAAACATTACGGCCACTAGATGGAGCTGATAATCATAGGAAAACATTACAAACAATACAGGGATAATTCATTGTGTCTGTGTGAATGCTTAAAGTGGATCTACGCCATAAAGGGCATATTGAGCTGCCCTGCCACCTTGCTCCTTCCTCTCTTAAAAAAAAAAAATATATATATATATATATATTTATTTTTTCACAATTCTCCCCACACCCTGCACATACACAGATGTGCCATGGGGCTCAGGTACCGAAGGAGTCCTGCAGCACTTTTGCGCATGCACAGGGTCCTTCGAGCATTCGTGCATGCATGGTGTTTCCTATGCACATGCAAAGACTATGACCAAGGAAGGCTGAAAATCTCTCTGTCTTTGTCAATGCATGGTAAATCAACTGCATGTACACAGATGTGCTGACAGGTTCTGCACTCATGTATGCGGGGACTCGGATGTGATGGGGGGCCTCTGACACGAAGGGGGTAATCTGATGTGTTTGGTGGACCTCTGTTATGATGGGTAGCCTCTAAGGTAAAGGGGGGAGCTCTGATATGATGGGTAGCCTCTGATGTGAAGGGGGACCTCTGATGTGATGGAGGAACCTATGATGTGAAAGGGGGACCTATGATGCGACAGAGAGCCTCTGATGTGATGGGGATCTCTGATGTGATGGGAGAACTGCTAATGTAATGAGCCTCTGATGTGAAGGGATACCTCTGATGTGATAGGGGAACCTCTGATGTGATGGGGAGCCTCTGATCTTAAGGGGTACCTCTGATGTGATGGGGATCTCTGATGTGATGGGGGGAACTTCTAATGTAATGAGGGACCTCTGATGTGATGGGGGGACCTCTGATGTGATGGGGAGTCTCTGACGTGAAGGGGAGACCTCTGATGTGATGGGGGACCTCTGATGTGAAGGGATACCTCTGATGTGATAGGGGGACATCTGATGTGATGGGGAGCCTCTTATGTGAAGAGGTACCTCTGATGTGATGAGGATCTCTGATGTGATGAGGATCTCTGTTGTGATGAGGATCTCTGATGTGATGGGGATCTCTGATGTGATGGGGGATCTCCTAATGTAATGAGGCACCTCCAATGTGATGGGAGAGACCTCTGATGTGAAGGGGAGACCTCTGATGTGATGGGGAGCCTCTGATGTTAAGGGGTACCTCTGATGTAATGGGGATCTCTGATGTGATGGGGGGAACTTGTAATGTAATGAGGGACCTCTAATGTGATGGGGAGTCCTCAGATGTGAAGGGGAGACCTCTGATGTGATGAGGGACCTCTGATGTGATAGGGAGCCTCTGACGTGAAGGGGAGACCTCTGATGTGATGAGGATCTCTGTTGTGATGAGGATCTCTGATGTGATGGGGATCTCTGATGTGATGGGGGAACTCCTAATGTAATGAGGCACCTCCAATGTGATGAGGAGCTCTGATGTGATGGGGATCTCTGATGTGATGGGGGAACTCCTAATGTAATGAGGCACCTCCAATGTGATGAGGAGCTCTGATGTGATGGGGATCTCTGATGTGATGGGGGGACTCCTAATGTAATGAGGCACCTCCAATGTGATGGGGGGGGACCTCTGATGTGATGGGTAGCCTCTGATGTGAAGGGGTACCTCTGATGTGATGGGGATCTCTGATGTGATGGGGGAACTCCTAATGTAATGAGGCACCTCCAATGTGATGGGGGGGACCTCTGATGTGATAGGTAGCCTCTGATGTGAAGGGGTACCTCTGATGTGATGGGGATCTCTGATGTGATGGGGGAACTCCTAATGTAATGAGGCACCTCCAATGTGATGGGGGGGACCTCTGATGTGATGGGGAGCCTCTGATGTGAAGGGGAGACCTCTGATGTGATGAGGGAACTCCAATTTGATTCGGGGACCTCTGGTATGAAGGGGGGCTTCGGATATGAAGTCAATTTTATCAAGGCAGTTGTGTGCATCGTTCCAGGCTCAGGTTTCTCACTGGTAAGTAACACTTATGTTTTTTTTTTTTTACATTTAAGACTGGGGTGCCTCAAGATTTTACATGCGCTTAAAGTGTCCCGTGACTTAAAAAAGGTTGAAAAATGCGGCATTAATGCATTGAAATTGTGCAAAAATTAGCCTTACGAAAAGGTCCCCTCTCAGTAGACCATCCTTGAACTCAGTCCAGCCCTAAAGCTCCAAATCCATACCTCCCCATCTGATCTTTTGCTCTAAGCAGCTGCTAACAAAGCGTTAAAAAAAACACATTACATGACCCAACCCCAGGCATGCCAGCAATACATGGTGACAGCTCAGGGACAAGTTTTCACACGCATGGCATCATGTGAATGAGCAGACAAAAACACATTTGCCTTTCTACATCTCCAACATAAGCTTTATTCAGCCTTAAAAACCCCTCCCAGGCCATTCTTCGAGACCTCCTACCTTCTACCTGCAGCCTAGAGGAGGAAAAGGTAAAAGTAAGTCACTCTGGGGGGAGAGGCGGAGGAGGTGGAGGGGGGGGGGGGGGACTATGGTGCCTCTTTAAACTTTTGCAACTTCTTGGGAAATAAAAAAAAGGAAACAAATTCTTCCAACAAAGTTCTGGAGCACTTTTTGAACACTAGAGGCTCCCTCATACTGTTTAGGGTCAGCTTTCTCTCTCTCTGGAAACAAATGTGCAGTTAATTATCATATGTATAAGTAAGTTTCAGGAAGGGGGCTGTGCTAGCCAAATCCCATCAGAGCCAAGAGCAAGGCAGTTTCTTATAGGGGGTGGAAAGCAGACCCTGAAAATAAAAGTGCAGAAGGAGAGCAGGCAGAGCAGGAGTGCAGACTGAGCTCTCAGCACTTTTATCAGCAGGACTGAGTGAGCCTTTTGTGAACAGAGGCTGGGATCTCTGGGAATAATATCCCCCCTCCTTTCTCTCTCTCCCTCTCTCTCTCTCTCTCTCTCTGTGCATTCACCAAAAGCCCAGGCAGAAGTGAAATCTCATCCCCAAAAGCTGGGATCCTACACCGAAAAACTTGGATCCACCTCTGGAGCTTGCTCTGTGACTTTATCCAAGGCTTGAAATAAGGACTTTGTACCTAGGGAGGGGGGGAACAAAGTCACAAGCTCCCTGTCTGCTTGCTGTCATTGACTGTGTGCAAAGCTGGGCAGCCTGGATCTAAAGAAATTTGTCTCCAACTGCAACACCAGCATGCAGAACTACAAATATGACAAGGCGATGCCCCCCGAAAGCAGGAACGGGGGCAGCACCACTTTAAACAACAATAATGGCACTGGGAGCTGCAAGAGGATTCTGCTTATTTTTCTGGATCTGTTCTGCCTTGTTGTAGGTAAGTTAAAAAAAAAAAAAAATTGACAAAAACTTTCTTGGCTTTACAGGAGCCTCCTGGCATTGAGTGGGCACATGCACCCGTTTCCTTTGGCATTCTAGTCTTGACAGTCCATAGCTGTTGAGTTTCCTTGCATGCAGAATGACTTAAGTTTACAATAACTTTTCCCCTGCACTGTCCCTGGCTGGTTGCAATAAAACAGGGGCTAATGTTACAGTAACTACAAACTCCCCGCTGCAGGCTCTGCTTGAGAAAGACTTTTTAGAAAAGTGTTAAAAAGTTTTCTAAAGTTTTGTTATTTTTTATTTTTTTATATCTTTTTTTACAAGCATATGCCTTGCCTTACAGATTGGTGCATTTGTATATTTAATTTATTTATTCTGCTTGAGAAAAAACTTATTAGAAAGTGTTAAACAAAATTCTAAAGTTTTATTACTGTTTTCTTTTTTTTTGTTTTACAAACATGTGCCTTGCCTGAGAGCCTGGTGCTTGATACATTTGTATATTTAATTTATTTATTCATTTTTTAAGTTCAAAATAGAATTACGCTTGAGAAAAAAATGATTGAAAAAGTGTTACAAAGTTTTTACAAGCAAGTCATGCCTAAGAGCCCGGTGCTAGATACATTTGTATATCAAGTGTATTTACTTACTTTATGTTCAAAATAGAAGAAAAAGTTATTAGTATGAAAAAGTTTTCTAAAGTTTATTTAGTTTTTGTACACTCATGCGTGGTGCTTCATACATTTGTACATCTGATTTATTTATTTACTTTATGAGTTCAACATATAATTATGAGTGTAGATCTGCTTATCTCAACTAGGGTTCCTCCAGAGCAACCAGGGATCCGTTGAACTTTAGGGTTCCTTCAGAGGTTGCTAGGGGTTCCTTGAGCTGTGGCTGGTGGACCTCCCATCTGATAGTTCCTCCAAAGTTTTGGGTCCAATGCCATTCTGCAGAGCCAGCAAGCATGTCACCAATGGTCTTTTTTTCTGTTTGTAACAATTTCCCAATTTCCCATTAGGATTAAGAAAGTATTCTATATTCTGTATTCTGTATGGGTGAGATTCTTTCCACTGACCATCAATGTAAGGAGCATTAGGAACTAATCTTAGCAGCAGTGGTTCCCTGAGATCTGAAAATCAGTTCATGGGTTCCTCCAGAGCAGCAGTTCTTACCAGGGTTCTGTAGAACCTTAGGGTTCCTCCAGAGGTTGCAATGGGCTCCTTGAGCTGTGGCTGGGGAATCTCCCATCTGATGGTGCCTCAAAGGTTTTGGGTCCAGTGACACTCGGCAGAGCCAGCAGCATGGCACCAATAGTCTTTTTAGCTGTTTGTAATGTTGACATTCTTGACCATGAATGTAAGGAGCATTGGGAACCAATCTTAGCTGGTTCCATGAGACCTAAAACTTATCTCATGGGTTCCTTCATAGCAGCAGTTCTCACCAGGGTTCTGCCAGAGGTTGCTAGGGGTTCTTTAAATTGTGGTGGATTGACCTCCCAGCTGATGATGCCTTCAAAGTTTTGACCACCAATATAAGAATTAATTTTAGCACGGTTTCCCTGAAACGTGAAAATTATTTCAAGGGTTTCTCCAGAGCAGTAGTTCTCAACCAGGTTTCTGTAGAACCTTAAGGTTCCTCCAGAGGTTGCAAGGGGTTCCTTAAGCTGTGGCCAATTGACCTCCCAGCTGCCTCCAAAGTATTGGGTCCACTTGGCAGAGCCAGAAGCAAGACAACATAGATCTTTTTAGTTGTTTGTAAGCTTGACAATTTTTCCACCGGCTGTCAATGTTAGGAGCATTAGGAATTAATCTTTGCAGGGGTTCCCTAAGACATGAAAATTATTTCTTGGGTTCTTCTGGGGCAAACAGTTTGAAAAAGGCTGGTGTAGAGACTCTGTTTATTGAAGGCTTCTCTAATGTTGGTGATGACTGATGCAAGTTTTGACTTTTCACATGTGTGTTTAATTGCTTGAAAAGGGAAAGTTATTAGTGGAAAGTACCTAGCGAGCCCTGATATGGCAGGAAATTATAAAATTTTCCTTGCTGATTGCCTGTTTATGGGATTGTATATGTTATCTGCTCCCGATGCTGTTTACCCTTACCCTGCAGGCACAAATCAGGCTTGAAAGTTTGTGTATGCATTTTTCTATGTTTATATACATATAGAAAGAAGGAAATGCAGAGAGAGCTTTACAGTTGTAACTTTTTTTTACATTTGTTATTCATTTATTTTTGGCGTGCAGATTTTTTTTGATGTACATAAACAACCAAAATAAATTTTTTTCCCCCCGTCATGTGTTAAGAGAGCTTTCTGTGTGCAGACCTTAGAAAATTAAGTTGTACAGGCTGTGTGGTCCTAGGGCAGAAGGGGGCAATTCTGCATGACTGAGAGGTTCTTAATCCCCTATAGGTTACAGGCTACTCTGCTGAAGCAATGGAAGGAGCTGACAGTTGGATCAATAGTTGCAGGCTTGGGTTTCAGTTGAGAAGCTGCAGTGAACCTCTGTTAGGTTTGTTGGTCTCTTATCAGATCTCTGTGGCTTCAAAGCAAAACTTTGCACTTTTTTTTTACCATTGTGTAGATCTCCTCACATTGGGGCAGTACCTCCTCCAGATGCAGGCCAAATTTTTGTAAAAATAGTCATGTTTTTGAATGACCGACTTGCACCTGCAGCTGGTTTAAATTTATTAAACCCAACCAGGTTGTCAATGTCAGTCTCCACATTGCAAGTCTGCCATACTGTCCATTTTTTTTTTATGACCAAATGCCTTATGCGTTATTCATAGCTTTAAAACACTCTGTCACAGCCATCCTGCTCCAAAGGTCACGCTTGCAATGTTTATATGAAACACTAGTATGAATTGCTAGATTTTATTGCTAAGCTACAAGGCATTGTGGCAGCGAGAAGCCGAGGGTGATGTGGAGTATTTGGAGTTTGCTTAGGTAACTGAGCAGGTCTCCAAGAAAGAACTGAACTCATAAATCATTACATAATTGACATCTGGTTCGTATTGTTTCGTGCAACTGAGAATTCTGGGGATTGAGTGGAATTAGGCTCTTTAAACTTAGTTAAGGGTCCGCCTGACGTGCAGTCGAATTTGGCTCGCGGCCATCCCGTATAGGGCGAGGAAGTTTTTGCCTCTGTCATAACTGGACCATAGGTTGCTGAAATCAATTTCGCAACTTAGAAAGTTTGCAAAAAGTTTTTGTCAAAAAGATCAATTGTGCTGAGAAAAAAAAAAAAGCCTTGGAGTTTGTACAAACGTTGGTTTTGCTGGCCTCGTTGTCAGCTCTTTGGTTTGGCCATGGTGTGTTCACAATCAGATTAGTGTACATCCAGATTAAAGGTGCTGAGTCTGGATAATGCTATCATGTTCTTAAATTCTAAAGATAAGATTATGCTCTTCACTTGGGAGTTGTACACTGTATACTTTCCAAATATAGGATTTAATCCAAAACCGTCCACTAAAACCACTAGGTAATCTTTAAATGATAATCCAAAGCTTGTTATCAAGTTGGGTATAATGGTTTAAGTTTGATGGCTGGACATTTTTTTTTGCAGTTAATAGATGTTCAGTCTACTAGGGCGTAGTAATAGGTTGTACCATTTTAGCCATTCATTAATGGAAAAAGTAATGATGCTCTTCATTAGTTAATAAGGAGTTTTGCTTGATCTCCAAAGGCATTCTGCAGTCTACTATGGAGAAATTTGTGCTTATCAATGGTGACAGTTGTCTTAATGTCCCTATGACCAGTTTATGGTTATCCGGTTCCCTCGAAGATGGTTTTACTGTCACTGGATTTTCCCAATGCTCATTTACTGCTCGTGGCTATGAAATATGATGTTCACGTTCTCAACGTGCAAGAGGTATCGAGTGACACCATGCAGGCGCTGTTGGACAATGCCAATGATGTGTTGACTAGTAATGCGTATCCTTAGAAGATATAAAGATCCTGATATCAATTTTCACCAAGCAGTAACTGCAAAACAGTTATTCATAGCTCCAACTTTAAAACTTTATAGGGAAGATTTACTAAAATTGGGGCACTCAGAATCTGGTGAAGCTCTGCATGGTAGCCAACCAGCTTTCTAACTTCAGCTTGTTCAGTTAAACTTTGACAATAAAACCTGGAAACTGATTGGTTTCTATGCAAAGCTGCACCAGATTTTGCATGCTCCAGTTTTAGTAAATCCCCCTCGCTGTGACTAGAGATTATGAAACTTGGCTGTCTCTACCTTTTAACTTCAAACCATAATATTTGGTGTCAAAATGACCCCATTCTAAACTTTTAAGAAAGAGGTGTCAGACTTAATAAAACTCTTTATGACTCCCTAAGTTGACATCTGAATTCGCCAACTGGATTTTGGTCTTGGCCAACCCATGCTGGCTCGAAGTCTAGTTCTGACACTTGAGTGTTGTTGAAGCTCCATGGGGTAGTCTTGCTACAGATCACTGGAAAACATTTGGATAGACAACCTTTTGTACTTCTGGTGCCCAGCTGAAATTTTTGAGACTCCTGGGCTTCCTAGGTCAAACTTTTATCACTGTAGTAGACGTGATAGGCTGGATCCGTAAATCAAGATGGGGAGAAACTGGCTGTCATCAAGATGTTTGCTTTGTCAGGGGGTGGTGAGCATTTAATTAGCAAATTCAGCTCTTCATTACTGACAAATTCCTAAGCCTGAAATGGTAGGAGATAACTTTCTTGTCTACAAACTTTGCATTCACTTCAAAACTCACCCTGTCCACAGACAGCCCATTGACTTAGTCCTCTAGGGTGCATAGTGATCATTTGGTTTAGTAGTTACCACATATCACCTTGTATGATACCAAGAGAAAATCCAAATATTTACCAGTTATTTAAGGTTACACCAAAGAGCATGATCTGCTCGTCAGTTGTCAAGTACATAATGATAATTAGTGACATAATTATGATTAGCCTACTCAACTGTCAATTTGAATTGATGCATCTTCATAATGGATCATAATGGATCATCTTGACAAAGGATTAATTAGTGAATGTGGTGCATCTTAAAGGGATTCTACAAGGCAAGACAACAGTCACATTTGCATAACAAGCTGGAGACAGAGACAGCTTGGGGTGTCAATTACAAAGAACAGGTATCCTGGTACAGAGACCATAGCAGAACAAATAAACATGTCTTCCAAAAAAAAACATGTTCTATACAGTTCCTTTTTTTACGGCAATTTTTTTTCTTATAAAATTGATAAACAAATGTAGAAATGATCTTAAAATTGGTGAACAACAGAAAAATTGCCTACTCCGCAAGAGGACATTGTAATGATTGTGATGTTTTGTTTATGACTTCAACTAGCTATGCTGCCTGGTAGATAAGAAGGCCCTAACATAGTCAAAAGTGTGTTTGTTTGGTTTTGAGACATCTTCGAAGAAAACCTTTTAGGATGAAGCTGGCCATACTTTTTACAATTTTCTTGTACAAGGTTCCTTTAGATTTACCAAAAGCAAAACCATATAATGTGAGGTCTAAACACTTTCAATTTGTATGCAATCAGGTAGACCCTTGCACTGTAATGCCCCGTACACACGATCGGACCTTTTTCCGATCAAACTCCCATCGGAATTCCGACGGAATTTCATTGGAAAAAAATAGTTCTATTTGAAAATTCAGATGGAATTCATCGGAATTTCTCCGATAGGGCCCACACATGGTCGGAATTTCCGATGAATAAACCCCAACGGACTCCGTCTGTCTTTTTTCATCGGAAATTCCTATCGTGTGTACAGGGCATTACTTGTTTTTGAAGGTGCAAAATCCAGGACCATCTTCCTTTTTCTTAAAGTGTTGGCATGTGCAGCACCACTGGTTTCCATATTAATAGCTAGACATGTTCTTCTTAAACTCTCATGTGTACTCAAAGTACACAGTCCTCCAGAATGGTCGGAATAGTTCTTGTTGTAGCTATGCACTCTCTTTGGATTGGTGAGGACTGTAGTTAAAAGCCTGAAGAGCCTTTCAGATGACAAGGAGGACTTGATCTTCTATACAATACTAACATTTCCCTAAAGCAAAAGTTAATGAGAAACTTTGGGTCAGTTTTGTTTATTTTTTTTTAAAGTTTTGAATAGTTTAGTGTCTATCTTTGTTTACAACTTTAAGCCAAACTAAACCTGCTGATTTAATGGTTTCAAAAAACAGTTAGATATAAGTTATTGCCAGGTGTGCTAACTGTCACATGTGCTTGTGCTCTCAACCAAACTGTCAAACCATCCAATGGCTGGTGTCATAACTGATCACATGTGCAGCAACATGGCAGTTGCAGATCAAACAGAGGCTAAGATGGCATCTAACTTGGCTGAAAAGGATAGGAGGGCTTGGTTCCACTTTAATGTTTAATACATGACGAAGGAATCCCAGAGCATTTTGAGCTAGCTTAAAGTCCAACTCTATGAAACTTGAAAATGATCCCTTTTAGTGGGGCTGTGCCCACACTGCAAAGGTTAATTGTTCATTTAGTCTAGGGCAGTGATGGTGAACCTTGGCACCACAGATGTTTTGGAACTACATTTCCCATGATGCTCATACACTCTGCAGTGTAGTTGAGCATCATGGGAAATGTAATTCCAAAACATCTAGGGTTCTCCATTACTGGTATAGGACAGGGGTCTTCAAACTATGGTCCTCCAGTTGTTCAGGAACTACAATTCCCATTACGCCTAGCCATGTCTGTTAATGTCAGAGTTTTACAATGCCTCATGGGATGTGTAGTTCCGCAACAGCTGGAGGGCTGTAGTTTTAAGATTCCTGGCATAGGAGAAGCACTTTTACTTACCTAATTCTCAGTCTCTCTCAGGGGATGGGACACACATTCCGGCAGTGGACTGTCCCTTGGCATCATTACATCCAATGCAGGCTTATGGACTCTGCATTGCTGTTGATTAAGTCAAGACCTTAGACAGCTATAGCGTAGGGGCAAAGATGGGTAAATTATTATTCTTTAATAAGTCCCCTAGACCTAATTCTACAGTTTTAGCTACTGAGCACTGTAAACAACAGATAGCAAGGTGACAGAGGAGAACATTGCAACTTGCAAGTAAGTTTTATTTAACAAGTTTCCTAGGAATAAATAAGTAATGAATTATTGCAGTGTGGGCACAGTCCACTACAAGGGTTACATTTTTTAGCTTCCCAAGGTTGAGCTTTAAGAGAAATCACACCAGAAGTAGCTCACTTTTAGGCACAACGTCCACCATTGAATTCTCTGCTAAGGATCTTGTGTGTGAAAACTTCAGCTTTAGCTACTGAGCACTGTAAACAACAGGCAGTATGTAGACAGAGGATTACATGGCAAATACGTGTAAGGGAGAAGATGGGTAGGTAAATCTTCTTTAACAAGTCCCCTAGACCTTAAAGAGCACAACCCCACTGCAAGGATTATTCTTCAAGCTTACCAGAACGATGCCCCCCATTCAATCCTCTGATAAGTATCTTGTGTGTGTGCAAATTTCAGCTTTAGCTACCGAGCTCTGTAGACAACAGTTAGTAAGAAGACAGAGGATAAAATGGGAAGTACGCTTTATTTAAAAAGTCTCCCAGAACTAAATGAGCAATTAACCCTTGCATTGTAGGCACAGCACCACATGCAAGGGATACATTTTGAATTTCCCAGGGTTGAGCTTTAAAAGAAACCACACCAGAAGTACCTCCCTTTCAGGCTTTGTGTCTCTTTGGATGAGGATCTTGGGTGTGCAAATTTCAGCCTTAGCTACTGAGCACTGTTACGAATTACCCGGGGTTGAGCTTTAAGAGAACTCACACCAGAAGTAACTTGCTTTCAGGCACAGTGTCCTTCACTGAATCCTCTAATGAGGATCTTGTGTGTGCAAATTTCAGCTTTAGCTACCGAGCACTGTAGACAACAGTTAGTAAGAAGACAGAGAATAAAATGGCAAGTACGCTTTATTTAACAAGTCTCCTAGAACTAAATGAGCAATAAGCCCTTGCTTTGTAGGCGCAGCACCATATGCAAGGGATACATTTCGAATTTCCCGGGGTCGAGCTTTAGGAGAAATCACACCAGAAGTACCTCCCTTTCATGCTTTGTGTCTCTCGCTGAGTCCTTGGATGGGGATCCTGTGTGTGCAAATCTCTGCTTTAGCTACTGAGCACTGTAAACAACAGGTAGTAAGGAGATAACATGTGAAAAGGAGCTTAGCTCTGAAGATGCTACCCAAATAAAAACTGCATCATATTTTCATATATTATTTCATTAAAAATGTATAACAAAACCTTATATAATTCATAAAAATAAATAAATAGAAAAAAATCTATTTTATAAAAAAAAAAAAAAAAAAAAAACATTTTTTATTTCTTGGCTATAATAATTAAAAAAAAAATGTATAAAACCACTTAACATTCTCTTTGACCACCCTGGAAAATGTCCTGAAAATGCATCTGAAGCATTCTTGGTCAGTATGGGGTGAGCTTGAGGTTACCCAGCCTGGTACAGCTATGCACAGCCAACGAGAGGTGGATATAATGGACTCTGGCAACACCCCCCGCCCCTTTAGGACCCCCGTTTGCTCAGCTCTGTGTGTAGGTCCAGGACTTTGGTTGAGGCGGTGAAAGATTGACAGGTGCAAACACTTGTGAGCCATCCAGCGCTGTGTACGCAGCCATGATTAGTGGACTTTCTGAAATGACATTTTCCAGCCAAACATTTTCTTAGATGGTATCACGGAATTAAAGTTGGTCGGAAAATCCCAGGCATTTCACCAATGCGGAGCGACAGACTGAACTAATTTCACCCACCCAGTTAATAATATTTACAGAAATGTTTCTCTTTTCCTGTCTTAGTGCCCGTGGAAGAGGCTTGAGGACCATCTGGAAGAATTTTAGCCTAGCAATGTAGGGCAGTAAGTGTTTAATCCTTTGTGGGGTCTGGGAGGAACCAACGTTTTGGAAAAGTAGAACTTCAAGTGAAAAAAAAAAGCTATAACTCTGTATTTACTAAGGAAAAGTTACTTTTTAACCACTTCAGCTCTGGGGGATTTACCCACCTTCATGACCAGGCCAAGCTTTATTCAACCACAAGCAGCATACAGGGCCGCTGATAAGGCAGTACAACCGGTCCTGTTGTACTGGGCCCGGGCCTCATCAGCTAAACAGAGGGGGTCCAGGGTAGTTTTATCGTTAATTTCTGCCTAAAAGAATAAACGTATTTGCCAGACCACACCTCCGTTCCTACTTGCTAATCAAGACTGAAATTACATTTCCCTGGGCCCAATCATGTCAAGAGGGGTCCAGGAGGTGGGAGCTGGGGAAGGTAATTTTTTCATTTGCGGGGCGGATAAAGCCAGTGGAGCTATTCTGCTGCACCACGGGGGGGGGGGGGGGGTGTCGGGAAGGCTGCACGGGACCCCATGATTTCTAACAGCAGCCCTGGCAGCATACAGCATGTCAGCACCTAGGAACGATGCGTTTCACCCTGATGGGCTCAATTGTACAAATCAGGGGTCTTCAAACTATTATGGCCCTTCAATTGTTCAGGAACTACAATTCCCATCATTCCTAGTCATGTCTGTGAATGTCAGAGTTTTACAATGCCTCATGGGACGTGTAGTTCCGCAACAGCGGGAGGGCCGTTGTTTAAAGATCCCTGGTACAGATCATCAAGTTGAAACGCGTCACCGAGGGGCCAGTAACAAGACAGGGGCTTGCTATTTGCTGCTTCTGGTTAAATAAAGATTTTACAGAGTGTGGCTTGCAGTTGGTTATAATCTTGTTATTGGGAGCGTGGATGGGCTTTCCTTGCCAACACCCGATGCAGCCACAGCGGCCACGGTGGATGAGAGCCTCTTTGTGCGGAGTGGTGCCGCTTGGCTCAGATCATCCTAAAGTGATGAGCAGCTGTTGGAGTGATTGCATACAGACAAGAAGTTGCTGATTTAGCCTGGAGGAGATCAGCAGCAAAAAAGGATAAAAAAATGAAATTTGTAAATAAAAATAAATAAAAAAAAAAACAAAAAAAAAAGGCAAATTGTAAAAAAAAATATATATATTTTAAAATACCCAGACTAAATGTCATCCAATCAGGGTTCAGATGTTCTGAACCTCGCTGCGGCCATCTGGGTACTCACCATCTGTAAACACAATAAACCAGAGTCAATATATAAGCTGAGACCTGACCAAAAAAGGCAGACGGGGGGCCATTACGGGAGCCTAATGAGCCTAATATGCCGAGCTTTTCTTGTGGTCAGACTTCGAACAGAAATTCAGCCTTTCTTTCCTTCATTTTTTTTTTTTGGGCTCTTAATTACTTCTTCTTTCTGGGGGGGAAATCGGATCTTCCCGCTGGTCTGTGGAGGGGGTTACGGCCACTACGCAGACACGCTTGGATGGTCTGGAAACTGACGGTAGTGTGATATATAGAGGGGTGTTTTTTCAATTTTTCCAGAACTCTGCCACTTGAATCCCTGGAAAAAAAATATAAATGTGTATTAAAAGTAAATGAAGGGCGTTCGGCTGACTGCGCAGCTTTGATGTGAACGGCGAAATACGACACTCTGTACTCGGCCCAAGCGAAAGCTGACTTTTTTTTTAATTTATTTTGTGCATATTTCTTAAGATGACCTTACATCTGGGTGTAACATCTGTAAAATATATTCTAATTACACAGTTTGTGCAATGTACAGTTTTTTTAAATTTTAGCTTATCTAAAGCTAACTCAGGATGATGTGGGAAGGGTTGGACCCTCTGTTTGGTTTTTATTGCGTACCAAATTTATAAAAAAGGAGACCAAAACTGCTTTAATGCTTTGCAAAACAGCCAACACGTTTCAGGGGCAAAACTCAGTGGCGGCCCGTCCATAGAGAGTGCAAGGGAGCCGCCTCCCCTATCCATGCGTCTGACCCCCTGATCTACATATCTACATATCAGTGGCGATGGACCATGGATTCCAATGCGGCGGGGTGTTTTTTTTTTTTTTAAGCTCCTGATTAGAGCCAGAGGCTCCAATAGTCTTCAAAAAATGGTGAGCTCGGAGCGCAGAGCATTGCCCTCCGAGCCCACCCAGTTGTGTGAACATAGCGAATGATTTTTAGCTACTTTAAGGCCCCTTTCACTCACACTGGGGCGGTGGCAAGATAGCGGCGCTATTTTTAGCGGCGCTATACCGTCGGAATTGCTGCGGAATTGCGGCGGTATTCGGCCGCTAGCGGTGCGGTAATAACACCCGCTAGTGGCCGAAAAAGGCTTAATACTGCCGGCAATACTTAATACTGCCGCATTTTGCAGGTCTGTCCCGGGCACCTTGATTCTAGTACAATACAGTGTCCCGGAATGAAACTGACACAGCCAGCCCCCGGGGTAATCTGATGCCCCCAAAAAAGGGCGCCACATCACCGCTTTACTAACTGACAGTACTTGTCCTGGCCGGGAATGCCTGGAGGAGCACAATCCCCGCACAATCCCCGCCCCCTGCTTGTGATTGGAGAAATCATAAATCCCGCCACTTGTGTCCAATCACTGTGTTGTGATTCGTTACAGCACAAGCTGGTGTCCCTGAATGGTAGTTTGGAAATGTGGTCACCCTAAATAGAGGTGACTAATGTTAGTGGAGGAAGAGTCCAAAATAAACATGAATGGTGATCTTAATGTTGTTTATGGAATGTGCACCTTCCACACTCCCCTCTGGGGGTTACACTCACCGGACTTCAGAAGTTATTATGCCTCCAACGAAATCCAGAAAGATACTGCCGACTTATGGTGTCCTTAAAGCGGAGGTTCACCCAAAATGGAACCTCCGCTTTTCGAAACCCCCCCCCCCCCCCTCCGGTGTCACATTTGGCACCTCTCAGGGGGGAGGGGATGCAGATCACCCCCCCCCCCGTTGTGTTCTGGGAAACATACATCTCACAGGACACAGCGGGGACCAGTGAGGACTGGCCAGCGCGAGTCACGCATGCGCAGTAGGGAACCGGGCAGTGAAGCCGCATCGCTTCACTTCCCGATTCCCTCACCGAGGATGGCGGCGGGGGAAGCCGAGAGCCGAGCGGTTGCTCGGCTTCGGCTGCCGACGTCACGGGCGACCTGGACAGGTAAGTGTCCATTTTTTTAAAAGTCAGCAGCTGCAGTATTTGTAGCTGCTGGTTTTTAAGAAAAAAAAAAAATTCTGGTGAATCTCCGCTTTAATCGAGATTATTCAAACAGGGGTCTTATGTGTTTTTCCACTAGTGGCTTCCTGCAACAATCCAAAGACCAGCCTGAAAGCTCAAGAATTGGCAATTTATTCATTCATGTTTATTTTGGACTCTTCCTCCACTAACATTAGTCACCTCTATTGTGTGTGCCCTTAACACCTCTGTCATATGGACATTAGGTAGCCGAGTCCATTTTATTATTGACAGGAGCGCCGCATGTGATCATTTTAATGATGTCATAATAGGCGGTATTTTCTTTTGTCACTCTGAATACGTTTATCTGTATATTGAATGTGGCTGCTGATACTCATTGTGTTTGGTCAAAAGCGAGTTTAACCATCCATTGAATTTTATATATCATTTTAATTATAAGTTTAATTAGGATTTTATCTGTGTCTGTACAATCAGATTTGAACACCATAGCGCTGAGATAGGAAAATTAGGTATCAGTTGTATTAGTAGTATTTTCCTTTTTGCTTCAAATAATATATATATATATTTATATTATGGGATGCTGTCATTTTATATACAAATGAGAGCTTCCGTAAAATAAGCAAATATTGTCTAAATCCATTCCTCATGTGTAGTCTTCTTGAATCTCGGTGATCTTTGTGTGTTTCTTCCAGATCTGTGCAGTAATCCAGTGTGAGACTTCCTGTAATAAAGACCGCTCACTGCTGCTCTCTCTCCTTGTGCAGGGGGACCGGTCTTGTCTCCACCCCCTCCTGTCATTTTTTGCAGGCAGCCTGTAGTGGGTGGTGCCTGCTGGGGCCCCTCCCACAGCTCTGCTCTCTCTCCTTGTGCAGGGTGACTGGTCTTGTCCCCGCCCCCCTCCTGTAGTTTCCTGTAGTGGGTGGTGCCTGCTGGGGCCCCTCCCACAGCTCCGCTCTCTCTCCTTGTGCAGGGTGACTGGTCTTGTCCCCGCCCCCTCCTGTAGTTTCCTGTAGTGGGTGGTGCCTGCTGGGGCCCCTCCCACAGCTCTGCGCCCTCTCCTTGTGCAGGATGACTGGTCTTGTCTCCACCCCCTCCTGTAGTTTCCTGTAGTGGGTGGTGCCTGCTGGGGCCCCTCCCGCAGCTCTGCTCTCTCTCTCCTTGTGCAGGGTGATTGGTCTTGTCCCCGCCCCCTCCTGTAGTTTCCTGTAGTGGGTGGAGCCTGCTGGGCCCCTCCCACAGCTCTGCTCTCTCTCCTTGTGCAGGGTGACTGGTCTTGTCCCCGCCCCCTCCTGTAGTTTCCTGTAGTGGGTGGTGCCTGCTGGGGCCTCTCCCACAGCTCTGCTCTCTCTCTCCTTGTGCAGGGTGACTGGTCTTGTCCCCGCCCCCTCCTGTAGTTTCCTGTAGTGGGTGGTGCCTGCTGGGGCCCCTCCCACAGCTCTGCTTTATCTCCTTGTGCAGGGTGACTGGTCTTGTCCCCGCCCCCTCCTGTAGTTTCTTGTAGTGGGTGGTGCCTGCTGGGGGCCCCTTCCACAGCTCTGCTCTCTCCTTGTGCAGGGTGACTGGTCTTGTCTCCGTCCCCTCCTGTAGTTTCCTGTAGTGGGTGGTGCCTGCTGGGGCCCCTCCCACAGCTCTGCGCTCTCTCCTTGTGCAGGATGACTGGTCTTGTCTCCACCCCCTCCTGTAGTTTCCTGTAGTGTTTGGTGCCTGCTGGGGCCCCTCCCACAGCTCTGCTCTCTCTCTCCTTGTGCAGGGTGATTGGTCTTGTCCCCACCCCTCCTGTAGTTTCCTGTAGTGGGTGGTGCCTGCTGAGGCCCCTCCCACAGCTCTGCTCTCTCTCCTTGTGCAGGGTGACTAGTCTTGTCCCCGCCCCCTCCTGTAGTTTCCTGTAGTGGGTGGTGCCTGCTGGGGCCCCTCCCACAGCTCTGCTGAATGCTCAGGCTATGTACAGCACAGCGATGATGTCATTTCTATCTGGGTTTGGAAAGGTATTTTGTGCACACAAAGGAAATTTCCTTCTTGGCTATTGAGGAATTTATTGAACTGAAGGTTTTTGTGTCCGGCGTTCAGCTTTAAAGAAATTGTCTCCTGGGCTCTTTGAATACAGCTTGACATTTCGCTTTTTTTTTTTTTTTTTTTATTTGAGCGCAGTATTGGCTGCCTGTCCTCTTTGTATTGTACAGGACTGGAGCTGTTTTTGCTCTTTATTCAATAGCTTTGCTGGCTCTGGTCCAGGAGCGGTGAGGATGCGGCAGGTTTTGTTGTAACAGCTGACAGGAAGTCACAGGAGGTCTGCGGCTAAAGCCATTTTCTCTCCAAGTGTTCTCATTTCCCACTTTAAATTCTGATCTTCATTGAAAAATGCAGCTTGTCCACTCCATCGCCTTCAATTTTAAACACTTAAAAGTAGATGTAAACCCTAAATGATGGACATTATGTTTGCTAAAGCTCTGTGTATCATAAACAATGGTCATGCCATACAGTAGAAAGTTTTTCATTACATTTCAGTGCTGCTGATCTCCTGCAGCCTCTTTGCAGCCACTTCCTGCCTACATGCACTCCACTAATGGCTGCATGGCATTTCTCAGGATGGGTTTCTTGATGGTGACAACAGTGAACCAAGCCTGCGTAATGTGTGTATTCTCTACAGCAGTGGTCTCAAAACTGCGACCCTGGGGCCAAATGTGGCCCTTTGCCTGCCTTTATCCGGCCCTTGGGGCACTATTCCTCTTACTGTAATGAGACACTTTTCGTCCAACTGACACCCAACAGCGGGGCATCATTTCTCCCACTGACACCAATAATAGGGCATTATTCCTCCCAATGATACCAACAATGCAGCACTATTCCTTCCCCTATTACCAAATATGGTGATATTTATGCCCACTGATGCCTGGAAAATTTCCACTACCACTGGCCACACTCCGGCCCCCCTAAAGTCTGAAGAACAATAAACTGGCCCTTTGTTTATGAAGTTTGGAGACCCCTGATCTACAGGAAGACCATGTCACCAAGTGACAATGCAGGACCACAACTGGGAGGCAAGGACAAAGCGGCGTTACCCTCCAATAGGAAGCGCTTTCATGGCAGGATCTCCAGGGATTATTTTAATGAAAACTGCTAATTTATAATTGAAAATTACTTTTGAAATTGATTGAGACTAAATACGCCTAAAGCGGAGGTTCACCCAAAAGTGAACCTCCGCTTTTCGGAACCCCCCCCTCCGGTGTCACATTTGGCACCTTTCAGGGGGGAGGGGGTGCAGATACCTGTATAAAACAGGTATTTGCACCACTTCCGGGCATAGACTCCCGCCCCTTCGCGTCACCCCCCCCCCCCCCGTTGTGTTCTGGGAAACACACGGCTCCCAGAACACAGCGGGGACCAGTGAGGACAGCGCAGCGCGACTCGCGCATGCGCAGTAAGGAACCGGGCAGTGAATCCGCAGCGCTTCACTTCTCGATTCCCTCACCGAGGATGGCGGCGGGGGAAGCCGAGAGCCGAGCGGTAGCTCGGCTTCGGCTGCCGATGTCGCGGGCGACCTGGACAGGTAAGTGTCCATTTTTTAAAAGTCAGCAGCTGCAGTATTTGTAGCTGCTGGCTTTTTAAAAAAAAAATTCCGGTCAACATCCGCTTTAAAGGAACACTCCACTTTTCTTTACATAGTAAGGTGCAGTTAGCTAGTCTGCCAGTAGGTGGTTCTGTTCCAGAATAGTGTCTGGTTACAGTGTCATCGGGTGCTAGGCCCCTCTCCTGTAGTGATATCATGAGTCAGGGCCCAGTTATAAGCCAGGGAGGAGCCCTCGATCAGTTGGGGCATGGGAGTCAAATACACCACATCTAAGCAGATGTAGCCAGCAATTGTAGGCCCAGGCCCCGTAGACCGGGAAAGCTGGCTGTGGACTTTCTGAGCCTTATGGAGGTGGGGACTAGGACGGGTTGCGAAAGGCCTATCAGGCTTGGCCAAGAGTTCACTGAGTGAGGCTCCAGAAGAGGTTTACCTATGTAGGAGGTGACTGCAGAGATCCCATCCCTGTGAGCACCCCCAGCACAGTGAATGAGCCACTGGTGGCAGCTCCTGGTCACCTTTCAATGATCATGCGACCACTTTAACAGCCAATCACAGTGATCACATGATCAGGAGCCTGCCTACCAGCCTCTGGCATAAAGAACCCCTTAGGGATTGTCAGGAGTTAATGTTAAGAGGTCAAAGTATGATAATAACTTTAATAAAGCAATCAAGGCCTAATACTCTAAAGCCCTGTACACACGATCGGATTTCCTATGGATTCAAATCCGATGAATTTTTCCATCGGAATTCCGATGAAGCTGACTTCCATCAGTCTTTCCTACACACCTTCAGTCAAAAATCCGACCGTCCCAAACGCCGTGACGTAAAACACTCAGACGAGCTGAGAAAAATGAAGTTCAATGCTTCCGAGCATGCGTCGACTTCATTCAGAGCATGCGTGGGTTTTTTCTCCGATGGAGTTCCACACAGACGATCGGAATTTGCTATCGTTTTTTTTTTCCATCGGATAAATTTAAAACATGTTCTATTTTTTCTCACCGATGGAAAAAAGACTGATGGGGCACATACACGATCAGTTTGTCCGATGAAAAAAGTCCATCGGACTGTTTTCAATGGTAAAACCGATCGTATGTACAGGGCATAAGTGTGATGCAAAGTCAACACCATACCATACAATCATGCAGTATAGGGATGCCGCACACCGCCAGCTCAGGGTGTTCTGGTGTATGGAAACAAACTAAGCCTTAGCTTTTCCTTGGCCATGGCCCCTGACGTGTTTCGCCCCACCCCAAGGGCTTAATCCTAGAGACCCTTTACGATTAAGCCCCACAGGAGGCAAAACACGTCAGGGGCCATGGCCAAGGCGGTGTGAGGAGGCAGGGGTGATTTCCATATACCACTAAACCCTGAGCTGTTGGTGTGCAGCGTTCCTATACTGCATGCTTACACTGTTCTCTGGATGAAGCATCTTGGATTCCTGGACCCTTCTTATACGGTGGATCACCGAACCGGTAACTTGGACACTTAGAGAGGCGCTTTAAGAGGTTTGAACGAGTCCCTGTGAGACCACACCATACAATGTTTCCTGGCGGCCATTCATCAGGTACATTAATTGGCGATGGTCGTGCCATTCACGGCTGATAATAAACATTTTGGTCTTCCATACTGGAAATCGCCTGAAGGCCGACTGCTCAATCAGTTATCGGCAATAAATTGGGGCAGTCATGTCATGTTTCCGCATCGTCGATGACAGCTTTGCCTATAAATACCCAGCACTAGGAAAGTACAGCCTTTCCAACGGTCCATCCGTCAGACCCTTTGATTGGCCAATCAACAGCCACAGAAGGAGCTATTAAAAAAAAAAAATCAGAACAATGCTCCTTTTAGCTGTCTGATCTAATTTAGTATCTCTGAAAAGGCAATGCCATATTATGCTATGGCCATTGAAAAGTCCCCGTCAATGCCAATTCATCCCGCACATCACTCCGCCAGAAGCCGAATGCCAGTCGCTTTTTTCCCACCAATACTCATGAAAAGCCCCCACAATGGACATTGTTGAAAAGGACGTCTCCTTGGCAACCGCAAGTCGCTGGTAAATCTCGGAGCATAATCCACGTGTTTATGTCATAATCCAGCTCGCCAACAAGCAACGTCTTCATTTGCAGGATTTACGTAATTCCCCAAAAATTTCAAAAACGTTGGACTTTTTGGAACTACTGAATCTTGAGTATTTTAAATAAATGCAAATATAAGAAAAAGTAAAAAGTTGATGGCTCTGTTCTGCTCTGGGACCCCTGGTTGGGTTGGGAGCGGAAGGGGATGAAGTAACAATGGGAGGACACCTGTGGTACGCACAGGACTCAGGAATTAAACCCACAGCTGAGTATTTATACCGCTGAATGTGGTTTTTCATGTATTATCCTAGGAACATATGTCATATGGGACTGTTCAGTTATCTTTTCTTGCAGCCTCAGTGTCCTCATCAATGCTACTGGACGTGTTTTATGTCATGGAAAAAATCTTTTGTGTTTGTCTTCAATAAAAAAAAATATCTGATTAAAAAAAAAAAAAAGTTGATCGCTAAAAGGTTACTTTTTTTTTTTTTGCAAATTATGTTGCAGTTTTTTGGTCTACATGGTGTTACCTGACCCCTTTTTTTTTTTGTGAGTTAGTAGCTTAGGTCTTCCTCCTTGTAGAGAGCGTGCAGAAAACGAGACCTGTTTTGTCCCCAAAAATGACAGAGCATCGTTTTATGAGCTCTCGCTAATGGGAGCGTGGAAAAAGCACTTTGCAAGTGAAAGAACAAGTGCATTGTGGGGCAGGCTCAGTATGCCCCTGGCCCATTGTCAAAGCTCTCTATTCACTTGGAGGCAGGGTTGAATGGGGCTGTGATTAGCATGGGAGACAGTATGTGGGGAGGCTGTGTTCATGAAACTCCTCTGTGACAGAAAGAAAAAAAAAGCTGTCCTGTATTGTTCTCCACTGCCAAGGGTAGACAAGAAGTGGAACGCTGAAGATATTTATAAAGACCTGCAATGTGGCTCAACAGAGGATTCCAGCTCAAGTGCTGTTAAAAGAGGATAACACAGCTATCCTGGAATTACATTGTCTGCTATGCTCTTGTGTGGTTTTGTTATGTTCCTTTCCAGTTGTATCAAAATTGTCCAGTTGTATCAAAAGTTTTTCAAAAGTAAAACCAACAGTGGTGGGCCATGTATTATGATCATGTCCAGTGGTCGGCCATGTTGGGGGTTGTAGTGCTCTATGTATAGAGTGTAATAGAATTGTATTATGATCATGTCCAGTGGTCGGCCATGTTGGGGGTGTAGTCTTCTATGTATAGAGTGTAATAGAATTGTATTATGATCATGTCCAGTGGTCGGCCATGTTGGGGGGTGTAGTATGCTATGTATAGAATGTAATAGAATTGTATTATGATGGTGTCCAGTGATGGGTCATGGTGGGGGTGTAGTGTTCTATGTATTGAATGTAATAGGACTGTATTATGGTCAATGTCCAGTTTTTGGTCACGTTGGGGGTTTAATGTTTTGTATTATGGTCATGTCCAGTGGTGGGTCGTGTTGGAGGTGTAGTGTTCCATGTATACAGTGTAATAGAATTGTATGATGATGATGTCCAGTGGTCGGTCATGTTGGAGGTGTAGTGTTCTATGTATAGAGTGTAATAGAGTTGTATGATGATCGTGTCCATTGGTGGGTCATGTGGGTCATGTCATGAGGTGTAGTGTTCTATGTATAGATTGTAAACTAATTGAATCATGATCGTGTCCAGTGGTGGGTCATGTTGGGGGGTGTAGTGTTCTATGTACAGATTATATAGGGGGAGGGAATGTTATAGGGTCAGCATCAGCCACTGTCCCTGGTCCCCTTTTCCCCCACCCTTCTTGTTTCTTTATAGATTGTAATAGAATTATATTATGGTCATGTCCAGTGGTCGGTCATGTTGGAGGTGTAGTGTTCTATGTATACAGTGTAATAGAATTGTATGATGATCATGTCCATTGGTGGGTCATGTCATGAGGTGTAGTGTTCTATGGATAGATTGTAAATTAATTGAATTATGATCGTGTCCAGTGGTGGGTCATTTTGGGGGGTATAGTGTTCCATGTATAGAATGTAATAGAATTGTATTATTTAATATCCAGTGGGCGGTTGTGTTGGAGATGTACTGTTTTATGTATAGAATGTAATAGAATTGTAATATGATCATGTCCAGTAGTGGGTCATGTTGTGGATGTAGTGCTCTATGTATAAAGCGTAATAGAATTGTATTATGATCATGTCCAGTGGTCGGCCATATTGGAGCTGTAGAGTCCTCCTCCTTTGGATGTTGTTTATTATGTCCTTGTTGAAAGCAACCACTGCTGTTGATTGGTCTACTATCTGTATAGAGTGTAATAGGGTTGTATTAGGATAATATCCCATGGTCGGTTATGTTGGGGGGTGTAGTGTTCCCTGTAATAGAGTGTAACAGAATTGTATTATGATCATATCCAGTGGTCGGCCATATTGGAGCTGTAGAGTCCTCCTCCTTTGGATGTTGTTTATTATGTCCTTATTGTAGGCAACTACTACTGCTGGTCTACCATCTGTATAGAGTTGTATTAGGATCATATCCCATGGTCAGTCATATTGGAGGTGTATGTGTAGATGTATAGATACAGGCTTCTACTCACTCTGATGGCAACACCTTTGACGTTGTATTCTCCTACCTATGCACTCCATGCAACCTCTCCAACAATCCTTTTCCTCTGTCTGATCACCACCTTATTAGTTTCTCTCTCTCCCTGACTAACTATGTAACACATTTTTGACACCCTAGGTGAAACCTAATTTTGCTGCCCCCCATTTGCTCCACCTCTGACTCCACCCTCTTTTCCCTGCCCATGTAAACCCCACCTTTTTAATGAAGCGCCCATCAAATGCAGCCCACCAGCGCCCATCAATGCAGCCTCACCAGATCCCATCAATGCAGCCTCACCAGCGCCCATCAAATGCAGCCTCCCAGTGCCCATCAATGAATGTTTGCTTGCTTCCATTTATTCGGGAGGCGGGACACAGACACAATCCTCCGCCGCCACTGCACCTCTGACACTATGTGCGAACGGAGCGGCGGCTGCCTGCTGGGACTTAGTTGATTGCTGCAGAGAGAAGGAAGTAGGAACCCCAGTAGCAGGGCGCCCTAAGCAGTAGGGCGCCTTAGGCGGCTGCCTAGTTTGCCTCGTGGTAGCACCGGCCCTGGTTGGAGCTGTAGCATCCCTCTTCTTCAGGCATTGTTTATTAAGTCCTTGTTGAAGGCAACTTCTTGGCCTACTATCTGACCATTTCAGATGTTCTTCAAAGTTTAATATCTTATAACTCCAGTACTGTTTCTGATTTGAAGCCAAAGCAAAATATATATTTTTTTTCTCAGTGACTAGATTAATCTTCAGTTTGAACTCTAAACCAAACAACCATTTGAAAGTGCAAGAAGCGACTTTATCCTCCAAAGCAGTTGGAGAACTTTCTTTGAACCTGCCGTGGGTTGTTAATCCTTCTTTGTTTATCTTTGAGGAAAGTTTTTTTTTTTTCCTCTTTTATTTCCTTCCCATGGAACGGGTGCCTTGAAACGCTCCAACTTCCAAGATTTCGAAGCCCATTATGAACCGCAAAACTGCTGGCACAGCCCAGAGCAGTTCAAACTTTTCACCAGCAGAAAACTTTGGGGTTCAAGTTTAGGATACGGAGAGTTGAAAGCCCTCTGGACACAAACAATGAGGCTTTTCAGGAGGACGGGAGCAGGGAGCTGGCTGGAAGGCAAAGTGATTTCATAGAGGAGTATCCTCAGAAGGGGCAGAAACCCTGCAGTGTACAGTTTCTTCGTGCAGAGACAAGATTTTATTTGGAGATCTGGAGTGTGTCTTTGGTTTGACTTTCTTACGGTGAAAAATCTTCAAACGTTTCTTTGTGTTTTTGTTTTTTTTGGGGTTTCAAGTGGTGGGCTTGGGTTTTGGAGGCTGCCAATTTTTTTCCTGAATTGATCATAAAGTACTACTACAGGGCTTGTGTACAGATCATTAATATCCACTTATACAAGGTGAAATCGTGAGTTTTCTGCAAAATATGAGCGGAAATTTCTTTTTTTTTTTTTTTTTTTCCACTCAATATTTTGTTGCTGTTTCTAAGTCTTTTTCAGCCAGGACTTCTGTTTCTCCAGCCTTACCTTAAGTCACAGTGTAGATTTGGAGACAATCTTATTTCCTGGCCTAGAAGACGTCCATCATCATCTAGCTTCCTCCCCAGCTGTACTGTTCCTGCTCCACCCCATTCATTCATTGGATTTCAGTTCTTTCATTTATAGTGGATTAGCTTCACGTGTGGGCATTACCTAAGGTGGTCTACATGCAAATACAATAAAAAAAATAAAAAAAATGGAAAAAAAAGTTTCTTATCTTGAGTGCTCATGCAGATGATGGCAAGTAATTCTTCTAATCCAGCAATTAGCTGAAAAAAAGTTCAACTCATGTGAGTCAATATCGCTTGAAGAAGGATGCTCTGCATTCGAAACGCGTCGGATATACATCACTGCTCATCGCCAGTTGATCTGGTGACATATCATTGATAATGGATAGTATCCCTATGTCTAGTTCAATCATGATCCATGTTTTTAACATTATTTGTATAATATTTGTTTCACATTCAATTTTTCTATAATACATTATTTTGGATATTATTATTTGTTTCCTACTAAAATCCCATCAAATAGAGGTTATTTTCAATTTGAATCCAGCAATTAGCTTCCCTGCACAGATTCACACAGGAAAGCCTTTATTTTGAGCCTATTTAAAGGGGTTGTAAAGGAAAAAGTTTTTTCACCTTAATGCATCCTATTCATTAAGGTGAAAAAACATCTGACAAAAGCAGCGCAGTCTTAGGCTTGCGCTGCTGTCAATCACATCCAATACCGCCCCCCCCCCTGTTTTACTTACCTGAGACCTCGAAAGTCCCGCGCTCGCCCCCGACATCCTGCTCTTTTCTCTGCCTGCCCGTTGATTGGCTACACTGGATGGATTGAAAGCAGCGCAGTCATAGGCTCGCGCTGCTGTCAATCACATCCAATGACGCAGCGAGCCGCTGGCTGTATCACGGGAGCGCGCCCGCAAGAACTCATCACCATGCGAGCTCGCATGAAGGTGGTGAGTTCTTGCGGGGAGAAGCCGAGACAGCTGCCGAGGGACCCCCGAAGGACGCCGTTCGGGGCCACTCCGTGCAAAACAAGCTGCACAGTGGAGGTAAGTATAACATGTTTGTTATTTAAAAAATTAAATACAAATTTCTTTACAACCCCTTTAAGGTTTGTTGTTGTTCTTGGGTTTAGATACACTTTAATTTAGGATGCAATTTGGAATTTTGCCAACAGTTGGGAAATCATGGTAACCTGCCAACCAGATATCTAAAGCAAGTAGGTAAATTCTCAGAGATAATGGTCATACCTGAGTCACCTGAGCCACCTTGTTTAATCTCCCATTGGGCAAGACTACATCTCTAGACAGTTGCAATGTTTTACATAGTTGTTCTTGGGTTTAGATACAATTCAATTTAGGATGCAGTCAACAGTTGGGAAAACCTGGCGGGCTGGTGACACCCCCAAATTTAAAGAGGATATCTACAGCAAGTAGGTAAATGCTCCGAGATAATGGTCGTAGTTGAGTCACCTAAGCCACCTTATTTCATTTCCAATTGGCCAAGAACACATCTATAGACAGATGCAATGTATTACACTGTTGTTTTTGGGTTTAGATACACTTCAATTTAGGAAGCACTGTGGAGTTTTGCCAACAGTTGGGAAACCCCCCGGGGACAAGGCAAAGCCCCGTAAATGATTTTCTTAACAGGATATTTAGGCATATAGATAGGTTCTCCGAGATAATGGTCCTACTTGAGTTACCTGAGCCACCCTGTTTCATTTCAAATTGGCCAAGAACACATCTTTAGACTGTTCATTTACAATGTGTTACATTGTTGTGCTTGGGTTTAGATACACTTTTAATTAGGATGCGGTCTGATATTTTGCCAACAGTTGGGAACCCCAGTGACATGGCAAAGCCCCATTAATTATTTTCTAAACAGGATATCTTAGGCAAGTAGGTAAGCTCTCTAAGATAATGGCTGTACTTGAGTAACCTTGTTTAATTTCCCATTGACCGACCAAGAACACATCTCTAGGCTGGTGAGCTACAATGTTATTCTTGGGTTTAGATACACTTCAATTTAGGACGCACTCTGTAGTTTTGCCAACAGTTGGGAAACTCGGGGACAAGGCAAAGCCTCATAATTGATTTTCTTAACAGGATATTTAGGCATATAGATAGGTTCTCCGAGATAATGGTCCTACTTGAGTCACCTGAGCCACCCTGTTTCATTTCCAATTGGCCAAGAACACATCTTTAGACTGTTAATTTACAATGTGTTTCATTGTCGTGCTTGGGTTTAGATACACTTTTAATTAGGATGCAGTCTGATATTTTTCCAACAGTTGGGAAACCCCGGTGACATGGCAAAGCCCCATTAATTATTTTCTAAACAGGATATCTTAGGCAAGTAGGTAAGCTCTCTAAGATAATGGCGGTACTCGAGTCACCTTGTTTTATTTCCCATTGACCGACCAAGAACACATCTCTAGGCTGGTGAACTACAATGTTATTCTTGGGTTTAGATACACTTCAATTTAGGACGCAGGCTGGAGTTTTGCCAACAGTTGGGGAACCCTGTGACACGGCAAACCCTAATAATTGATTTTCTAAACAGGATATCTAGTCATCTAGATAAGTTCTTCGAGATAATGGTCGCACTTTAGTCACCTGAGTCACCTTGTTTCAGTTCCCATTCGCCTAGAACCAGGTGTGTCCTCATATTAATAACTTCTAGCTGGACGTTAATGAAAATGAGATCCATACACCACAATGAGGAGCCTGTGAACGTGGAAATACTATGTAAATACAGCGTTCCAGCTTGTTAATAATCCAGTTAATGAGTGATGGAAGTGGTTGCTCCTGCAGCATGAAATCACGTATTTTTTAAATATATGATTCTAGCTCCCGGGCATTGGTGGGGGCAGGATATAATACAACCTACCGGTATATTAAATACATAGCAATGAACAAAGATTTCCCCAACACTTTTAACTGCTTTGTGTGTTTTTTTTTCCTCCGGGAATTCCAGACCTGTTTTTGGTACTATTCTATAAGAATAATCCTAATGTGTTAATGATATAACATATAAAAAGGCTATAAAAGCAGTTTTTGCAATATAAAGTCCATCTAAATCAAATTTTGGATAGTGTAGGTTGAACTCCAGCGTTCCTTTCAGTCTTGCACAGTAGTACAGGCTCCTTTTTTTGTATTTAAATGGCTTACTCTGCTTTCACTGCACACTGTGGGATTCTCACAATGTGCATTAGAAGCTGCAGCACGTCAGAAAGAGCCATTTTCTAGCTGAGGGCACCCAGCATCATCTAGCACTTTCCTGTTTTATGATCGTTTGCGAACAGTAGTTAAAGCGGAGTTTCACCCTAAAAATGAACTTTCTATTAACAGCTTGCCTTTAATGTAAAAAAAATAAATATTTTTACTCACTTTTATCTGGCTGTTACTAGGCAGATTTTGTAATCTGCCTAGTTCCTAGTCCTAGGTGGTTCAACTTCCTGTCCTAAGACCCCATTGCCTCCTGGGAAATGATGACACTTGTTTCCCAGGAGTCTCTGGGCATTACTGTGCCTAAAAATCGCCCAGCATGCACCTCTCCCTGAAAACCAGGAAGAAAAAGGAACTGGGCTTCACATGCCGACACATATGATGGATACGGCCACAACATGAGCTGGAGGATATAAGGCAAGTGTTTGCAATGATTTCTGGAATGATTGGGGAGCTATTAATATGTTTTAGGGACTATTTAATGTGATTAATTTTAGCTTACAAAAAAAAATAAAAAAAAAATAATTATGCCCGGAACCCCGCTTTAAAGGGAATAATGTTGGGAACTGGTAGACAAGGAGGCAAATCTCTGGCTAAGGACAAGACCTAATTGTCCCAGACTGGTCTGCAGTTCCCAGTCGGTCATGCTCACCATCTGCTCAGGAAGGGTAACTATGGAGATCAGTGCCGGAACTCTCATCTATCTGGCCTCTGTCTTCAAGTATCTCTAAGATGAGATCTTCAAACTGGCCAGCAATGCCGGTAAGGGGACCCGCATCATCACCCAACACCTCCAACTGACTGTATGCAACAACGAGAAGCTCAACAAGCTGCTCAGGGGTGTCGCTATTGCCCTGGGAGGAATCCTGCCCAACATCCAGGCCATGCTGCTGCCCAAGAAGGCCGAGAGCCACAAGCCCATCAAGGCCAAGTAAACCAGATCCATTTATTTCCTTCCCTTCTATTCATTGCGTTTCAGTTCCTTCAATCATGGATAACCAGCATCATATCTGGGTGTTACCCTTCTCTTACTAGCCATCATGGCAAAGCCTGGTAAATTTGGCTGCATCAAATTAATAAAGATCAATTGATTGGCCTTTCTGACCATAGGGAAGAGTCAATGTCTCCTGGATAGAAATAGCAGCTCTGATTTGAGTTTTGGCCTGGAGTTACTGTTTAATCTCTTGGTCTGTGCACTTTCCATTTGGTAACATCTTCCGGGCCTTTGCTATATTGTGGCTATGGTGATCTCCGGTGATATTATGTCTATACTGCTGCATTTTTCTCACCAGAAACAATGGAGGAGCAATCTGTCAGCACAGGGCTATCAGTGGCTGCGGCTTTCCACCCAGATAGCGGTTCCAACTCTCGTGCAGCTCTCAGGCGTTTAATGATTAGCTGGTGCCGGCTAAAGACGGTGAGATGATAAACATGAAGAGGCTGGAAAGGGTTCACTTGGAGAGGAAAACAACTCATTATAAATTGTGGGCTGTATTCACACATCACCAAGAATACTCTACAGTCTGTAAATGAAGGGATTATCTGGATGGAAAGTAAAGCAAAGCACACTTGTAAGCCATTTATAAATTATATATAGCCTGACTGCTGCTAGCCTTTGGTTACTGGATAGGCTACATTCTCAGTGATGTCACCAGTCTCTAGTGAATGGATAGGCTGCATTCTCTGTGATGTCACGGATTTCTAGTGAATGGATAGGCTACATTCTCAGTGATGTTATCGGTCTTTAGTGAATGGATAGGCTGCTTTCTCGGTGATGTCACTAGTCTCTAGTGAATGGATAGGCTGCATTCTCAGTGATGTCACCAGTCTCTAGTGAATGGATAGACTGCATTCTCAGTGATGTCACCGGTCTCTAGTGAATGGATAGGCTGCATTCTCAGTGATGTCACCAGTCTCTAGTGAATGGATAGGCTGCATTCTCAGTGATGTCACCGGTCTCTAGTGAATGGATAGGCTGCATTCTCAGTGATGTCACCGGTCTCTAGTGAATGGATAGGCTGCATTCTCAGTGATGTCACGGATTTCTAGTGAATGGATAGGCTGCATTCTCGGTGATGTCACTAGTCTCTAGTGAATGGATAGGCTGAATTCTCAGTGATGTCACCAGTCTCTAGTGAATGGATAGGCTGCATTCTCAGTGATGTCACCGGTCTCTAGTGAATGGATAGGCTGCATTCTCAGTGATGTCACCGGTCTCTGGTGAATGGATAGGCTGCATTCTCAGTGATGTCACCAGTCTCTAGTGAGTGGATAGGCTGCATTCTCAGTGATGTCACCGGTCTCTAGTGAATAGATAGGCTGCATTCACGGTGATGTCACCAGTCTCTAAAAAATGGATAGGTTGCATTCTCAGTGATGTCACTGGTCTCTTTGGATAAGATGCCCATGAATCTGCTTTGTTTACTTACACTCTGTAGACCCTATCTGGGGGTTAGAGGTGTTGTTATCCGCATCATAAACTTGCTGGCTGTGTGTAATTTTCCCACCATCACTGGTTTAGTGTACCTCCTCACCGACCTCCAGCACACAATAGAAAATAAGTGCCTGTGGCTACAACTGTGCATCCTTCCAACCTGTTGCCCTGTAATTGTGTAATTACACAGTGACAACAAACAGTTGGCCACAACCAGATTCTAACTGTGCTGATTAAATCCTGAGATCAGGCTGATTGTGGTCCTCGCCCTCCCTTGCCTGAGCCAGTCATTCTTCTATAATTGCAGACCTCTTCCCTCAGGATGAGCTCCTGTGGGATTCTGCTCCCTCCTTGGAAGATTTGAAGAGCACTTGTCTTGTTGTGCAGTGAACTTATTAAAAACCAACACATCTCCTGGTTAGCAAAGATTTAACTGGCTGCTTAATTGGGGCTTTTCAGAAGGGGCCCCTTTGACTCATGCGTTTGCTGTGCATGGTTATTCATAAGGCGAAAAAAGACATCACTGAATGTGCCTTATGTGCTTTGAAGGAGAGACCTACGCAAAGGCACGGCCATGGCATTGAAGGAGGCGGGAGGGGCATACTTGCCCTGCTATTGAAGTAGAGATTTGCATACTGAGCACGCTTGGGTCTGGGGGCTACACAATCTGGCGGTATGCATAGACTCTCTATTGTGTGTTGGATCGTTATTTTTAAACTGTCCTGGAGCTTGATTGGATGTTGACTACTACTTTTTTTTACCTAAACTTCATCAATTGTTGTATCTCAGTGTTGCCGATCACCTGCAGCCTCCTTGAGCCACTTCGTGTCTACGTGCACTCTAGACTCTTGTCCCGGCCCTGCTGATATGCCAGCCATGCTATTAAAATTTGCACACCATAGAGCTGAAGGATTTTTTTTCCCTAAATCCCATTTCGCATCACATACTGTAGAACAGTCAAGCCCTATCATTTTTACGTGCTTCATAACAAGACATCTGAGCTAGCAATCTTTCTCATAAAGGGGAAATAGAGAGAAAAGGCAAAGCTTCCTTTTTACTTTCTTCCTTCTAAAAGAAAAACACTCTTACCCATAGGCATGAAAGCTATATGTCTGTAGATGCATGACATTGTTCAGGAAATATCTCAAAAATCCTAGTTGGCTTTGTATTACAGAGTCTACTGGCATTAATGTGTAGAAGAGATTAGTCCTGAGTCTTTACATCTTCAGAAAAACTTTCTTTGTTGTATTAAAACACTATTACTTACATCTAGGTAGGTTGCAGTAGACCATTGATATGGTCTGTAACGCGACCTGGGGAATATGTCTGCCTTGATGGTAGTCACACTCAATACATTGGGAGAACCAAACCTTCATCCCTAAGAGAACCTTGTATGGAATGCTTGATGAAACTGTTGTAAACCACAGGTAGTGTCTGCAACCTAACCAGGATAATATGTCTGTCTTGATGGTGGTCACACTCAACGCATTGGGAGAACCAAACCTTCGTCCCTCTGGGTGGAACTTCATATGAAATGGTTGGTGAAATTGTCAAAAAAATCATTAGTATGGTCTGCAACCTGACCTGGAAATAATGTTTGTATTGGTGAGAATCAAACCAGAATCAAATTATCTCAAAAATCCCAGTTGGCTTTGTGTTGCAGAGTCAGTTGGCATTAATGTGTCTAATGCCTAGTACACACGGCAGGTTTTCCCGTCAGAATTCCTCTCAAGCCTGCCTTGCATACACACGCTCAGACAAAAGTCCGGTGAACTCTCGACTGCCAAGAACGCGGTGACGTAAAAGACCACGACGAGCTGACAAAATGAAGTTCTATGCTTCTGAGCATGCGTCGAATTGTTTCCAAGCATGAACGGTTTTCTTCCCCTCGGAAAAGCATACAGACGAATGGTTTTCCCGCCAGGATTTTTTCCTGACGAGAAAAAAGAGATCCTGCTCTCTTTTTTTGTCCGGCAGTTTTCCCGTCGGAAAAACTGCGATGGAGCATACACACGGCCGGGGTTCCCGGCCAAAAGCTCTCATCGCAGTTTTCCCGTCGGAAAAAATGGTCGTGTGTACGAGGCATTAGAGATTAGTCTGGAGGTTTGACATCTTTAGAAAAAGTGATTTTTTTGTATTAAAACACTAATACTCACATCTAGGTAGGTTGCAGTATACTATTGGTATGGTCTGCATTTTGACCTGGAGAAAATGTCTGTCTTCGCATAGACCTTTGCCCTTGATGGTGGTCTCATTCAATGCATTGGGAGAACCAAACCTTCTTTTCCCGGTGAAATTTATGTGAGATGGTTGATGAGATTGTCAGGGAAGTATCTCAAAAATCCCAGTTGGCTTTGTGTTGCAGAGGCGCCTGCCATTAATGTATCAAAGAGATTGTTGCTGACAATTTCATCAACCATTCCATACAAGGTATACCCAGAGGGACAAAGGTTTGGTTCTCCCAATGCATTGATGGCAAACCCCATCAGACATACAGTATTCTTCAGAGCAGGTTTCAGACCTTACCAATGCTTTGCTGACAATTTCATCAACCATTCCATATGGGTTCCACCCAGAGGGACGTAGGTTTGATTCTCCCAATGCATTAAGTGTGGCCACCATCAAGACAGACATATTCTCCAGGTTAGGTTGCAGGACCTACCCATGGCTTACGATAGTTTCATCAACCATACCATGTAAAGTCCTCCCAGAGGGATGAAGGTTTGGTTTGAGTGCAAACCCCATCAAGACAGAGATACAGTATTCTTCAGAATAGGTTGCAGACCTTACCAATGGTTTACTGACATATTAATCAACCATTCCATTAAAGGTCCACCCAGTAGGACGAAGGTTTAGTTCTTGAATATGGCCGCCATCAAGAATAAACATCTGCATGGACATAGATACTCTATATTCTCCACAAGCTTAAGGGTACAGGATATACCAAGGGTTTACTGCAACCTACCCAGGAAGGAGTAATCTGTGCTTCCTCCCCCAATATATTCCTAACTTTGACTACCTCCAAGAGGTAAAACTGCACTATATTGGGCTCTCCTGTCTTCTCTAAATTCTCAAATTTTTTCCAAGAGTGGAAAACCAATATGCAGTAGATATATGACATATTTCTTATGCCCTGTACACACGATCGGTTTTACCGATGAAAACAGTCCGATGGACTTTTTTTATCGGACAAACCGATCGTGTATGGGCCCCATCGGTCTTTTTTCCATCGGTGAGAAAAAATAGAACATGTTTTAAATTTATCCGATGGAAAAAAAAAACGATAGCAAATTCCGATCATCTGTGTGGAACTGCATCGGAGAAAAAAAAAACCACGCATGCTCAGAATCAAGTCGAAGCATGCTCAGAAGCATTGAACTTAATTTTTCTCGGCTCGTCTGAGTGTTTTACGTCACAGCGTTTGGGACGGTCGGATTTTTGACTGATGGTGTGTAGGCAAGACTGATGGAAGTCAGCTTCATCGGATTTCCGATGGAAAAATCCATCGGATTTGAATCCATAGGAGATCCGATCGTGTGTACAGGGCTTAAGTCTACAAAACACTGTTTGGTCCTATCAATCTTTTTTATCAGTCTTTTTTTTTCCACTAGAAATGAACAGATTGTAGGGTGTTTTGGTATTTGCAATGAATGCTTTTTTCTTTTTTTTTTTTTCTTTGGCTTGCAGTTTAACCTCTTTGCTCCCGGTGAGGTTGCTGCAGATTACTGCAGGATTTCGAATGGGGAGCGAAGACAATGCTTCCTTCATAGCTGGCCCTTTGTCTCCCAGAGACTGAGGGAGCGGTGAATGAAGGTCAGCGGCCGAGCCACCAGGGTAGTGAAATTCGTCCCGTGGGAATTGAAAGGATCCCCTTGTCACCATGTGATCCTCCCAAACCTGCGTGCCACAGCACAAAGGCGGGGGATTTGGTACGGCGGGATTCCTATTCAGGCTAGGTGATTGAGCAGATGTAAGCATAATTATGGAAGCCTTGAATACCTCCGCTATTGCAGAATGCTTTGGATGGCCCTCACGTTGTGTGCCGATCCCTGGCACCGCCAGTTCACTTGTCGTCTGTTGAAAAAGATATGGGGGAGTTGGGAAAAAAAAATGCAGTTTTGGATTGATGGCTTATTTTAGAGGAGCATAGCGATCACACGTGACAGTATAACCATACAGGCTAGCTATGGTGAGAAGGGACTAAAGGAATTAAAAAGCCCTCCAACTGAATCAGTGCAGAGGACAGTAAAGCCTTCTTAGAACAGATGGAATTCACATGTCTCATTCCATCCCATATCCTACTCCGTAGAAGCCATGGCTTCCATATGGTGCACTGATGATGGCCGAAAAGCCTGAGACAGTTGTATGCAGTTTGGAATAAATGGCTCTATAGTATTGGGCTATATTTGTATTATACACCACCGGTTCTGGATGTGAATCTGGCTGGTGGGGCATAAAAGAACGATTTGCATGACTTTGTCTCCTGTTGCTATCAAGCATGAAAACAAAGAAAGATGCCAGGACATAGCTAAGCTCTATAACGCCTTTGAGGATGGCACATTAGTCATGGTCTCAGCAATGGTCTTGTGGAGGAACAAGGCATTTAGACAGAGGCGGCTCTAGGCTTTGTGAGGCCTTAGACAAAACTTAGACATGAGGCCCTACTCACGCCCATAATGGGAAAAAGTATAAATTTTTTAGTGCAGAGTCCTTGCATGAGGAGATTGGTCCCGCACATCCGCAGGCAGTGCCATCATTCTTCCCAATGCTGGGCTTTCCCCTTCCTCCGTTAGGCATATTAGGTGGCCGCGAGGCCCCTGTGAGCGCAAGGCCTTAGGCGACTGCCTAATTTGCCTAATTAAAGAGCCGCCTCTGCATTTAGAGATGATCCCTCTGTTGAGCAAATAAGTCAGAACTCCAGAAATACTTGGAAACCTCTGCTTTGAGATCCTATGAGGGCTGGCCACATGCAGTGCCATCTTAATAGTATCATGGGCTCTTGGGCAAAGTAATGCACTGGAGCCTCTACCAGCCTGCATCAGGTGTCCACATCACAGTGCCCCCTTACATCAGGTGTCCTCATTACAACACCCCAATACATCACAGTGCTCATATTCATCAGGCTCCCCCTATCGCAGTGTCCCCTTACATCAAATGCCCCCATCCATTAGGTTTCCCCATCACAGTGCCCCTATCCATTGGGCGTCCCAATCTATCAGGTGTCCTCATTACAACGCCCCAATACATCAGGTGTCCCCATCACAGCGCCCCCATCCATCAGGTGTTCCCTTCACAGTTCCCATATTCATCCAGTTCCCCCATCGCAGTGTCCCCTTACATTAGATGTCCCCATCCATCTGGTTTCTCCATCACAGTGTCCCCATCCTTTAGGTGTCATCATCCATCAGGTGTCCCCATTACAGGGTGACAAAATTAAGGTGTCCCCATACATCAGGTATTCCCATCAGAGTGCCCCCTTACATTGAGTGAGTGAGTGAGTAACTTGTATAGCGCTGCAAATGCGAACTAAATCGCCTCGAGGCGCTTGCATCCAGTGTCATTGAGATCCTTCAGAAGAGTTGGGTCTTCAGTTTTTTTCCTGAAAGCCCGATGGTTTTCTTCCATGCGGATGTTCGTGGGTAGAGCGTTCCATAGCCTCGGTCCTTGGACAGCAAACCTTCATTCTCCCTTAGCTTTGTAGCGAGCCTTGGGGATGTCGAGTAGGTTTTGGTTGGTTGATCGGAGGTCGCGAGTAGTGGTGTAGTGTTTTATTTTCTCGCATAAGTATTGAGGTGCGGTTCCTTGTGCGCATTTGTGAGTGAGGCAGAGGGTCTTGAATGTGACCCGATCCTTTACGGCTAGCCAATGGAGGCTTCTCAGGGACGGTGCGATTGATTCCCAGGGTCTTTTTCCCGTTACAAGTCTGGCCGCTGTGTTTTGGATGACTTGTAGACGTGCAATCTGGTATTTAGGTAGTCCTAGGTAAAGGGAGTTAGCGCAGTCTAGCCGGGAATTGTCGATGGTTCCGACTACTACTGCTCTGTCTTTAGGTTAGGGGGCATTAGGTGCCCCCATTTCAGTGTCCCCATACATCAGGTTTCACCCATCATAGTGTCCCTATCACAGTGCCCCCCCTCCCCTTGTACTCACAGATCACAAATGCTGTTCCCACCTGCTATGAAGGCAGCTCCTCCTTCTTCTCCCTGCTGAGACTGAGGTGAGTTCTCAGTCTCAGTATCGACTCTTCTCCACCCCCTGCCGGAGGGAGGAAAAAGCTGAGTCCTCTCTCCAGCAGAAAACAGCTACTGCTCCTTCTGACAGGAGTGACACTGCAGCTACTCTTGTCAAAGAGGAGCAGAAAAATCATTCAAATCACTAGTGTGCCCCCCCCCTCAATACAACACGCGGCAACCCCTCCCTTCCTTGTCCTGTCCCTGATCATGGGGCCCCCCGAGTGGTACCACCTGTGCCCATGCATTAAGACGGTCCTGGTGACCAAATGTCGAGGCATCTGCTGCTGATTGGTCGTGCCAGTTTTTGCAGCCAAGGTAAGCACCTTGCTGTGAGTGTGCAAGGTGTGCAATGTATCTAAACCCAAAAACACAAATGTTTGGGAGGCCTTTGTAGATCCCTATGTAGAGTTATTATAGTTCGTATTATATCCTTCCCCCAATAACGTTGGTGAGAAATGCCCGGGAGCTGAAAACATATATTAGAAAATTACGTGATTTCATGCTGCAGGAGCAACCACTTCACCAAGTCCTTCTATCATTCATTAACTGCGTTATTAACAAACCGGAACACTGTATTTGCATAGCGTTTCCATGTTCACAGGCTCCTCATTGTTGTGTATGGATCTCATTTTCATTAACTCACAGCTAGAAGTTATTAATACTAGGACACACCTGGTCATCAGGGGGGGGGTTTCCCAGCAAAAATTCAAGATTGCTTCCTCAAAATTAGAGTTAACTGAATGCGTATCTAAACCCAAGAGCAATCATGTAAAATACTGCAGCTTACTCAGGGCCGTCTTTAATATTGATTGGACCCTGGGTAAACATTTTCTCGGGCCCTCCCGAATCCTCTTATCAACTATTTGAGGGCAGTGTGGGCTCAAAGGGCAGCTACTTTGGGCCCCACAACAATGACTGGGCCCGGGGCAGCTGCCCCTTTTGCCCTGTGTCAAAGACGGCCCTGAGCTTACCAGTTCTTAGATGTGGTGGCTGCATTCGCTTTTATTTGTAGGGTGTTTACTTTTTTTATTTTTACCTGGTGATCCTTCCAGTAATGCACTTCCTGTTCTAGGGTGACAACACTCTCTCACGGCATTGTATGTATCCACGAGAAGTGTTGTCACCCTAGGACAGGAAGTGTGTTAGTACTGCAGAACTCCTTCACCTCTCTTTATCACTGTAGCATAGGGGGGGGGGGGGTGTTTGGTAGTTCAGAGAGGAGAACTTGGTAGGGCTGATAACACTGCTTGTGATAGGACTGTAGAGTGCTCGGGACCATACTGGATTTCTGATAGGATCAACAAGTGTCAAACCAATGTAACAAATAGCTTTTGATAAGGGCTGTCCTAATGCATGGGCACTCCTGGGCACTGCCTAGGGGCCCCAGGTGCATGAGGGCGCCATGATAATCTTGTATTACGTATTTTCCAACTGTTCTGGGACAGTAATGCTTTTTACTAAGCTGTTACAGGATGGCTGTGTCCCGAGCAACATCCTGGAACCTGTACTGTGCCCTCCTGATCACAATATTGTGCCCACCTGATCCCCACTTACTGTGCCCCTCTGATCCCCCTAATACTGTGCCCTCCTGACCCCCCTGTACTGTGCCCCTCTGATCCCCCTAGTACTGTGCCCTCCGGACCCCCCTGTACTGTGCCCCTCTGATTCCCCTAGTACTGTGCCCTCCTGACCCCCCTGTACTGTGCCCCTCTGATTCCCCTAGTACTGTTCCCTCCTGACCCCCCTGTACTGTGCCCTCCTGACCCCCCTGTACTGTGCCCCTCTGATCCCCCTAGTACTGTACCCTCCTGACCCCCCTGTACTGTGTCCCTCTGATCCCCCTAGTTCTGTGCCCTCCTGACCCCCCTGTACTGTGCCCCTCTGATCCCCCTAGTACTGTACCCTCCTGACCCCCCTGTACTGTGCCCCTCTGATCCCCCTAGTTCTGTGCCCTCCTGACCCCCCTGTACTGTGCCCCTCTGATCCCCCTAGTACTGTGCTCTCCTGACCCCCCTGTACTGTGCCCCTCTGATTCCCCTAGTACTGTTCCCTCCTTACCCCCCTGTACTGTGCCCTCCTGACCCCCCTGTACTGTGCCCCTCTGATCCCCCTAGTTCTGTGCCCTCCTGACCCCCTGTACTGTGCCCCTCTGATCCCCCTAGTACTGTGCTCTCCTGACCCCCCTGTACTGTGCCCCTCTGATCCCCCTAGTACTGTACCCTCCTGACCCCCCTGTACTGTGCCCCTCTGATTCCCCTAGTACTGTTCCCTCCTGACCCCCCTGTACTGTGCCCTCCTGACCCCCCTGTACTGTGCCCCTCTTATCCCCCTAGTACTGTACCCTCCTGACCCCCCTGTACTGTGCCCCTCTGATCCCCCTAGTACTGTGCTCTCCTGACCCCCCTGTACTGTGCCCCTCTGATTCCCCTAGTACTGTTCCCTCCTTACCCCCCTGTACTGTGCCCTCCTGACCCCCTGTACTGTGCCCCTCTGATCCCCCTAGTTCTGTGCCCTCCTGACCCCCCTGTACTGTGCCCCTCTGATCCGCCTAGTACTGTGCTCTCCTGACCCCCCTGTACTGTGTCCCTCTGATCCCCCTAGTACTGTACCCTCCTGACCCCCCTGTACTGTGATCCTCTGATCCCCCCTAGTACTGTGCCCTCCTGACCCCCTAGTACTGTTCCCCTCTGATCCCCCTAGTACTGTGCCCTCCTAACCCCCCTGTACTGTGCCCCTCTGATCCCCTAGTAGTGTGCCCTCCTGACCCCCCTGTACTGTGCCCATCTTATCCCCCTAGTACTGTGCCCTCCTGACCCCCCTGTACTGTGCCCCTCTGATCCCTCTAGTACTGTGCCCTCCTGACCCCCTGTACTGTGCCCCTCTGATCCCCCTAGCACTGTGCCCTCCTGACCCCCCTGTACTGTGCCGCTCTGATCCACCTAGTACTGTGCCCTCCTGACCCCCCTGTACTGTGCCCCTCTGATCCACCTAGTACTGTGCCCTCCTGACCCCCCTGTACTGTGCCCCTCTGATCCCCCTAGCACTGTGCCCTCCTGACCCCCCTGTACTGTGCCCCTCTGATCCCCCCTGTACTGTGCCCCTCTGATCCCCCTAGTACTGTACCCTCCTGACCCCCCTGTCCGATGCGGTGCAGAAAAATGCAGACATGCCACGTTTTTTTAGACTTCTTCAAGAATGATACTGTAAAACATTTATAAAAGCTTCAGTTTTCCACCAAGACTTCCTATCATTAACAAACAGGCGTCTTTCATTAATCAAAATTTTTTCACCCCCCCCCCCCCCCCTGAATTTCCGGTCTTGGATATTGGACTCGGAAATCCCTTTAAAAAGAAACGTTCTCTTCCCCATAAAGCGATTAGTAAACGTTTTTTCCCCATCAGAATGGCCGATTTCCTCTTTTCCTCCCCTAAAACTGCGGCGGGCGGTTGTGGCCCGTATATCTCATGACATATTCGTACACTTGTGCTGTTTGTGCAGGTGGCAGCTGCCAATGCTGGAGAGACCTTTCCACATATACAATGGGAACATTGAGGAGACTTGGCCCCCCCATGCCGGCCCCCCCATGCCGGCCTGTGTATAGGAGATACACAAATCCAGACGTTTTCTGTCCCATCCTGAGATTTGGGTTTAATCGGATATCGCATTAAACAGTCACTCATTGAAACGCCACTTGTAGCACATAAAACCCGCGTTTTACTATTATTGGCTTTTACGAGAGTCGTCCATGTTGAGGGTTAGGGTTGCGGAAATCGACTATTAAAAAAAAAAAGGTCTGCTACAATACGATCCTGTCCTTAATATCTGTCCATCCAGCTCTGAGATTTACACAGTTCTGCCATACAGCACAGCCCTGTCTGATTTTTCAGGTTCAGCTCTTGCTCCTCCTTCCCCAGTGTTTGACTGTATAGTGAAGGAGCAGACTCATCTCTCCAACACTCTACTCTCTCCTCCTATCCGCGTGTCCCCTGTTAGCGTATTTACACTGGAAGGAGAGTTAGTGGAAGGAGCAGAGTCCTCCAGCAATGCAGAGTATTTCAGGAGAGAAGAGTAGAGGAAGGAGAAGAGTCTTTCAGCAGAGCAGAGTATTTCATGAGAGGAGAAGAGTCTTCCAGCAGAGTATTTGAGCAGAGGAGAGTAGAGGAAGGAGAAGAGTCCTCCAGTAGAGTATTTCAGGAGAGGAGAGTAGAGGAAGGAGAAGAGTCCTCCAGTAGAGTATTTCAGGAGAGGAGAGAAGAGGAAGGAGAAGAGTCCTCCAGCAGAGTATTTCAGGAGAGGAGAGTAGAGGAAGGAGAAGAGTCCTCCAGCAGAGTATTTCAGGAGAGGAGAGTAGAGGAAGGAGAAGTGTCCTCCAGCAGAGTATTTCAGGAGAGGAGAGTTATAAAGGAAGGAGAAGAGTCCTCCAGCAGAGTATTTTAGGAGAGGAGAGTTATAGAGGAAGGAGAAGAGTCCTCAGCAGAGTATTTCAGGAGAGGAGAGTAGAGGAAGGAGAAGAGTCCTCCAGCAGAGTATTTCAGGAGAGGAGAGAAGAGGAAGGAGAAGAGTCCTCCAGTAGAGTATTTCAGGAGAGGAGAGTAGAGGAAGGAGAAGAGTCCTCCAGCAGAGTATTTCAGGAGAGGAGAGTTATAAAGGAAGGAGAAGAGTCCTCCAGCAGAGTATTTTAGGAGAGGAGAGTTATAGAGGAAGGAGAAGAGTCCTCCAGCAGAGTATTTCAGGAGAGGAGAGTAGAGGAAGGAGCAGAGTCCTCCAGCAGTGCAGAGTATTTCAGGAGAGATATAGAGGAAGGAGAAGAGTCCTCCGGCAGAGTATTTCAGGGGAGGAGAGTAGAGGAAGGAGAAGAGTCCTCCAGTAGAGTATTTCAGGAGAGGAGAGTTATAGAGGAAGGAGACGAGTCCTCCAGTAGAGTATTTCAGGAGAGGAGAGTAGAGGAAGGAGAAGAGTCCTCCAGTAGAGTATTTCAGGAGAGGAGAGTAGAGGAAGGAGAAGAGTCCTCCAGTAGAGTATTTCAGGAGAGGAGAGTAGAGGAAGGAGAAGAGTCCTCCAGTAGAGTATTTCAGGAGAGGAGAGTTATAGAGGAAGGAGAAGAGTCCTCCAGCAGAGTATTTCAGGAGAGGAGAGATATAGAGGAAGGAGAAGAGTCCTCCAGCAGAGTATTTCAGGAGAGGAGAGATATAGAGGAAGGAGAAGAGTCCTCCAGTAGAGTATTTCAGGAGAGGAGAGTAGAGGAAGGAGAAGAGTCCTCCAGTAGAGTATTTCAGGAGAGGAGAGTAGAGGAAGGAGAAGAGTCCTCCAGTAGAGTATTTCAGGAGAGGAGAGTAGAGGAAGGAGAAGAGTCCTCCAGTAGAGTATTTCAGGAGAGGAGAGTTATAGAGGAAGGAGAAGAGTCCTCCAGCAGAGTATTTCAGGAGAGGAGAGATATAGAGGAAGGAGAAGAGTCCTCCAGTAGAGTATTTCAGGAGAGGAGAGTAGAGGAAGGAGAAGAGTCCTCCAGTAGAGTATTTCAGGAGAGGAGAGTAGAGGAAGGAGAAGAGTCCTCCAGTAGAGTATTTCAGGAGAGGAGAGTTATAGAGGAAGGAGAAGAGTCCTCCAGCAGAGTATTTCAGGAGAGGAGAGATATAGAGGAAGGAGAAGAGTCCTCCGGCTGAGTATTTCAGGAGAGGAGAGATATAGAGAAAGGAGAAGAGTCCTCCAGTAGAGTATTTCAGGAGAGGAGAGTAGAGGAAGGAGAAGAGTCCTCCAGTAGAGTATTTCAGGAGAGGAGAGTAGAGGAAGGAGAAGAGTCCTCCAGTAGAGTATTTCAGGAGAGGGGAGTTATAGAGGAAGGAGAAGAGTCCTCCAGCAGAGTATTTCAGGAGAGGAGAGATATAGAGGAAGGAGAAGAGTCCTCCGGCTGAGTATTTCAGGAGAGGAGAGATATAGAGAAAGGAGAAGAGTCCTCCAGTAGAGTATTTCAGGAGAGGAGAGTAGAGGAAGGAGAAGAGTCCTCCAGTAGAGTATTTCAGGAGAGGAGAGTAGAGGAAGGAGAAGAGTCCTCCAGTAGAGTATTTCAGGAGAGGAGAGTAGAGGAAGGAGAAGAGTCCTCCAGTAGAGTATTTCAGGAGAGGAGAGTTATAGAGGAAGGAGAAGAGTCCTCCAGCAGAGTATTTCAGGAGAGGAGAGTTATAGAGGAAGGAGAAGAGTCCTCCGGCTGAGTATTTCAGGAGAGGAGAGATATAGAGAAAGGAGAAGAGTCCTCCAGTAGAGTATTTCAGGAGAGGAGAGTAGAGGAAGGAGAAGAGTCCTCCAGTAGAGTATTTCAGGAGAGGAGAGTAGAGGAAGGAGAAGAGTCCTCCAGTAGAGTATTTCAGGAGAGGAGAGTTATAGAGGAAGGAGAAGAGTCCTCCGGCAGAGTATTTCAGGAGAGGAGAGATATAGAGGAAGGAGAAGAGTCCTCCAGTAGAGTATTTCAGGAGAGGAGAGATATAGAGAAAGGAGAAGAGTCCTCCAGTAGAGTATTTCAGGAGAGGAGAGTAGAGGAAGGAGAAGAGTCCTCCAGTAGAGTATTTCAGGAGAGGAGAGTTATAGAGGAAGGAGAAGAGTCCTCCAGCAGAGTATTTCAGGAGAGGAGAGATATAGAGGAAGGAGAAGAGTCCTCCGGCTGAGTATTTCAGGAGAGGAGAGATATAGAGAAAGGAGAAGAGTCCTCCAGTAAAGTATTTCAGGAGAGGAGAGTAGAGGAAGGAGAAGAGTCCTCCAGTAGAGTGATTTAGATTCTGAAAGCTGGGGGTGAAAAGTAGAGTTGGCCACTAATGGTTTAATACGGTGGAAAAGTTCTCTTTTCACACAATTTTATAAAATACTTTGGAGAACTTTCCCATATTATTTTCTTTTGGAGAGGATTGGCACGTTTGGGAGCCAAGACAATTAGGGATGAGAAAACACACTTTCCCAGGAATAATGCCTTTTCCCGTGAATTGCGCAAACACGGGGCCGCCGAATATAAATGTATGAAGGCATTAATGGGGCCCACAAATCACTTCTTTTTTTTTATACTAACGTGTTACCGCTGTTTTATAACACAGGCAGGGTGGTGGGCGAGCAGAGACGGGCGCAGAATGCACATCAATGGTGGTGTGTACACAGGAATCATTTCTCCATTAAACGTCGCGGCTTCAAAGAGGAAAATGAGACATTTTAGGTCCAGCCACTTTGGCCGTGCGCCAGTCTCAATAATCCGCCCGTATATTACAAACCAAAGGCAGGTTTACACGAACCCCAAGACCGGTAGCGCTGAGCTGCTTAAAATAGCACCCTGTGTCACACGCGTAAAAATCATAATATTTACAGAGCCGGCCCAGCTCCAGTATCACATACCAGGCTATCGCGCCTCTATAATCTTTTTTTTATTCTATTTATTTTTTTCCCTTTTTTTTAGCCACTGGCGGGGTTCCCAAACTTGCCTCCAAATATTAAGGTGAAGTTTCCAAGCCCTGCCCTCGCTCGTGCGGCTCTCTAATGCGAAGATTAGCCCAAAATGAGCTTACGGCACCGCGGACGGGGATTCTTTGGCAGCCGTTATGGCGTTCCATGACGCTCACCTTTCCTAGAGAATAACACCTAAAAAAAAATATTTATTTTGATGGCTGGCATGTGGAAGGGTTTGAATCCCTGTCTTATTTTTATTGCTTTGGAAAGTGGATTATTAGCGTTGAAGGCCCTGAGCCTTTTTAAATATTTTTTTTTTTATATTACATTATTATTATTAATATTATTTATTTAGTATTATTAATATTTATACATAAGTACAGTTGGTTATTTATTGTTTTAATATGGTTGAAAATTTTTCTTTTCACTCAATTTTATAAAAATACTCTGGAGAACTTTCCCATATTATTTACTGTTAGAGAGGATTGTTATTATAAATATTTATTGTAATGTATGTATAATATATATATATATATAATATATGTATAATATATATATATATATATATATATGTATAATATATTAAAATAATCATACATTCTTACTGTATATACACAATCCTATACCCACAGTTGATCCAAAGGAAGGCAAAAAACAAAAAAAACAAAGCACAGTGTGTGCGCTATAGAGATGCCATTTAATTCCCCGTATTTTTTTTATATTACATTATTATTATTAATATTATTTGTTTAGTATTATTAATATTTATACATAAGTACAGTTGGCCACTAATGGTTTAATACGGTTGAAAATTTCTCTTTTCACTCAATTTTATAAAAATACTCTGGAGAACTTTCCCATATTATTTACTTTTAGAAAGGATTGTTATTTTAAATATTTATTGTAATATATGTATAATATATATATAAAATATATGTATAATATATATATATATATATATATACATTATATATATATATATATATATATATATACATATATATATATATATATATATATATACATATATACTGTATATAAAATATATGTAAAATATATTAATAATATGAATAAAAATAATAATAAAAAAAATAATCATACAATCTTACTGTATATACGCAATCCTATACCCACAGTTGATCCAGAGGAAGGCAAAAAAAAATAAAAAATCACAGTGTGTGTGCTAGAGATGCCATTTAATTCCCCCTATTTTTTTTTTATATTACATTATTATTTTTAAGGATATTTGTTTAGTATTATTAATATTTATACATAAGTACAGTTGGCCACTAATTGTTTAATACGGTTGAAAAATTCTCTTTTCACTCAATTTTATAAAAATACTCTGGAGAACTTTCCCATATTATTTACTTTTAGAAAGGATTGTTATTTTAAATATTTATTGTAATATATGTATAATATATATATATATAAAATATATGCATTATATATATATATATATATATATATATACATATATACTGTATATAAAATATACAGTATTTATTGGCGTATAACACTGAAAAAAGAGGGTAAACTGTTCCTGCGTGTTATACGCAGGGGGCTGTGGAAAGTTTTTTTCCTGAAACTTCCCTCTTAAAATTAAGGTGCGTGTGATACGCCTGTGCGTGTTATACACCGATAAATACGGTATGTAAAATATATTAATAATATGAATAAAAATAATAATAAAAAAATATATATCATACAATCTTACTGTATATACACAATCCTATACCCACAGTTGATCCAGAGGAAGGCAAAAAACCCCAACAAAGCACAGTGTGTGTGCTATAGAGATGCCATTTAATTCCCCTCCCCCACACTGCTGCAGGTGACCCGTCTCCAGCCAATCTTCCCAGGCCGGCGTTCCTGAGCATGCCATCGGGTCACAATAATGCGCAGACTGGCATCCAACTGACATTTTCCTGGTTACGGTTAAGACGTCTCTGAGGTTTCTCCGTATTGGATTAAACACATCCCATTTGGACCACAAAGTTGACTGGGCAAAACCCAAACTACTATGTCACCGCTCAAAAAAAAAAAATCCTGAAAAGAACGTAGGAAACCAGGCAGGCGTGGCGTGCAGTAACTAAAATAAAGTCTTTTCATTTGTTATTATGTCAGCCGGCCGGTAAACTCATTTTTCAAGCATGAGACTATATTTTCTGAGCCTGAAATTATTCCGTTTTTGTTATCTGTACCAGTGTCTGGGTAAAGCTTGTAGGAGGAGTTTTCATTCTCCTCTGACTGTCCTATGAGGCTGCAGGACCCCCTGAACCTCTGTCTGGTCAGTGCTGATTGGCCCTGTGCTGATCACATGCACCCTCCCAAGAAAAAAAAAAAGAAACTCTTAACAATACGCACAAAACTGAGAATGTGCAGAGTGCCCCCCAAGGCTCTGTTCTATCAGGAGATGGATTGGGGACAGGTGAAGAAGGGGAGGATCAGGAAAGACAGGATCAAACAGCCTTTTTTCACAAAGCAGACGATTAACCCCTTAGGTTCCACAGTGAGTATAACAAGCATGTTTTACTGCATCTACAGACTGATTTTACTGTTGTGGGTTTAGTAACACTTTAAATATCTTTGCTACCGTTTGCACCCAAAATGTATCTTACATACAATTATTACCCCCCTTCATGACCAGGCTATTTTTATTTTTTTTTGCTATTCAGCACTGCGCTACTTCAACTGGTAATTGTGCCGTCATGCAACATTGTACCCAAATGACATTTTTATAATATTTTTTTTATAATTTTTTTTTTAATTAAATATAATTTATTTCACACAAATAGAGCTTTCTTTTGTGGTATTTGATAACCTCTGGGTTTGTTTTTGTTTTTTGTTTTTTGTGATATAAATGAAAAAAGACCGAAAATTTCGAAAACAAATGCTATTTTCTCCTTTCTGTCATAAAACACCCCCCCCCCCAAAATAAATAAATCGAATTTTGTGATAAATTTACGCCAAAATGTATTCTGCTACATGTCTTTGGTAACAAAAAATTCCAAATCAGTGTATATTGAAGCAGTTGTAAAGCGCTGATGTTAAAAAATAAAATAACATTTTTTTTTTCTTTTTTTTTTCTTTAATTATTTCTTTTTTTTTTATTTATCCTCTGTTTCTGAGGATACCTGGACATGTGACGAGAGAAAATTATCTCCCATGTTTTTGTTTTTTACTGTTATCATACAAGTTATTAAAACTTATCTTATGCTCTTATCTATTGGGCTTTATATTTTTGATAAAATGGCCTCTTTGATCTGGGTTTGGGGTCATTGGGGAGGTGGGGTGTTCTCTCCGCCGACACAGTGTGATCCCTTTAGGGGTGCCGGGGGATTGAGAATACTTCTTTTTCTTGGGTGTCCCTAACCGGGCCCGGATTTTTTCTTAGTTGGGCCCAATAGAGTTGTATTTTTGCTCTAAAAAAATGTTTATTATTTAAAATAGAGCTATTTAATACTTATTTGTTACATCTTGTCACCATCCATGATTTATTGTTTGTGAAACTTTAAAACAATAATTAATTGTATCGAACTGCATCTTATATACTATAAAAAATAAAATAATTTGAAAGTAAAAAAAAAAAAAAACATTCAAGGCAATGGCATAATGTGCTAGTATGCACAATTTTATTTACATACTATCACCAGTGCAGTACAGCATCATCATTTAACTGGTGTGGTGGTGATCAGGGACACTGACTGGTGACAGTATGTTATATAACTTTTTGTTTTTTAACATTTTTTAAAAAAAAATTTTTCATTTATTACTTATAAATAAATTATTAGTAATGTACTGTATATACTCGAGTATAAACCGACCAGAATATAAGCCGAGGCACCTCATTTTACCACAAAAAAACTGGGAAAACGTGTTGACTCGAGTATAAGCCTAGGGTGTCCACCTGCATGCCTCACTGTGTCCATGCCTCACTGTGTCCATGCCTCACTGTGCCTCACTGTGTCCATGCCTCACTGTGTCCATGCCTCACTGTGTCCATGCCTCACTGTGCCTCACTGTGTCCATGCCTCACTGTGTCTATGCCTCACTGTGTCCATGCCTCACTGTGTCCATGCCTCACTGTGCCTCACTGTGTCCATGCCTCACTGTGTCTATGCCTCACTGTGTCTATGCCTCACTGTGTCTATGCCTCACTGTGTCAATGTGCATGCCTCACTGTGTCCATGCCTCACTGTGTCCATGCCTCACTGTGCCTCACTGTGTCCATGCCTCACTGTGTCCATGACTAGACTGACGTTTAACATGGGAGTCTAAAGAAGGGGTACCCCGGCTTTGAAAAATCGTTGCTTCCCGGCCGTAGGTTCCCCAGACAACAAACTTTGCACACTTGTAGAGGAGAACTGGGGCTACATGTGTGCCAAGTTTGGGGCCCAGAAAACCTACGACCGGCCGGTACCAGGTCCCCAAAGTTACCGGGGAGATTACCGTTTAACATGGGAGTCTATGGAAGGGGTGCCCGGATTTGAAAAATCGGTGCTCCCCGGTCGTAGGTCCCCCGGACAACAAACTTTGCACACTTGTAGTTTGGGGTCCAGGGGACCTATGGCTGGCCGGTACTGGGTCCACAAAGTCTGGGAGATCAGGCGCAAAAAGGTGACTCAAGTATAAGCCGAGGGGGGCATTTTCAGCACACAGAAATGTGCTGAAAAACTCGGCTTATACTCGAGTATATACAGTAATTAAAAATAATAAATTATTATTATTATTTTTTTACATATTTTTTCATCCGAGTAGTTCAATGTCACCATAGTAACACTGTAGTACTCTAAAGCCCTGTACACACGATCGGATTTCCTATGGTTTTTAAACCGATGGATTTTTCCATCGGAAATCCGATGAAGCTGACTTCCATCAGTCTTGCCTACACACCATCAGTCAAAAATCCAACCATTCCAAACACCGTGATGTAAAACACTCCGATGAGCCGAGAAAAATTAAGTTCAATGCTTCTGAGCATGCGTCAACTTGATTCTGAGCATGCGTGGTTTTTTTAACCGATGGACTTGCCCATAGACAATCAGAGTTTGCTATCGGTTTTTTATCCATCGGAAAAATTTAAAACATGTTCTATTTTTTGACACCGATGAAAAAAAGACCAATGGGACCCACACACGATCGGTTTGTCCGATGAAAAAAATCCATCAGACTGTTTTCATCGGTAAAACCGATTGTGTGTACGCGGCTTTAGGGGGTGATCAGGGATTTTTTTTTTCTTTACACTTTGTTTGTTCTTACAATGAAGAGGTTAAATCTATGTTGTCTTGTACCATATGTCTGACAGATCCTCCATGTGTGAGCCATTTGTTTCAATTGCCTGGATACAAAATCATGGCAGGGCTGGTGGGGCCACGTATTCCAGACCCCTGCTCAGCTGTTTTCATCAGCGTACGCGATGCGATTGGTTGGATCTCATCGAGTTTTATCAGTCTGCGTTGCAGGTTCTCATTACTAGCTTGGCCCGGCTTGTTCTACAAATGCTCAACTCTCAGCAAACTCTTGGCACGCCGAGCTGAACATTCGGGCCAAGTTGGCCGAGTCGCGGGATGTTTAGGTAGTGAAATAAGACCAGAGCTTCTATAGATTATATCACAAGAGAAAAACGAGATTCTGTCTTCAACAAAACTGTATTTGGTCCCCATGCGGCTTCACTGTGCCTATTGTATGCTCATGCCAAAGAATAGTAGGAGGACACGGGCGATTTTTTTTAGTAGTGCTTTTGCAAACTAGTAGAGTGATTGATCGTTATAGGCATGGAAGAAATGTATCAGCTTGTACATAGGTGGAACAATGGAGTATCAATTAATTGCACCCCTTTGGAATATTGTGCCACCGTTAGCGAATGAACTCCACTTCATGTTACAGTCTGGAGCAATCCCTCCCAACCCTTTCACCACAGAAGATCCCATCAAATAATTTCCAGGTCTCAAGAAACCTCTGCTAAAGTTCATAGTGTGATCAGAATGTTGTAGTAATAATAAAAACAATTATCATCATCATCATCATCAATGATATATAAAGAATACGATGTACCTAGACTTGACACAAAGCTGAATCTTATTCACACGCCCCTCGTACTATAGAGTAGACCTCCACTTTTATTGGCCATTAGTGGAGGAGAAGGAGCCCCCTGTACCTTGATGGTCAGTGGAAGAGGTGTGAAGAATGCTCCTTACATTGGTGGTCAGTGGGAAGAATGCTCCTTACATTGGGGGTCAGTGGGAAGAATGTTCCTTACATTGGAGGTCAGTGGGAAGAATGTTCCTTACATTGGTGGTCAGTGGGAAGAATGCTCCTTACATTGGGGGTCAGTGGGAAGAATGTTCCTTACATTGGTGATCAGTGGGAAGAATGTTCCTTACATTGGAGATCAGTGGGAAGAATGTTCCTTACATTGGTGATCAGTGGGAAGAATGTTCCTTACATTGGTGGTCACTGGTCAGTGGGAAGAATGTCCCTTACATTGGTGGTCAGTGGGAAGAATGCTCCATACATTGGTGATCAGTGAGAAGAATGCTCCTTACATTGGTGGTCAGTGGGAAGAATGCTCCTTACATTGGTGGTCAGTGGGAAGAATGTTCCTTACATTGGTGATCAGTGGGAAGAATGTCCCTTACATTGGTGATCAGTGGGAAGAATGTCCCTTACATTGGTGATCAGTGGGAAGAATGTTCCTTACATTGGTGATCAGTGGGAAGAATGTTCCTTACATTGGTGATCAGTGGGAAGAATGTCCCTTACATTGGTGATCAGTGGGAAGAATGTCCCTTACATTGGTGATCAGTGGGAAGAATGTTCCTTACATTGGTGATCAGTGGGAAGAATGCTCCTTACATTGGTGATCAGTGAGAACAATGTCCCTTACATTGGTGGTCAGTGGGAAGAATGTTCCTTACATTGGTGGTCAGTGGGAAGAATGTTCCTTACATTGGTGATCAGTGAGAAGAATGCTCCTTACATTGGTGATCAGTGGGAAGAATGTTCCTTACATTGATGGTCAGTGGGAAGAATGCTCCTTACATTGGAGGTCAGTGGGAAGAATGTTCCTTACATTGGTGGTCAGTGGGAAGAATGTTCCTTACATTGATGGTCAGTGGGAAGAATGTTCCTTACATTGGTGGTCAGTGGGAAGAATGTTCCTTACATTGATGGTCAGTGGGAAGAATGCTCCTTACATTGGAGGTCAGTGGGAAGAATGTTCCTTACATTGGTGGTCAGTGGGAAGAATGTTCCTTACATTGGTGGTCAGTGGGAAGAATGTTCCTTACATTGGTGGTCAGTGGGAAGAATGTTCCTTACATTGATGGTCAGTGGGAAGAATGCTCCTTACATTGGAGGTCAGTGGGAAGAATGTCCCTTACATTGGTGATCAGTGGGAAGAATGTTCCTTACATTGATGGTCAGTGGGAAGAATGTTCCCTACATTGGTGATCAGTGGGAAGAATGTTCCTTACATTGGTGGTCAGTGGGAAGAATGTTCCTTACATTGGTGGTCAGTGGGAAGAATGTCCCTTACATTGGTGATCAGTGGGAAGAATGCTCCTTACATTGGTGATCAGTGGGAAGAATGTTCCTTACATTGGTGGTCAGTGGGAAGAATGTTCCTTACATTGGTGGTCAGTGGGAAGAATGTCCCTTACATTGGTGATCAGTGGGAAGAATGCTCCTTACATTGGTGATCAGTGGGAAGAATGTCCCTTACATTGGTGATCAGTGGGAAGAATGCTCCTTACATTGGAGGTCAGTGGGAAGAATGCTCCTTACATTGGTGGTCAGTGGGAAGAATGTTCCTTACATTGGTGATCAGTGGGAAGAATGTTCCTTACATTGGTGATCAGTGAGAAGAATGTTCCTTACATTGGTGGTCAGTGGGAAGAATGTTCCTTACATTGGTGATCAGTGGGAAGAATGTTCCTTACATTGGTGATCAGTGGGAAGAATGTTCCTTACGTTGGTGATCAGTGAGAAGAATGTTCCTTACATTGGTGGTCAGTGGGAAGAATGTTCCTTACATTGCTGATCAGTGGGAAGAATGCTCCTTACATTGGTGATCAGTGGGAAGAATGTCCCTTACATTGGTGATCAGTGGGAAGAATGCTCCTTACATTGGTGATCAGTGGGAAGAATGTTCCTTACATTGGTGATCAGTGAGAAGAATGTTCCTTACATTGGTGGTCAGTGGGAAGAATGTCCCTTACATTGGTGATCAGTGAGAAGAATGTTCCTTACATTGGTGGTCAGTGGGAAGAATGTCCCTTACATTGGTGATCAGTGGGAAGAATGCTCCTTACATTGGTGATCAGTGGGAAGAATGTCCCTTACATTGGTGATCAGTGGGAAGAATGTTCCTTACATTGGTGGTCAGTGGGAAGAATGCTCCTTACATTGGTGATCAGTGGGAAGAATGCTCCTTACATTGGTGATCAGTGGGAAGAATGTTCCTTACATTGGTGATCAGTGGGAAGAATGTTCCTTACATTGGTGATCAGTGAGAAGAATGTTCCTTACATTGGTGATCAGTGAGAAGAATGTTCCTTACATTGCTGATCAGTGGGAAGAATGCTCCTTACATTGGTGATCAGTGGGAAGAATGCTCCTTACATTGGAGGTCAGTGGGAAGAATGTTCCTTACATTGGTGATCAGTGGGAAGAATGCTCCTTACATTGGTGATCAGTGGGAAGAATGCTCCTTACATTGGTGATCAGTGGGAAGAATGTCCCTTACATTGGTGATCAGTGGGAAGAATGCTCCTTACATTGGTGATCAGTGGGAAGAATGTTCCTTACATTGGTGATCAGTGGGAAGAATGTTCCTTACATTGGTGATCAGTGGGAAGAATGTTCCTTACATTGGTGATCAGTGGGAAGAATGCTCCTTACATTGGTGATCAGTGGGAAGAATGTCCCTTACATTGGTGATCAGTGGGAAGAATGCTCCTTACATTGGTGATCAGTGGGAAGAATGTTCCTTACATTGGTGATCAGTGGGAAGAATGCTCCTTACATTGGTGATCAGTGAGAAGAATGCTCCTTACATTGGTGGTCAGTGGGAAGAATGTTCCTTACATTGGAGATCAGTGGGAAGAATGTTCCTTACATTGGTGATCAGTGGGAAGAATGTTCCTTACATTGGTGATCAGTGAGAAGAATGCTCCTTACATTGGTGATCAGTGGGAAGAATGCTCCTTACATTGGTGATCAGTGGGAAGAATGTTCCTTACATTGGTGATCAGTGGGAAGAATGTTCCTTACATTGGTGATCAGTGGGAAGAATGTTCCTTACATTGGTACTCAGTGGGAAGAATGCCCTTTACACTGGTGGTGCTCCATCCAAAATTCACCCTGCATGTTTTTTGGTTCTACTGTAAATGTTTTTGTTGTTATTATTGTTATATATGCTTATTGTTGTTGTTGTTTTAATTATTATTGTGATATTTATGATTGCATGTAAATGTAAACATGATTTTTATTTGAAAAAGTTTGTCTTTTTGTCATGTGTCCCCATTTCTTGCAGCTTTTACTACGGGCGCATTTACATCTATGTGCACACATTATTGGGTGTTACTTTCTGCACCGGCGCTGTTTGCAGTACATGCCTTTATGCCTGTGCCTGTTCATTTCTTATGGGTCCTCAACATGCGCCAATGTGGCAAAAAATAGACATGACTGGTACCTTTGTTTGCTGTGTTAGTGTGTGTTGGGGTTCCATTTGAATTTAATTAAGCCACCCCTAAAATGCATGTCTGCAGCATGTGTCAACACACAAGGTAACATACATGTGTAGGTGTGAATGGGCCTATTTTTTTGACGTGCGTTGAGGTTCTTCGGCCTCACATTCATTGTAAATGGGCTGCCTCATGTAAACTGTCTCAATGTATTATTTCACTTAGCTGAAGGATTCTTTTGAGTCAGCAATGGCTTCTTATGTTCCTCAGAGGTTCGGGCAGCAAATTCTCTGCAGCTTGGTTCCCAGCTTTGCCCACTTGCCTTACTCATGTTGTAACTCATGCAGTTATATTTCCTGCAACAGGAAAATAACTGCTTTGACCGGGGTCCTGAAAGGAAGTTGCGGTTTCGGTGCTCAGGATGAAAGTGTCGTCCACTCACACTTAGATAAAATAGTTGAAAAGATGATCAGCCAGCAACCTGAAGTCATCCAGTTGTGGAATAAATATGCTTACGCGTTTCTGCCATAAGGACTTAGTCATAGACTATGACTAAGGCCTTATGGCCGAAACGTGTAGGCCTCTTTAACCTGTAGCAAATAAATGTCTTTGCAACTGGATGACTTTTTGGTTGCTGGCTGTTCATCTTTTTAACTATTACATTTCACCACCGGCATACCTGAGGAATATTAAAAGCCATTGTGCGACTCGGGGTGGTCGGCCACTACCGAATTATTCGTCATGGGTGGACTGACCCTTTAATTGTCACTGACCGTCAATGTGTGGGAAGCGCATTGTAATTTGTGACCTCTTTGCCTTTGTCCTGACAGCCTGTGCCCCAGCGGTGGTGACGAACTGCACCTCCTTTATCCCGACCTACCAGAGGGGCTTTTTCTGCAGTGATGGGAGCATAGGACATGAGTTTAAGAGAAGCACCATACCGGTCCGACTGCTCCTTTCAGTTGGGCTTTTGGTGGCATTGGTTATTGTAAGTGACAAGCTCAGCAGCACGGTAGCCTCGTCTGGGCCCACGCGACTATCTAAAGGTGGCGCTAACATCCTCGGTCACCTACAGACCGCAGGAAGGTGGAGTCGAGCTGGCCATATGGGTAACAACCTGATCGAACAATCTCTTTGCCAAAAATAATGTAGCACAAGGGCTATCCAATAATGTAGCACAATCTAAACATCCAATCCAATTACGTTCAGGTTAGACCGCCCCCCATGCTACAAATGACAGGGGATTATACAATCAGGTTGTAAAATGTGTGGCCAGCTTTAAAGAGGAACTCAGCTTTAAAAGATTTATTGTACGAAGACAATTAAAATGTCTCCAGTCTAGTTTTAGATGGAGCGTGAAAGGGTTTTTATTGCTGTCTGGGTCCCCACTGGTGGGATTTACTCTTTATGTTTGTTAACAAGACACATAGTGATGGTAAAATCAGTCACCAGTAAAGGAAGTGAGGGTAAATCTTTCAATGGGGACATCTGCCCCAGTAACCACTATGTCAGGAATAAGCAGTAGGGATTGCCAGCCACACTCAGGAAACTGGAGGTGCAGGGAGCAGATGGGAAGAGGGAATAAAACTGGGAAAAAGAACAAGGCAGCAGGCTACAGGTTACAAGGACCTAAATACCCTCCCAGCAGCCAGCATCAGGTGGAAAGTGATTACTGGGATCTGCTGGTTGCTGGGAGACACCCACTGATGGACACTGGAATTAGAGCCCTCCAGGGAACCACGGTGCCCCCGGCAGGTGATCCAGGTCCCCTCAGATCCTGTTATGTCTCCAGGACATAATAGGTGTGTTGGTAGAGTGCTGATATAGGATATGACTTTAGAACAACATTTTCAAGGCAGCTCTATCTTTAGAGGTCCCCAGAGTCATCTAAGTAGTGTAGGTCCAGTAAACCTTTATTGACAGGAGGCTACAAGAAAATTCAACACGTTTCAGGGGGTCTCAATCCCCGCTTTCATCAGGGTTTGGATGCGGCTAGTAAATGTACTCACAGCCTTACAGATTGCTGAATGACCAGTGACCCTAATGAGATAAATTCTATTCTTTATTTGACAACTTCCTGTCCAGTACTCTCCTTATTTACAATCAGCATCTAGACCCTAATGAAGGGGGTCATGGGTTAGTCATGGTCAAACCATGTTTCCAAAATGTGCCTAATGTACAGTCTGGTCCTGACAAGGCCCAGCCTCTAAATATGTTGTGACTGCCCATCATATCCATTTTACGGGTTTGTCCAACTTGAGCCCCCGAAATATGTTGGATTTTGCTTTCGACCTCTCACTATAATTGTAGTGCTCTCACTTTCTCCACACTTCTCTCTCTCCAGGACAGGAAGTGAAGGGGAACCTTACCAATAGGAGAAAGACAGCAAAAAAAAATAAAAAATTATATTTATAATAAGAAAATAAGAAAAAAATGCCTTTTAGGGTTCCTAGCCCTTTTTTTCCTGTCCCATAGCCAAAACAGGTAATGAGAGGAAATGCCTCCAAAGTGAGCAAATCCCTGAGGGGTCACCAGAACTACTGTCCCTATTGGAAGCTTTGCCCTCTATTCCTGTTTGGAGAAGAACCCAAAATTTTGGAATTTCTTTGACTTTTATTTTCAGTAGTAACGGGCACCAGGACAAATAGAGAGGTTGAATCTCAATAACAGGGTCACAGACAGCAATAAAAATCTGAAGTGGGTTCTACTCCCTCTCCGCTCTATCCATAAAACGAAAAAAGTTTTGCCTATAATATTACTTTAAGTCCTTTTTGTGGGCAGCAAGCACATAGAAAAATGATTTCAGATTTGGAAAATGGGAGTCTCACTTCTTAGGAAGTTCTATGACTCAGGACACAAGAGTTATGGGCCAGAGTTCCTCTTTGACCAGATGTTGTGCTGGCCCAGACGGCGCGTGCGGTTGCGCTACCTTGTTGCGTGTAATGTTTCTCCAGCATCATCACATTGACGATCTCTTTGTTTTGTCTCTCTCTTGCTCTTTCGCTAGCTGCCCTGCCTTTCCTGATAATTGAATCTAATCAAATCCGGCCGTATGAACGGGGGTTTTACTGTGACGATGAAAGCATCAAGTACCCAATCAAACCGGGAGAGACAATTAATGATGCTGTGCTATCCGCTGTGGGCATTTTAATTTCCGTCCTCGCTGTAAGTGTGTTAAGCTTCCAATCAATACAAATCCTTCTCTTCTGTCTTCTTTTGCCTTTTACAGGATATTCTATCCATTCCGACTGCAAGAGGGAACCTGCTGGGGCAGAAAATGGGAATCTTTTTTTTTTATGGTGCCACCACAAATAAAAAAGTAATATACTGCAGCTTAGCAATCCATAGTTACCAACATTATGTTCCCATATCCCAGGATACTGTTAACTCCACCCGTATTCCAGATGGGGAAGTGCTAAATGTTCCCACTTTACAGGGTAGGCCCACCCATCGCTGGCTCTAAATATGTAGGGACTGCCCATCATGTCCACTTTATGAGTTGGTCCAGCTTAGACCCCACCTCTAAATATGCTGGGACTGCCCATTACGCCCAGTTTTTGGGTTGGTCATGGCCAGACCCTGCTTCCAAAATCTGCCCTGCCTCTAAATATGTTGGGACCACCCATCGTGTCCACTTTACAGGTTGGCTCCACCTAGACACTGCCTCTAAATATGTAGTGGCGGCCCATCGTATCCATTTTACGGGTTCGTCCACCTTAGACCCCACCTCTAAATATGGTGGGGACTGCCCATCACACCCACTTTTGAGTTGGTCATGGACAGACCCTGCTTCCAAAATGTGCCCTGCCTCTAAATATGTTGCGACCACCCATCGTGTCCACTTTACAGGTTGGCTCCACCTAGACACTGCCTCTGAATATAAAGGGACCATCCATCATATCCATTTTACAGGTCCGTCCAAATTAGACCCCACCTCTAATTATGCAGGGACTGCCCATCACACCCAGTTTTTGGGTTGGTCATGGCAAGACCCTGCTTCCAAAATGTGCCCTGCCTCTAAATATGTTGGGACCACCCATCGTGCCCACTTTACAGGTTGGCTCCACCTAGACATTGCCTCTAAATATGTAGGGACCGCCCATCATATCCATTTTACAAGTTGGTCCAACTTAAACCCCATCTCTAAATATGCAGGGACCGCTCATCACATCTACTTTTTTCGTTGGTCAAGGCCAGACCCTGCTTCTAAAATGTGTCCACTTTACAGTCTGGTCCCGACCAGACTTGCCTCTTAATATGTAGGGACCACCCATCATGTCCACTTTACAGGTTGGTCCAATCTAGACCCTGCATCTAAATATGTGGGGACCACCAATCAAACCCATTTTTGGGTTGGTCATGGCCAGACCCTGCCTTAAAATGTGCCCAATTTACAGTCTGGTCCCAACCAGACCCTGCCTCTAAATATGTAAGGACCACTCATCTTGTCCACTTTATGGGTTGTACCTACCTAGACCCTAACTCTAAATATGTGGGAAGTGCCCATCATATACACTTTATATGTTGGCCCTACCTAGACCTTGCCTCTAAATAAGTAGGGACCGCCAAGCATGTCCACATTATGGCTTGGTCCAGCCTAGATCCCACCTCGAAATATGTGGGGACTGCCCATCGCACCAACTTTTTGGCTTGGGCATGACCAGACCCTGCCTCTAAAATGTACCCACTTTACAGGGTGGTCCTACCCAGGCCTTGCCTATAAATATGTAGGGACCGCCAATCATGTCCACTTTACAGGTTGGTCCAGCCTAGAACCCCTCCTTTATATATGCATCCCCTTCTTCTCGGCCTAAGCATCAGGGTGAGGACAGTTAACAACCTCTTTTTGATGGTGGGGCTCTCCATGGAGGTCCTAACCCTTCTCTAATTTTTCGAAAACTAAAGAAAAAAGTTTTGTATATAAAAAATGCATTGTAAAAATAATAATATGAAATATGAAATATATATATATATATATATATATATATATATATATATATATAAATAGAAACAATGATACAATTTAATTATTATTATTATTATTAATAATAATTAATAATAATACTGTAGTTATAATATTATTAATAATAATAATATTAATAAAATAATATAAAAAATACAAAATAATATAAATAAAAAGTAATATAAAAAGAAAGCTAATATAAATAAATGTACATAAAATAATATTGCAAGCAAAAAAATAAAATAATAATAATAATAATAATAAAATTCAAATAAATACAAAAAATAAATAGGAAGCTGAATAAAAAACATTGTGTATATAGAAAATAAGTTGTAAAAAAATTATTATTAATAATAATAATAATAATAATAATAAGGATCTTACCTCATATAAGATAATTTTAGGACATCCACAGACGTCTAAGGATGACTTTGTTAATTAAGTAATTAAGTCATTTTTTATGCTTTATGAATTTCAAATGCACACTCAGAGGGAATAAAATTCACAAGTTTTCTAAATTCCCCCGAAGCTCATTTAATCATGTGTAAAAATCAGCCATTTGAACTTCGATGAACATTAATACAAAAATACTTTAAATAGCTATCTTCTTGCCCTGGTCCAGTAGTGATGGGAAATAAGATACAATATTGCACTTAAAATTGTTCCCAATTACACCCCCCATCACTAATGCCATGTGTGAGAGGTCAGGTTGCTCCTTGTTGTTGAACATAAGAGGTACGGCTGTTATTTGGTCCATGTTTTCCTTGCAAAATGGAAACACACCTCAGTGGTTAATTGGCAGAGACTTAATTCCCCAATTTACGAGTGGCTACATCTGGTCCATCCCTGGGACCACCAACAGAGCTGGTATCAGATAGAGAGGAAAGATGGGGACTGACAGATAAACAAATAGAGGAGGATGACCATCCTCCAGGCTTGACTTCCCCCAAAAAATAACAGTTTTTTTTTTTGGTACCGCAGTGTAGTGTTCTCACCGATTCTGTCCCCAGGCAAAATTGGTATACATGTCTGTATTGTTTTTTTCGGTTTGAGCATGTATAATTTTATAAAGACAGACCAAGTCCCGTCCTTCTTCTGGAATGGAGCCATTTTCTCATAACTCTACAAGCCACAATTATAGATCTTTGTGGCCGTAGCTTACACGCTGTGGCACCGGTGCAAGTAAACATGAGTAAAATGTTTCACATTCCCATTTTAAGTGAAAAATAAATAAAAAAAAGTCCCTAAAATTTTCGGCCTGTAGCATTGAATGGGATCCATAGATACTGGAGATCATTACTTTGTAGCAAGGCAAAAGGAAAACTGAGTTTTAATTTCTTGAAAATTTCTGAGAAAAATCTGTAGTGTTTGGAGAAGTTTTGCAAATGATCGGAAAGGTCAATGGGGAAGCAACAGCCCCCAATTAGACTTATTTTTTCATTTATTTTTTTACAGCAAGAAAAAAACAGGAAAAAAATAAATAAAATAAAAAATAGAAAAAATTTAAAAATAAAAAAAATAAAATAAAGCACAGTGCACAAATTACCTTTAAAAAAAAAGGGGGAAAAAAACACAAATACAAAGAAAACACTATGGGGCCATTTACACCTTCTCAGCACGGTGCATTAGTGCGTTGGCACCCTAATAGACTAAAGCCACGCAGTTCCAATGCACATACATTACAATGCACCATAATGTATGGTGAAGCTTTAACATGCATTGCGGTGTGATGTGTTGCCAAAAATTGTGCATGTCCATTTTTTGGACGTTTTGATATGTTGCCAGTCCATTCATTTGAATGGGCTGCCCAATGGAACACACATTAACATGTAAAAGAACGCTAGGCACCAGGACACCAATGTGAATTCCCCCCCACTCAGCAATGTTCCATCAACATTTATTGGATCTTGTTTTTTTCCTGGCAGGGCCCCACTTTTGTCCCTTGCAAGTGGTTCTTCCCAACCTTTTCACATCTATATTCTAAGCTTTTATGCTGTACATGTTACATGTTGTAGTGTTTTCTTCTCATATATTTCCTTAAAGTGTGCTTGGGGCTTTCACAAAGTCTAGCCAGCCATACTGGGGGCCTTCACATAGACTAGCCAGCCATACTGGGGGCCTTCACATAGACTAGCCAGCAATACTGGGGGCCTTCACATAGACTAGACAGCCATACTTCTGGCCTTCACATAGACTAGACAGCCATACTTGGGGCCTTCACATAGACTAGCCAGCCATACTGGGGGCCTTCACATAGACTAGCCAGCAATACTGGGGGCCTTCACATAGACTAGACAGCCATACTTCTGGCCTTCACATAGACTAGCCAGCAATACTGGGGGCCTTCACATAGACTAGACAGCCATACTTCTGGCCTTCACATAGACTAGCCAGCAATACTGGGGGCCTTCACATAGACTAGACAGCCATACTTCTGGCCTTCACATAGACTAGCCAGCAATACTGGGGGCCTTCACATAGACTAGCCAGCAATACTGGGGGCCTTCACATAGACTAGACAGCCATACTTGGGGCCTTCACATAAACTAGCTAGCCCTACTGGGGGCTTTCACTTAGTCTAGCCATCCACACTGGGGGCATTCACATAGACTAGCCAGCCATACTGAGGGCCTTCACATAGACTAGCCAGCCATACTGGAGGCCTTCACATAGACTAGCCAGCCATACTGGAGGCCTTCAGAATCCCTATATACCAGTAAGTTGAGCCAGTGTTGTCACCAGTTTATAGTCAATTGATTTTAAACCTAAGGTTCCAAGTCTTCTGTACTAAAGTTGGCCATTTAAAAAAAACTAGATATTAATAGGAGCAGATCTGGGATGGTGTTGAGTGAAAATGACCTTTAACATCCCAGTAGTTGAATAAAATATATACATGGAGGTATGAAGACTTTTCTAGTGAATTCATTGGCTGTCTCTCGACATACTGGCATTGTTAAGGAAACAAAATGGCGGGTTAACTTTGTGTATGCAACAGGTACACTTTAAGCTCACCATGTTTGTGTCTGTTGGGTTGCATTGCGCCCATAACCCACACCGCTCATTGTTTTTACAGATCATAGTCGGAGAGTTCTTCCGCATCTACTACTTGAAGGAGAGGTCCTATTCCTTCATCCAGAATCCCTACGTGGCTGCCTTGTACAAGCAGGTCGGCTGTTTTATCTTTGGATGCGCCATCAGTCAGTCCTTCACAGACATTGCCAAGGTGTCCATTGGCCGCTTGAGACCCCACTTCCTGGCGGTCTGTAATCCGGATATTACAAAAATCAACTGTTCCTTGGGATTCATTCAGGATTACACATGTACAGGCCCACCGAATAAAGTTATGGAAGCAAGGTAGGATGTCTAAAATATTAATATTTTTTAGTATTTAACTGTATAAAGAAAACGGAAGTGAAAAACGTACTAAAGGACTAGTTTTATAAAGAATGGGAGGGGAGTGGGGGTAACGTGGAACCTGTTGATGGGGCTTTGAGGAAACTCCACCAGCCATTCTCAACTTTTTTACTCCAGGGGAACTCTTGAAATAACGGTCAGGTCTCTGGGAACCCCTGCTAAAAATAAATCATAAACTAATACTAAAAATAAAAACCTACTGAACTCATACTGGTTCCACGGCACTCTAACCTTTTCTATATTTATCATATTGAGAAAGCACTTGTATTGAAAGTGCTGAACGTAAACCCTTAAAGCCCAACTCTGGGCAGAAAAAAGTTTCCCCATGCTATCAGGCTGTGTCTGCACTTCACGGCTCAACTGCTCTTTTTTGTCTAGGGCAGGAGTCTTCAAACTTTTAAAACAAATGGTCAGTTTACTGCCTTCAGACTTTAAGGGGGGCCAGGCAGTAGCCAATGGGAGTAGAAAATGCACTGGCATCAGTAGGAGTAAACAATGCCATAGGCTTGATGGTCAGTGCATTGTCAGTGTCAGTGGGAGGAATAGTGCCCCATCTTTGGTGTCAGTGGAAGGAATAGTGCCTCTTCATTGGTGTTAGTGGAAGGAATAGGGCCCCATTACTGGTATTTAAGGGAGAAATAGTGTACCATCATTGGTATTTATAAGAGAAATAGTGCCCCATCATTTTTGTCAGTGGGGGAATAGTGCCCCATCTTTGGTGTCAGTGGAGGAATAGTGCCCCATCTTTGGTGTCAGTGGGAGAAATAGTGCACCATAATTGGTATCCGCGGGAGGAATGGTGCTCCATCATTTGTATCCATGGGATGAATAGTGCTCCTGTCATTGGAACCAGTGAGAGGAATAGTGGCCCCATCCTTGGTATCCATGGATGGACAAGTGCTCCCATCATTTGTATTCATGGGAGGAATAGTGTCCCATCTTTGGTGTCAGTGGGAGGAATAGTGTCCCATCATTGGTATCCATGGGAGGAATAGTGCCCCTATCATTGGTGTTAGTGGAAGGAATAGTCCCCAAGGGCCAGATAAAGGCAAGCAAAGGGCCACATCCAGCCCACGGGCCGCAGTTTCGAGACCTCTGGTCTAGGGGATTGGAGAAAGCTTACACTTACGCGATCCTCCGCTCCACCTGCAAATGGCGCCCCCCCATGATCCAGCGGTGGACTGTTCCTGACGTCCTTATGTCCAGAGCAGGTCTATGGGCGCGGTGACACGAGCAACAGTCCACTGCACAAGACCGCTAGACAGCGGAGGCAGGGGGTTGGGGAGCAGGAGCGCCAGGGACTGGTCTTCTGCAGGGAGGATCAGAGGATTAGGTAAGTATATCTCTGTTCTCCAATCCCCTAGACAAAAACAAGCCGTTGACCCCTGCACTGCGGGCCACTTGCCTGGAGTTGGGTTTTAACCACTTAAGGACCGCCGCACGACGATGTACGTCGACAGAATGGCACAGACAGGCACAAGGGCGTACAGGTACGTCCCCTTTAAGAACCTGTCCGAAGCTCCATGTCCGCACCCGCTGACCCGATCGTCGCCGGTGTTCCGCGATCGGGTCACAGAGCTGAAGAACGGGGAAACGTAAGTGTAAACAAACCTCTCCCCGTTCTTCCTAGTGGCATTGTCTCTGATCGTCTGTTCCCTGTCATAGGGAACGACGATCAGTGACATCACATGCCAAGCCACGCCCCCCTTCAGTTAGAATCACTCATTAGGACACACTTAGCCCCTACAGCGCCACCTAGAGGTTAAACCCTTCACTGCCAGTGTCATTTTCACAGTAATCATTCCCTCTTTTTAGCACTGGTCGCTGTAAAAATGACAATGGTCCCAAAAATGTGTCAAAAGTGTCCGATGTGTCCGCCATAATGTCGCAGTCACGATAAAAATCACTGATCACCGCCATTACTAGTAAAAAAATAATTATTAATAAAAATGCCATAAAACTACCCACTATTTTGTAGATACTATAACTTTTGCGCAAACCAATCAATAAACGCTTATTTCAATTTTTTTTACCAAAAATCTGTAGAAGAATACGTATCGGCCTAAACTGAGGAAAAAAAAAATTATATATTTTTTGGGGATATTTATTATCGCAAAAAGTAAAAAAAATATGTCATTTTTTTTCAAAATTGTCGCTCTATTTTTGTTTATAGCGCAAAAAATTAAAACTGCAGAGGAGATCAAATACCACCAAAAGAAAGCTCTATTTGTGGGAAAAAAAGGACGTCAATTTTGTTTGGGAGCCAATTGTCAGTTAAAGCGACGCAGTGCCGAATCGCAAAAAGGGGCCAGCCAAAATGGTCCGGGGCTGAAGTGGTTACGTTTTACAATATCCTAGGAGAGTATGTGCAATCTCTGAAACGCGTCAGCTTTTACTCACCTTTAAATAAGATTTCCACCTATGCTTTTTATTACACCACTGGTCTTATCAGCCTCTCCTACGGCTCCCCTTCCCCACCTTGTAGTTTTTCCAGTGCAAAGTCCATGCATGTAGATTGATTTATGAACTGATAAGGAGGGAGTCAGTAGCTGCTCGAACATATAGAGAAAAGTACATTAAATCTGATTTCTGGCATTTCGAATTCTCCATATGGAGCACATAATACCCACGTAGCTCATGAACTGAGTTAGCTGGCATGGAGATGGGGTGGGATAAGACAAGACTTGTCCATTTTCTTTTTCTATTTACCGCATATACTCGAGTATAAGCCGACCTGAATATAAGCCGAGACACCTAATTTTACCACAAAAAATGGGAAAACGTATTAACTCGAGTATAAGCCTAGGGTGTCCATCTGCATGCCTCACTGTGCCTCACTTTGCCTCACTGTGTCCATGTGCATGCCTCACTGTGCCCATGCCTCACTGTGCCCATACCTCACTGTGTCCATGACTAGACTGACGTTTAACATGGGAGTCTAGGGAAGGGGTGCCTGGCTTTGAAAAATATTTGCTCCCTGGCTGTAGGTTCCCCAGACAAAAAACTTTGCACACTTGTAGAGGAGACATTGGGCTACATGTGTGCCAAGTTTCGGGTCCAGTGGACCTACGACCAGCCGGTACCGGGCCCCCAAATTTACCTGGAGAAATTACAGTTTAACATGGGAGTCTATGGAAGGGGTGCCCGGCTTTGAAAAATCGGTGCTCCCAGGCCGTAGGTCCCCCGGACAACAAACTTTGCACACTTGTAGAGGGAGAGTGGGGCTACATGTGTGCTAAGTTTGGGGTCCAGGGGATCTACGGCCGGCCAGTACCAGGTCCCCGAATCCGGGAGATCAGGCACAAAAAGGTGACTCGAGTATAAGCCGAGGGGGGCATTTTCAGCTCAAAAAAATGTGCTGAAAAACTCGGCTTATACTCGAGTATATACGGTACTTCACTTTAATGTCTGATTCATACCGAGCAACTCTTCTGAAATTCATCCTTGCAACACAAAGTGTTTTGTAATTATGTATCATACGGATGACGGCCAAGAATGCTCTTATCTCTTATCTCTCTCAAAGGCGTCATAGATCCCTATAGCAGAATTTTGATGGGCCCCAGGGCGACCTCTCTACTGTCCTTCATGTTATCATAATGTATAGTCTATGTTTATTACAAGGACGGGTAGCAGGAGAGCATAGTCAGTCCACTACCAGGGTCAAAAGACGAGGACAGACGTTGTCAAGAAGATAGGCAACAGTGCCGGGAATAAACCTTGCCATTAAATTTCCAGCCAACTTCTCTGTCCTCAGTAGACCACCAGTTGTTTTCAGTATTTCAGATCTCAGGGCTGTTTAACCTCTTCGTGTCCTCCGAACGGGACCCTTCGGGGTAAGACCGCGCTATATTAAGATACCTCTCAACTCAACTAAGTGTGTAGGCCTTCACGCCGAGCGGCCTTGTGTAAACCGCTTACCGTGCTGAGACCACTCTCCCCATCACGGTAGCAGCGCGGTTACCGGAAAGCTCCTGATGCATACTAGCAATCTGGAGCTTTCCGATTAATGTGATCGCTGTGACAGCCAATCACAGCAGTCACATGAACTGGCGGTAAGGGGTTTAAAGAGAAGTTCCGTTTTTTTTTTTTTTTTTTCAATGAATCATACTTACCTAGGTGGATGCAGTATCGATCCCCATAGAGGTGCACGATTAATCGTTAAATAATCAAAATCGTGATTCAAACCCCCCCCCTTCACGATCTTAACCACTTCAGCCCCGGAAGGATTTGCCCCCTTCATGACCAGGCCATTTTTTTGACATACGGCACTGCGTCGCTTTAACTGACGTGCAACGCTGTACCCAAACAAAATTTACATCCGTTTTTTTTCCCCCACAAATAGAGCTTCCTTTTGGTGGTATTTGATCACCTCTGCGTTTTTTTTTTTTTTTTGGCGCTATAAACAAACAAAGAGCGACAATTTAAAAAAAAAAAAAATTTTTTAAACTTTTTAAAATACATATTAAATACATAAAAATATAATATAATCCCCCAAAAAATATATAAAAAAACAAATGATATATTGTTCTACATATTTTTGTTAAAAAAAATTGCAATAAGCGTATATTGATTGGTTTGCACAAAAGTTATATCGTCTACAAAATAGGGGATAGATTTATGGCATTTTAATTTTTATTTTATTTTTTACTAGTAATAGCGGCGATATGCGATTTTTAGCGGGACTGCGACATTGCAGCGAACAGTTCGGACACTTGACAAACAAAGAGCGACAACGTTAAAAAAGAAACAATTTTTTTAACTTTTTGCTATAATACATATCCCCCAAAAAAATATATAAAAAAACAAATGATATATTCTTCTACATATTTTTGGTAAAAAAAAAAAATCGCAATAAGCGTATATTGATTGGTTTGCGCAAAAGTTATAGCGTCTACAAAATAGGGGATAGATTTATGGCATTTTTATTATTATTATTTTTTTTTGCTAGTAATAGCGGCAATCTGCGATTTTTAGCGGGACTGCGACATTGCAGCGGACACATCAGACACTTTTGGGGGATCGCTGACATTTATACAGCAATCAGTGCTATAAATAGCCAAAAAATGCCTTGTAACATTGGCCACAGTTCTGAATCCTTGCCCTGGGTGCTAGATGAACCTATCCCGGTACTGTGCACCACAGTACTTACCCATAGCTCCCAACTGTCACTGATTTCGAGGGACTGTCACTGATTTCGAGGGACTGTCCCTGATTTCGAGGGACTTTCCCTGATTTCGAGGGACTGTCCCTGATTTCGAGGGACTGTCTCTGATTTTGAGGGACTGCCCCTGATTTTGAGGGACTGTCCCTGATTTCGAGGGACTGTCACTGATTTCGAGGGACTGTCCCTGATTTCGAGGGACTGTCACTGATTTCGAGGGACTGTCACTGATTTCGAGGGACTGTCACTGATTTTGAGGGACTGTCACTGATTTCGAGGGACTGTCTCTGATTTCGAGGGACTGTCACTGATTTCGAGGGACTGTCACTGATTTCGAGGGACTGTCCCTGATTTGGAAAAAAGCCCCTCTATTCCTCTTTCCTCCTCAGTTGTCCCTCATTTTGGTCTGATCTATATAGTTGTATATAAAATGCACTTTTTATCCTTTAAAAAGTGTTTCCCAGCGCTAAACCTTTCATCTGATTTCTAAATGGCTGCATTTGTAAATTCCAAAAGCCAATATAAAGGAATAGTAGTGGTAAAAAAAAAGCACTTGTGGGTTTAACCAATCTTGTTTTTTTGTACAATTCTCCTTTAAGGGGGCGTGGCAGGGGGTGTGTCCTATGCGTGCATACTTTTGCTGATAGGTGTCCCTCGTTCCCATCTCAAAAAGTTGGGAGGTCTGCTTACCGGCATCCCTCCCTGTCCCTACCTTTTCCTTTTTTTCTTTTCATTGGGTGTCACTGATGCATGGCAGCCTCCTCAGCACCGGTGCAAAGTCCAAAACGCGTCGATTGATTTATGAGCTGATAGGGAGTGAGTCAGTTGTTGCTCAAACATATTTATGATGAAAAGTCTATTCGATTGTCATGTTTTATTTCTGTTTAACTTTCGTTTTGCAGGAAGTCGTTCTTCTCCGGTCACGCCTCCTTCTCCATGTACACCATGCTCTACCTGGTGGTAAGTTCTGTTTAAGTATAAATCAATATTTACGGCTTTATCTCTTTCTCTCAGTTGTGCGTTCATTAAGAAAACAATCCCTTTTTTTACACAGAATAGGGCGATTATAAGTCAATTATTAAAGTGTTACCGAACCCAGGAGCCTGCAATCACTATATCTGGTCTCCCACAGTACACAGAACACGGAAATGCAATTATTTTAGTAAATATAAACTGCTAAATACCTTTTCTCATCGGCAGTATATAGCAGTCTTGTGACTTCTATCAGTGTCTGGTTAAAGCTTGTAGGAGGAGTTTTCATTCTCCTCTGACTGTCCTATGAGGCTGCAGGACCCCCTGACTCTCTGTCTGGACAGTGCTGATTGGCCCTGTGCTGATCACATGCACTTTCTCATGAAGAAAAAAAAAACTCTCTAGCAATACACACCAAACTGAGCATGTGCAGAGTGCCCCCAAGACTCTGTTCTATCCTGAGATGGATTAGGGACAGTGGAAGAAGGGGAGACAAGATCAAACAGCTTTTTTTACACAATGTAGAGGTCTAACCCCCTAAGGGTGTAACTACAGGGGTCCCAATTGCGACCCAAACTAATTCTGCAAGGGGTCTGTGCGGCTCCCCTATACACCTGGATAGAAGGGGCGGCTGGGGCCATTTTCCTCCTGCAGGTGTTGAATTCCTGCGGGAGGGATGGAGGGGATTGGTTCCCTTATATGCCACCCCTGCAGCCCCTCCTATCCAGCTTCCTTTTTTTTTCTGCTACCCCCAGGCCTTTGTGTGCTCCTCTGGTCCCCCCTCATTCCCCGCAGCTCTGCCACCTTCCCCCCTCCCCTCTACCCGCTGGCTGCTGCGGGAGATGTGCCAGAATAGAGAGCGCGGAAAACGGGCCGGTAAATATGTCATTTACCCGGCCCCCTTCCTTTTCTGAATGGACAGAGTCAGTGATCAGTACCGATCGCTAACTTTGTTCATTCATAACTGAAGCATAGTAAACAGTGTTTACTATGCTTCAATTTGTCAATGAAAGGAACGTTTTGTACAGAGCTATTCCTGTCCATTCATTCTGTGCAGCTGAGGCTGCAGAGATGAAGATTGATGTCCCTAATCTCCTTTCTCTGTCTCTGTTTAGACCCCCTGATATTTCAGCAAAGCCCCCCCCCCCCCCAACAGGTATCCTAAAAAATAAAAAAAATTTTTTTTTTAATTGTAAAAAATAATACAAAAATTAAATACAAAAAAAAAAAAAACTGACACCAGTGGCGGAACTACCAGGGTCGCAAAGGTCGCACTTGAGGCCAGACTGGGAGGAAAGGGCCCGGCTGAGGGTTAGGGGGGCCCTTCATGGTTTCTTGCACCACCGAGGCCCTGAAAATTCTAGTAACGCCTCTGACCCCTAAGGTTCCACAGTGACTTTATTACATATACAGACTGATTTGGCTGTTGTGGGTTTAGTAACACTTTAAGTAAATTGGGCATGTGGCCGATTTCGCCTTACCTGCTGCAGGTGTTGCAAGGGGCATTTCCTCCCTGGGGGGGGGGGGGCAGAGCGGGTCGCTCTAATGGAGCATCTGCAAGCAATTACATTCCTTCTTTGCCCGGGTGCTAAAAAAAAAAACATTTAGCCAAGTAAGCTCCTTTAAACATCGCCGTGGTCCCCCCCCACCCCCCGCGTGCGCGCTTTTTTCTGTAGTCTCCCTCCCTCCACCTCTCTGAACGCGGGAACTCGCCTCCTCCTGGCCATCAATGAGGGTTTTGTATCAGGCGGCTTAACAAGAAAAAAAAAAGAAAACGACTTCCCTTTTCCGCTAAAGAGCCGGGGACACTTTAATTGAACCGACTTCTATTTTTAGGATTTTTTTTTTTTTACTTCGATATAAGAAAAATATTCAGACGCGCGCGCGTTGCCACCGAACTCACATTTAAAGCTGAAGTTTAATCGGCCTTCGCCGTTTCCCGCAGTTTTTTATTTGCCCATTTTTTACATGTTATCACACGTCGTGCCCCCCAGGGCACCCCATTCACTTGAATCGTCTGTCCTAGGATGGAACGATCTTGGAGTTGGGATATTGGCAGGTCATTTAGAGCCCAGGGCGAGCATGCCAAAGTGTTCCCCCCCCCCCCCCCCAAGATGTATGACCACTATGTGTCAGTAAAAATCCCCCCCTAAAAATAATTGAGCACTAATCTGCATGCTTACCCTCTAAGTATGAATTCCCCCTCCCAGCAGAAATATTTGCTCCCCCACCTCCCCCCCCCCCGTTTAAATCCTCTCTCCCCAAATTTTCCCAGCACAAATTCCCGCCTGAAAAAAAATGACCCCTCCTAGCACAAATCCTCTACCTGTCAAGTTTCTCCTCCGAGGAAAAATCCCCCCCAACTCCAAAGCCCCCCCCCCCAAAATAAAAAAATAAGCACCAATCTGCATGCTTGCCCTCTACGAATAAATTCCCGTTCCTCCCAGTACAACCCCCCCCCAAATAAAAAAATAAAAAAGCACCAATCTACATGTTTGCCCCTAAATTCCCCTCCTCCCAGTACAACCCCCCCCCCCCCAACAGAAATGTTTACTCTCCCAGTTCAAATCCTCTCTCTCCCAAATTCTCCCCAGCAAAATCCCCCCCCCCCCCACAATCATCCCTACTAGCACAACCCCCCCACAATCATCCCTACTAGCACAACCCCCCCCCCCCACAATCATCCCTACTAGCACAAACCGCCCCCCACAATCATCCCTACTAGCACAACAAACCCCCCTACAATCATCCCTTCTAGCACAACCCCCCCCCCCCCACAATCATCCCTTCTAGCACAACCCCCCCCCACAATCATCCCTTCTAGCACAACCCCCCCACAATCATCCCTACTAGCACAAATCCCCCCCTCACAATCATCCCTACTAGCACAACCCCCCCACAATCATCCCTACTAGCACAAATCCCCCCCCCCCCACAATCATCCCTTCTAGCACAACCCCCCCACAATCATCCCTACTAGCACAAATCCCCCCCCCCCCACAAACATCCCTACTAGCACAACCCCCCCACAATCATCCCTACTAGCACAAACCCCCCCCCCCCACAATCATCCCTACTAGCACAACAAACCCCCCTACAATCATCCCTTCTAGCACAACCCCCCCCCCACAATCATCCCTTCTAGCACAACCCCCCCACAATCATCCCTTCTAGCACAACCCCCCCACAATCATCCCTACTAGCACAAATCCCCCCCTCACAATCATCCCTACTAGCACAACCCCCCCACAATCATCCCTACTAGCACAACCCCCCCACAATCATCCCTACTAGCACAAACCGCCCCCCACAATCATCCCTACTAGCACAACAAACCCCCCTACAATCATCCCTTCTAGCACAACCCCCCCCCCACAATCATCCCTTTTAGCACAACCCCCCCCCCCACAATCATCCCTTCTAGCACAACCCCCCCACAATCATCCTTACTAGCACAAATCCCCCCCACAATCATCCCTACTAGCACAACCCCCCCACAATCATCCCTACTAGCACAACCCCCCCCCCCACAATCATCCCTACTAGCACAACCCCCCCCCCACACACAATCATCCCTACTAGAACAACCCCCCCGACAATCATCCCTACTAGCACAAATCCCCCCCCCCCACAATCATCCCTACTAGCACAACCCTCCCCCACACAATCATCCCTACTAGAACAAACCCCCCCCATACACAATCATCCCTACTAGCACAAACCTCCCCCTCTACTATATAACCTCATCCAGCACAGACCCCCAACTCCCTTCTTCTAGCACACATCCTCCCCCCCCAAACAAATCACCCCAAATCACCAATTCTAGCACCCCCCCCCCAAATTACTCTGCCTAAAACAATTCTTACCCCCTGTTGTCCCCCGAATTCCCCCTCCCAACAAAAATCTCCACCCCCCAATCTCCAAACAGCCCCCCCCACAGCTCACATGATAGCGCAGTGCCCAGGGCAGTTGCCCCTCCTCCCCCCCTTGTCCCGGTGTCTTGTCGACCTAGTTCCCCCATCGATATGGTTCCGAGCTCGACTGCGCATGCACACTCGGAACACGCGGAAATCTACGAACATCTACAGTTGTTCATCAGCTGTGGACGCGCTCGCTCCCGAGGATACACGCCGCGCAGAAAGCGGCGGAGGGCGGAGACTGGGACATGCCGCTCTATAGGGCGCCATTAAACAAGTTGATGGCCGGGTGACACGCCGCTCTGTATTTTTTTTAAATGTTCATGAGCGGGCGCAAGGGGCGGCAAAAGGGGCGGGGCAGACACTGTGACACGCCGCTCTATAGGGCAAGTGTTGTACATATAAATCTCTAGGCTTGCCGTCTAACATTGCAGGGAGCGCACACTCACTGATCCGCCCCTTGCTGTACAGAGCGGTGTGTCACCCGGCCATCAACTTGTTTAATGCCGCCCTATAGAGCGGCGTGTCCCAGTCTCCACCCCCCACCGCTTTCTTGTCGAGCCGATTCCCCTAGCATCGGGAGCGAGCGCGTCTACAGCTGCCGAACAGCTCGGAGAATTCCGTTGCTTCGGATTGCGCCTGCGCAGTCGAGCTCGGAACCATATCGATAGGCGGAACCAGCTCGGCAGAACACCGGCTCTGGATATCGGGATTCTCTCGGATACAATGTTTCCATATCAGAGATCTCCATAAGAATCGTCTTCTTCCAGCCAGAGGAGATCAGAATTGTAGCCAATCACCGGCCGAGTGTTTTCCAGCATCTCCCTGACTTTGGCAGGCTGTGTGTGAATCTGGAAAGGATATCGCTTGCTGAACCGGTCCGACCCAGAACCAGCGTCACTCCGCCCGGAAACCCACGTCACTCCGCCCGGAAACCAACGTCACTCCGCCCAGAAACCCACATCACTCCGCCCGGAAACCCCCGTCATTCCGCCCGGAAACCAACGTCACTCCGCCCAGAAACCCACGTCACTCCGCCCGGAAACCCCCGTCACTCCGCCCGGTAACCCCCGTCACTCCGCCCGGAAACCCACGTCACTCCGCCCGGAAACCCCTGTCATTCCGCCCGGTAACCCCCGTCACTCCTACCCGGAAACCCCCATCACTCCGCCCGGAAACCCCTGTCACTCCGCCCGGTAACCCCCGTCACTCCTACCCGGAAACCCCCATCACTCCGCCCGGAAACCCCTGTCACTCCGCCCGGTAACCCCCGTCACTCCTACCCGGAAACCCCCGTCACTCCGCCCGGAAACCCACGTCACTCCGCCCGGAAACCCACGTCACTCCGCCCAGAAACCAACGTCACTCCGCCCGGAAACCCCTGTCACTCCGCCCGGAAAACCCCCGTCGCTCCGCCCGCCAGACAGGAGCGTGATAAAGAGTTCACAGAGCTGCCACCTCCATTCATCATATTATAAAGGGAAATGATAACGTATGCCAGCCATGACCCATCACCCGTGGTTACTCCACCCGGGGGGGGGGTCATTTGTCATGTGACGTATTACTCACTCGCTGTCTCGTATTTTCATGATCGTACTTTGTATACTTGCTCTTGGTAGGTCAGACAGTGCAATCAGCTTCCTTACTGAACGAGCCGGGAGATCACATTTGTTGTAGAATGACGCCTTCAGCTGGTTGAGGTTGGAGTGGGGACAGGAGGAGTACTGGAGCAGGATGCTGAGATGTTTTCCGGCAGCCCTTTGCCAGCTCCTCCCACCAGCCATGATCTGTCTGCATTGCATAGAGAAGCACAGAGACCCAGTGATGTCTAAAATGAGATATGTAATGAAAATGATTAGGTTTTAATTAAAAATGGGTGGGGGGGGGGGCAGAAAGTGCAAAATATCAGCAGATTTAACTTCAGCAGACCAAATGGGAGCAAATAAGAGCAGCTGATTGGTGGGATTTGCACTCATGTCCAGCAACATAGAAGCTGGAGTATTTCCAGTTAATCATTATGCAGCTAAGCTAACCAGAGAGTGTGAGATAAGAGGAGCAGTAAAGTGCAGTCACCGGGTGTTTGTACTCAGCAAATAGGGAGAGACACCACCCACCAAATATACACCAATGAGGATCCCCTCCCCCCCAGGAGATAATTCCACCTTTAATACTGAGCCGCTCTTATATACTGTATATATTATTATGTTTCTATAGAAGGTGTGGTGTATAGTGCGGGGAGATAAGGACCTCTGGCACATTGCGCACTTTATAGTACAGATTATCTTTCTGAGATATGAGGAGAGCGTTGAACCCGACTATTATATTGACACGACACGTGACTCACATTTCCAAGAAGCCAATCGGCTTAAAGCTGAATTCCTGGAATGGATATTATTACATATTTATATTGTTCCAGTTTGGGCCAATGTAACTATACAGTATATATATATATATATACTATACCTGTGGGCAGTGGCGGCCCATCCACTAGGGGCGCCCGCCCGGGTGCCACCCCCTCTATCACGCCACCCCCCCCCCTATAATGGATAGATTCATTGTAAAATGCCGCTGGGGGGTCACAGTGGCTGCATTTGATGGGCACAGTGGCTGCATTTGATGGGCACAGTGGCTGCATTTGATGGGCACAGTGGCTGCGTTTGGTTGGCACAGTGGCTGCGTTTGGTTGGCACAGTGGCTGCATTTGATGGGCACAGTGGCTGCAATTGATGGGCACAGTGGCTGCGTTTGGTTGGCACAGTGGCTGCAATTGATGGGCACAGTGGCTGCATTTGACGGGCACAGTGGCTGCATTTGGTTGGCACAGTGGCTGCATTTGGTTGGCACAGTGGCTGCATTTGGTTGGCACAGTGGCTGCAATTGGTTGGCACAGTGGCTGCAATTGATGGCCACAGTGGCTGCAATTGATGAGCACAGTGGTTGCATTTGTTGGCGCCACCCCAAAAAAATTGAGCTCCAGTCGCCACTGCCTGTGGGATCTCTTTAGATTCTAGAGTCTAGAAGTTGGAAATCACTGTACTAGACACATCTACTACACTGCTACTACACCACTATTACGCTGCTACTACACCATTACTACACCGCTACAACACTGCTAGTACATCACTACTACACTGCAACTACACCACTACTACACTTCTCCTACGTCACTACTATACCACTACTACACTGTTAATGCAACATTATACATCAGCACTACACCAATATTACATTACTACTACTAGATCACTACTACACTGCGTCTAGCCACTACTACACTGTAACTACATCACTACTATACCACTACTACACCACTATTACACAGCTACTACACCACTACTAAACTGTTAATACAACACTAATACACCAGCACTACACCACTATTACACCACTACTACAGCACCACTACATCACTACTACACTGTTAATGCAACATTACTACACCACTATTACAACACTACTACTACATCACTACTACACTGCTATTACCCCACTACTACACCGCAACTACATCACTATTACAAAACTACTACACTGCTGCCACATCACTACTACACCCCTACTACACCGCTACTCCAGTGATCTTCACTAGCTTCGGGGCCCCACGCTGAGCGTCTGCCCTGCTGAATTGTGAACACAGGAAATCAGCCGCTCAGAGCAGGTGCCCCTTCACTGCCCATTCACAGAGCAATGACAGGTCCTCTTTGAGAAGTTGAGGAGCTGCAGCTTGCAGTGTTGAGTCACCCAGCCCGGCTCAAGGACGGCAGGGGTTAACGGAGTAATGGCTGCCGGCGTCGGACCGCCCCCCCCTTTCTCGGAGTACTGTCCCCCATCAGCAGCTGGGTGGAATTATGGTGCCGCCACTCTTCAGGTGTTTCATTTCCCCCCATCTCTGCCCCGTCTCCCTCATGAGGTGCGGCCGCCATGATACTCGAGATCTGACCCGCTTTTCAAAGGCGTTGTGTCGTGATATTCGACTTTCACAGATATTGAGGAATTTATTGCTGCTCCATGATATATGGCAGGATTCTCTGACTTGCGGAGTGGCAGGAGTGGTGCCCCTGTATCTAATATATAGGCCTTGTTAGGGTGAAGATGGAAAACCTGGGGGGCTTATCCAGGAGTAGGTGCTAGGAGAGCGGGGGCCAAGCAGCCCCATCATTTTCTGCTGGTGACGGCGGAGCGAACTTTCCATGATTTTGGCAGATGTGCTTCCTAAGGCTTTTGTATCACTTTGGGAGAGTGTGATCCTTGTGAATTCTGCTGGGTGCTGCAAAGCAGGATGAGCCAATAAGGTGCCCCCGTATATATTTGTAATACTTTTTTTTTAATTAAAAGCAAAGTTTTTCAAATACGAATGCTTATCTTCTATACACCCAGGTCCCTTGCCAACCATTCCTGGGCCAGTTGCATCACCTTGTGATCCACCTTGAGGTCACCCTGTCACAGTCAACCCTGGTGGAGACCACAAGGACATGTTCACTTGTAGCCTCCACTGGAAACCCATGTGACAGAGTGACAACTCTGGCGATCAGTTGGGAAACCAGGACAGAGCATTGTCACCTTGTCACAGTCAACTGCGGTGAAGACCACAAGGACATGTTCACTTGTAGTCTCCACTGGAAACCTATGTGACAGGGTGACAACTCTGGAGATTAGTTGGGAAACCAGGATAGAGTGTTGTCACCTTGTCACAGTCACTCCTGCTGGAGACCACAAGGATATATTCACTTGTAGCCTCCACTGGGAGCCATGTTACAAAGTGACAACTCAGGAGAACAGTTGGGAATCCAGGAGAGAGCATTGTCACCTTGTCACAGTCATCCCTGGTGGTGACCACAGGGACATATTCACTTGTAGCCTTCACTGGAAGCCCATGAGACAGGGTGACAACTCTGGAGAACAGTTGGGAATCCAGGACAGAGCATTGTCACCTTGTCACGGTCAACCGTGGTGAAGACCACAAGGACATATTCGCTTTTTGTCTCCACTGGAAACCCCTGAGACAGGGTGACAACTCAAGAGCACAGGCAGTAAACCAGGACAGATGGTTGTCACCCAGTTAGAGGAAGTGACTGAACAAGGACCTTCATGGCAGGATCATCAGGCTTAATAGGGAACCTTCACCCTAAAGGTGATGTTGTGCCGCTCTGCCTCCTCCCTCTTTTACAAACGGCCATTTTTTTCATTTTTTTAGCATAGTACTTTATTTCTCACCTGGGTGAGAAGTTCTCTCCTCCCTCTGCACGTGAGCAGAGGTGCTGCAGGGTTTAGGCCCTGAAAGAGCTTTGGCCAGTTTTCCCAGGCCATCTGCACATGCACAGGGTTTCCCACACACGCACAAAGTCTGAAACCTTCCCTGTCTTTGCACTTGATCAGAAAATCGCCTGCGTGTACGCAAATGTGCCAACGAGACCTGACAGGAGGACCCAAAGGCCAGGCAGAGCCCATTGGGCATATCTGTGCCTGCACCATAATAGTGGCACCCAAGATGGGTGGGGTGGGGTTGGGGAGGGGGTGCCGATCACCAAGGGGGGCAGACTGAAGTTCCGCACAGTGGCATAGCATGGGGGCAGGGGGCGGTTGCCCTGGTTGCAAAATTTAGAGGGGCACAGCGGCAGGCTACCTGCAGCTCTTCTCCTGCAGTGTGCTGTCTAGGAGACTGTGAGCTCTTCCGCTTCACTATGAGAAAGAAGTTGCGGCCCGGCTTAGGCTCCAGCGGTGACACTGATGACACAGCAGTGAGTAAATGTACACTGAAGACCATCCATGATGATCCCAGGGATTGTGACCGTGCGGAGACTGGGAGGAAGGAGGAGGGCAGGTCAGTATAGGAATCAGGTAGGTCAGTGTAGTGGTCAGTATAGCAATCAGATAGGTCAGTTTAGTGGTCAGTGTAGGAATCAGGTAGGTTAGTGCAGTGGTCAGTATAGCAATCAGATAGGTCAGTTTAGTGGTCAGTGTAGGAATCAGGTAGGTTAGTATAGTGATCAGGTAGGTCGTGTAGGGGTTAGGTTGGTCGGTACTACTGTACTAGTGGAACGGACTCAATAAATGCTACAAATCCGCGGGTTAGGGGGGCGCAAATCTCTTGCCCTGCCCCGGGTGCTGACAACCCACGCTACGCCACTGGTTCCGCATGAATTTTAACGAAAACTGCGGATCTGAAAAGGTTGAAAATTACTTATGAAGTGATGTTAAAAAAAAAAAATTCTTGTACAATTTTCCTTTAGATTTACAAAAACGATATATTATGAGATCAGACCTTAACACTTTCAATTTGTATGCAATCAGGCAGGCCCTTGCACTACATAGTTGTAGGTAAAGGAGATTGAATAAGAAAATTGTATAATATATGTCCAGGTTTTAGTGATTGGGTTTAGGTCCTGGTCTTTGGATGGGACGATCTTCTGACCCCTTGTTGATCCGTCCCCTGAGATCAGAGTCTGGCCATCTCCTTTTATCTCTATCTTGGATAAGGAAAGGATGAATGGATGCTGGGGGTCTCCAAACAGATCAGATAACCCCCTATCACCACCCCGGTGATGACTATCTCGGTGGCATTGTTTTCCTGCAGCAGTTGATAGGGTCAGCCAACTGACAGAGGTCCCTGTGTGGTCTGTTTATGAATGGCCCCAGACGCCGCCGGCCCAACACAGAGTCCCATAGACAATTTCCATTGGTTGCCAAGGTGTGTGGAGAGGTCAGCGAGACCTGGCCGGGTGATAAGAGTGACTACGGCTAAACAATGGCACAATTACTCTTCCTGCTCATCTGCGTTTGTTCTGAAACTTGAAACTTTGGTTTACAACAATGGAAATTCCTATGTAAAAGCGTTTTATCCTGGAGGAACTCTTCAGTCTATTCACGGCAAATTTTTGGGGATATTGCAGATTTATTTTGCGGCACAATCAAAATCCAATGACGGGCAATTCTGTATCGTGCAAGAAGATTGCAGTAAAGCGGATTCCCTAAATAAAAAAAACGAACTAAACTGAAAAAGGATTTAAAAAAAACATGCAAGTAGGTGCGCTCTTTAGGCCCCATTAGAGCTGGGCGATTTTGGCCCCCCCAAAAAATCTGCGATTTAAAAAAAAAAAAAAAAAATTCCTGATGGACACCGTGCCGGTCCTAAGGAGCTGCGGGCAGGAGTTTTTAGGCGAGGCCGCGGCTTCAGCCTAGTCCGCCGCGATCCTGGGAAAAAGGCAGCAGACTAGGCTGCCTAAAAACTCCTGCCGGCAGCTCCTTAGGACCGGCACCCGCAGCTCGCCACGATGCTGGGAAAAGGTCGCACCTCGCGCCCTTTTCCCAGGATCGCGGGGAGCTGCGGGCAGGATTTTTTTAGGCAAGGCCGCGGCTTCGGCCTAGTGCTCGGAGCGCCGGTCCTATGGAAAAAAAATAAAAATCGATTTGGTCAAAATTTGAATCGGTTTGCCTTTGCAACTCGATTCAAGATTAAAATCGATTTTTCCCCAGCCCTAGGCCCCATTCACAATTTTTTAGCCCCAACCAAACAAAAAACCATGAGTCGCCACTGCTTAGGCAGGCCATAGACAGTGAAAATTTATTTCCTGCAACCACGGGTTGCAAGAAAGAAATTTGCATGATTCCCCCATCAACACAGACGGTACTGACAGGGGAATCCCTCCTGCTGAGACAGTGGGGTTGATTTACTAAAGGCAAATAGACTGTGAGATTTTGAAAGTCCAGTTGCACTCGGCAAGTGCAGTTGCTCCAGAGCTTAGTAAATGATGGAGAGCTCTGCTGACTTCCATCATCCAAGCATTTTTGCCTACAAGTGACTGGATGATGGAAGTCAGCAGAGCTCTCCATTATTTACTAAGACCTAGAGCAACTTGCCCTTGCAGAGTGCAACTGCACTTTCAAAAGTGCACAGTCTATTTGCCTTTAGTAAATCAACCCCAATGTCTCAGCAGGAGGGATTCCCCTGTCAGTACCGTCTGTGTTGATGGGGGAATAATGCAAATTTCTTTCCTGCAACCCGTGGTTGCAGAAAATAAATTTGCACTGTCTATGGCCTGCCTAAGCAGTGGCGACTCGTGGTTTTTTGTTTGGTTGGGGCTAAAAAACATACAACCCCCCCGCGTGGCACCTCAATGCTCCCCCTCCTCCCCCCCCCCGCTCGCTGTCTGTCGGTCGGTCCACTTACCCCATCTAGGCGGTGGGCATCGGGGAGCTGCTGCGATCGGGCAGCGGCGGACTACATGCTGCGGCGGGCATCAGGTAGTGGCTCCTGTGTCTTCTCCTCCTCCTCGCTTCCGCTGTGCATCTCCTCCCAGGCGTCCAATAGGATCGCCTTTCCTTTCAGCCAATCGGGTGACGGGGTATCAAGACCCTCTTTCCCATTGGCCGGGAGGGGAATCAGTGTTGCAAGCTGTAGTAACACCTGGATGGGCTCGTAGCGCAATGCTCTGCGCCACAAGCCCACCCCATTTTGAAGCCTATTAGGGCCTCTGGCGGGGGTGGCAGCCGTGGATAGAGGGGGTGGCGGCCGTGGATAGAGGGGGTGGCGCTCGGGCGCCCCTAATGGATGGGCCACCACTGTGCCTAAGTCATAGCCAGTCCATGCACACAATTGCATGTGACTTCTAATCTTGCATATGGACCATATTTAATTATTTATCCATATAAAAATTTGTGCTGACATGCATTATTATTATTATTATACAGGATTTATATAGCACCAACAGTTTGCACATGCATATAGTTTACATGTATGCTATTGGACAAGGATGCTAGGTGCATTTGCATTTGCGCTGTAAGCGTGTAATGTTGGGCCCCATTCACACATTTCCACTTGCGTGCAGAAACGCGCATTCCTGGAATGGGTTGCCTTATGCTTTGATGAGTTAAATGCTCAAGAAAAGCGTGAAAACGCAGTGGCGTAGATTTACTAAAACTGGAGCACTCAGAATCTGGTGCAGCGGTGCATTGGCAGCCAATCAGCTTCTGACTTCAGCTTGTTCAATTAAGCTTTGGAAATAAAGCCTGGAAGCTGATTGGTTTCTATGCTGAGCTGCTCCAGATTCTGCAATCGCCAGCTTTAGTGTTGATGTGAATGGGGCCTTTGTACAAACATTGCATGCATGGAGTGTACTGAGAAGATTTCAGGTAGAATCCTAGGCCCATGTGCATGAGGCCCAACCAACGCTCAGTTCGCAGTTGACAGCTGAATCCCTCTCATTTGTTTTGCTCTGTGAAAATATTGTTCGTACTCATCATGTCATCTGTTATAAACATCTGCAAAGCTCTCTAAATATTTATTTCATGTACCAGCCCTTGGCTAAGACTTTGTTTCCTTTGTGTTTATGTTGTATAACAATATATTGTTGTAAATCATTACATGTATTTGCAAAGTGACATTGTTACATAGTAACATAGGATGAAAAAAAAGGCCACAAGTCCATCTAGTTTAACCAATACAAAACTTTTTTTTTGTTTGTTTGTTTTTTTCCATAAGCTGGATAAACTTTTCCTTACACCTAGGATCATCATTAGGGCCTAAAACATCATAAACTAAGATAGCTTGACACAAAAGGATGCATCTCTTCCTAGGTCAGAGGGCGACAGCGGGATGTGAAAGGTTTCGTCACTTGACGTCAACACGCCACAAGCGTCATTAGTCATGGGCATAATAGTAGGAAGGCAAAGATGCCGATCTTGCAGGAAAAAATCAGAAAGGCGAGAGAATGTAAACACATACAGGACACAGATCACCTATTAAACAGGGCAGTTGGTTCCTGAAAAAAACAAAATAATGACTATTCTCACTATTCAACTGGTTTTATATAAGTTTCCGGTGAGGATACATGTTTTATCTCGTAGTAGTTAGTCAACTGGAATACTTCAGCTACTGGACTATGTTCAACGTGACTTTATTGAAAGAAGCCTATGGAGTTGTGAAGTGTCCCCAACATTAAAAAACAAGTCCAGTTGGATGTTAATAACTACTACTAGATTTACCATGACCTGGATAAACGAGAACCTTCACAGACATACGTATTGTGCAATGTAAATAAAAAAGCAACTAAAAAAGACATAGTAATTGGAAATGGTCAGGGGTTTGTCCCAAGACTTTCACAATTTCAAGGTTTATACCCCTGATCTCATGTTCAGCACGTTTTCTTGAGTGGTTCACCCTTTCTGTTTGTCCTGGTGGCCACTTATTAGTGAGAGTTAGAGGAAAATCCAACATTTTGATTTGTGACTGGAACACGAGTATGGGGGGGAAATCTTCCAATTGTCGGCACATTCCGGTGACTAAGTAGGGATTGCCCCCTCACTTTGGAGAGATTTCCTTTTGATTCCTTTTGTAACTCCAGGGAGAAGGAAAATCTATCCACTGGGAAATTTATCAGGTTCTCTACTCAAGATTAAATGAAAAAAAAAAAAAAAGTTTTGGCTTGAGATATACTTTAAGCTATGGAATTCTTATCCAACGTAGAAACACACCCTAGATGAATATGCTACCATTGCACTTCTGGTGAAGGAAATGGTCAGGGTTTGTCTCAAGGCTTTTACAATTTCAGGGTTTATACCCCAAATCTCAGGTTGGGCACACTTTTCTTGGATGGTTTACCCCCTCTGTCTGTCCTGATGGCCACCTATTAGTGAGAGTTAGAGGAAAATCCAACATTTTGATTTGTGACCAGAACGCAAGTATGGGGGAAATTTTCCAATTGTTGGCACATTCTGGGATTGTCCCTCACCATGGAGAAATATGCTCTTGATTCCTGTTGTATCTCCAGGGAGAAGGGAGAGATCTCCCCAGTGGGAAACTTGACATTTTCTCTACTCAAGACTAAATGAAAAAAAAAAAGAAAAAGAAAAAGTTTGGCTTTAGATATACTTTTAGCTACTGAATTCTTATCCAACCTAGACTTGGAAACACACCATAAATTTACCTTTCTCAACCTTTTTAATGCAGAGGAACCCTTGAAATAACTTCAGGGAACCCCAGTTATAATTCATGTGATGGTCAGTATGAAGTATGCTCCTTACACTTGGGATCATTGGGAAGAATTCCCCCTTTACAGATAGCTAAAAAGATCAATGCTGTTAGTGGGAACTTAGCTGAGAGGCAGAAATTGCTTATTCCTCAAGGAACTCCTAGCAACCTCTGGAGGAACCCTCGGCTTCCATGGAGCCCTGGTTGAGAAACCCTGCCCTAGATGGATATGCTAACATTGCACCTCTGGCGAGTTCTGGTCTTACCATCCTCTTTTCCTAACTCACTCCTAGCCATCCCTCATTCCCTCTCTTACCTCATACAGCTTAACCACATACCAATTCCTACATCCCTGTTCTTACCTTTGGAATTTTCCTCACTGTCTCCCCCTTTCCCTCTTAGAATAACAAAAAGTTCTTGGAACCACCAAAGATTCCCAATGCTTCTCACCAAAAAATGAGTATAACCTGCTCCAAATCCCAGTACTGAAACCCTACTTTAGCCGATCTCAACCAGGGTTTTGTGGAACCCTAAGACCCCTTTCATACTGGGGCCGCGGCCGCATTAGCAGTAGAGCGCTGCTCGGTTTATTAATTTCAAGGGGCAGGGCGTTTTGAGAGTGCTGTGCACAGCGCTCCCAAACTGCCCCAAAGATGCAGCTTGCAGGACTTTTCCAAGCAGGGTTTCCAACTTTCAGCAAATTTACAAACAGTTTGTAAAATCCATAATTGTTGTGTCTGGTAATGAATGTCAGTTACGGAGATGCAGCCTACATGTCCGTAATAGACAATCAAGGACAGATGCAAAAAGTACAGATTTTACAAACTGTTTGGAAATTTACTGAAAGTTGGCAACCCTGCCCGCAAGCGCACCGCCCCAGTGTGAAAAGACACACCGAAATTAATGGGAGGTGGTTTTCTGAAGACCGCCTCAGTGTTAAGGGGTCTAAGGTTCCTCCAGAGGTTGCTAGGGGTTCCTTGAGCTGTGGAAAAATTACCTTTCATTTGATGGTGCCTTTATAGTTCCAAGAACATTGCCACTTGGCAACGCCAATAGCATGACTCCAATGATCATTTTAGTTGTGACAGTCTGACCACCAATGCAGGGCATACATTCTTTAACTCCCCCCCCCCCCCAATGCATTGGTTTTGTTAATGGTTCCCCGAAACCTGAAAATTATTGTAGGGGTTCCTCTTGGGTAAAAAGGTTGGGAAAGGCTGCCCTACATTTTATACTCAACATTCTGTGTTGTTTTAACCTTTTGATACTTATTTGTGACTATAATGTATCTTACAACCCCTAATATACAAAGCATTAAAAAAAAAGATACATTTAATCAATAAACAAAATGGAATCCCCTTCTATAACCTAAACTATTTCTTTAAATATGAAAGCAAGAAGACATAGAAGAAGTAAGAAAAAAGTAACGTAGAGCTAAAATGATATTAACAATGATAACGATTATTAACAAAGGTTAAAAATATAAAAACTGGCAATGAGAATCCAGAATCTTTAAACAAAATGTATTTTCTAATTGATACTTTTAAAGTTCTATTTAACAAACATTGCCCAGTTGTATTTGTCTATTGCTAAGTACAGTGTATACATGTTTCTTATAGGAATAAACTGTACATAGATACTGTTTACAAAGTGTCTCAGACAAATAGTCTTTAGAGCGTTAGTAACTACTAAGCCGTTCCCATTAAACAATGTTCAGTTATTTTTGGCACATTACGCCATCAGAGGGTACCGCGCAATGCTCTGCCCCATGGACGCCCCTCATCTACGAGTGTCAGAAAGTGATTATTTCTCATTAGAATGACTCTTGTGCTTTGTGCATGTGTTTCCGGGTGAACAGGAGACAATATAAAAATATACATGTGACCTCAGGGCTGTGCGACGAGGTCCAGGCCTCAGGCTTCCTTCCTATAGGAAGGGTGTGAAATGTCAGCGAGGCCTGACAACCGCCTGTCCTGCACAGCGAGGTCTGCTCTTCCACAGGCTGCTGTGATTCACGGGATCCAACTATCCCACTTTCCTGTATTTTTTCTTCACCTTTTGTTCCAAATGGTTCCCACAGAAACCTATGGAGAGGGGTGAGGCCGCAGTATAGGCCGGAACAACGGCAAGCAAACAATGGACAATACTTTTTTTTTCTTTGGCTCCTTATTGTGCTCACAGCTTCTTCAATTGGTTTTGATTTTTATGGTTCTGTCAAGTGCTTGGGAAGATCTGGCTCAGAGACTTTAGCTAAACCCGTTGCAAGTGTTCTTCTTGGGTTCTTTTTTTTTTTTAAAGGTAATCTTCTTGGGTTCTTGCACCGCAAAATGGGCACCTGGAAGCCACGTACTCAGCTCATACCACAAGAGCTCTTGGCATTCCTTTACCTATGTACAATGCAGTGGCAGGCTGGTGGTATATGTTTTGGATGGGGGGTGGCAAACAATGCACCCCACCCTCCCGGTGGGTTGGCCGGTCGGGTTACCCGCACCCCCACGCCCCTCGGTCGGTTACAAGCCCTGCACTTACCCCATCTATGGCGTGAGCAGTGCTTTGCTCCAGGCGACGGGCGATGGATTCACCTGCATCTCGGCAGCCTCGTCTTCCTCCTCGGCATCACAGCACCCTTGTGTCTCCTCCCTCCTCCTCCTAGGCCAATGGGATCGCTTCTCCTTTCGGCCACTCGGGAAACGGGTCTCAGGACCCGCTTCCTGATTGGCCGGGAGGAGAATCTGTGTGACAATAGCGAATATTCATTTGCTATTGTCACACAACTGGGTAGGCTCAGGGCGCAGTGCTCTGCACCCCGAGCCCACCCCTTTTTTAAAGCCTATTAGATTAAGCTCCGATGGGTGGAGCAAAACACATTGGGGGTGTGGCCTGGCCAGAGCCCAGGCTGAGACTGCCCCATACTTCTCCATTCGTGGATTTGTAGTGAATTGTTCATCGGCATTGAGGGACTTCCCATGAAGAGGGAGATTTCTGGTGCATCAAAACGCATTGGATCCATTTGATCTTAAATTGGAATAGATTTGTATCTGGACTGTTCACTTGTGGTATGGCGCAATCTCAGATCCTCTCGGCAACATCTCAAACCAAGGAAATGGTGGACATTCTTTAGCGTGTAGAAGCTTCAAGTCCAGAATTAGGAGACCGTGTTCAAACAAAACTTCAACACTATTGTATAGAAATACCAATAGTACAATTTTGGAGTTCCAGTGCCATTCTTTCAAATAACACTCTAGGTAAGTGGTTCCCAACCCTGTCCTCAAGTACCCCCAACTAGGGTGACCACGTGTCCCAGATTGCCCGGGACAGTCCCGCATTTTGCAGGTCTGTCCCGGGCACATTCATTCCAGGACAATACAGTGTCCCGGAATGAAACTGACACAGCTACCCCCCGGGCCAATCTGATGCCCCCAAAAAAAGCCGCCACATCACCACTTTACTCACTGACAGTACTTGTCCTGGCCGGGAATGCCTGGAGGAGCACAATCCCGCCCCCTGCTTGTGATTGGAGAAATCATAAATCCCGCCTCTTGTGTCCAATCACTGTGCTGGGATTCGGTACAAATGCACAAGCTGATTTTTAGGAAGGGAGGTGTCCCTGAATGGTAGTTTGGAAATGTGGCCACCCTACCCCCAACAGGCCAAGTTTTGGTAATTTCTCTTAGATAAAATAGCTGTCCAATATATCAAGCCATCGACTCTGATTTAAAGCACCTGTGCAAGATAAAGGAAAACCTGCAAACATGGCCTGTTGGGGGTACCTGAGGACAGGGTTGAGAACCACTGCTCTAGGTGACCGGTTCTCTTTACTTATCGCTTAGATTTGATATAAAATTGGTCATTGAAAAGCTCCTAAAGACTGCAGAGTTTACAGTAGTTTTTTCTGGCCTGCAGATTTACAAGACGCTATCAAGTTCAGGGACGGCTCCCCTGACTTCCGCCTGGCCGACAACTCCTAAACAGACTTCCAGCCAATAAATGTAATTTCAGCTAAATTAGGATCCCTGCCTGTGTAGGCGTCAGCGTGTAAAGGAAGACTTAACGCCTCTCTATAGAAATAACATGCTGGCCGAAAATAGAACGTCAGATTTCATGGAAAGGATTCATTTTTCGAGACGCCTTTGTTCTATGTATTTGCTAATTAGCTGAAGGAAAACAAAAGGGGAAATAAGGATAAATAATATCTTTCCTGCCTTTGTGCCTAATTGGGATCTGCTGCTTTGTATAAAAAAATAAAATAAAAGAGGTGCCAATGAACAGCGCCCCTAGTGGAGAGAATGTTATGCAGCTGGCAGTTTGCTTGGCTTTACTATCTAATAAATATATATTTTGTCCTAAAGAAGACGAGCTTGTGCCTTGTCGAAACGTCAAAATTAAACTTCTTCACTGTGTGTTCACCTTTCAAGGCTTTATTTTGGAATATATATACATATGCACAGTATCTCACAAAAGTAAGTACACCCCTCACCTTTCTGTGAATATTTTATTCTATCTTTTCATGTGACAACACTGAAGAAATTACACTTTGCTACAATGTAAAGTAGTGAGTGTACAGCTTGTATAACAGTGTACATTTTCTGTCCCCTCAAAATAACTCAACACACAGCCATAAAAGTGAGTACACCCCTAATGCCCTGTATACACGATCAGAATTTCCGATGGAAAACATCAGACTGACTTTTTCCATCGGATATTCCGATCATGCGTGTGCCCCATCGGACTCTTTTCCGATGAATTCCGTCAGAGTTTAGATAGAGAACATGTTCTCTTTTACTCCGATAGAATTCCGTCAGAATTCCGATGTGATTTTGGCCGGGCAATAGTCCGACCGTGTGTACGGGGCATAAGTGAAAATTTCCAAATTGGGCCCAAACTGTCAATACTTTGTGTGGTGGCCACTATTATTTTCCAGCACTGCCTTAACCCTCTTGGGCATGGAGTTCACCAGAGCTTCACAGGTTGTCACTGGAGTCCTCTTCCCCTCCTCCATGACGACATCACGGAGCTGGTGGATGTTAGAGACCTTGTGCTCCTCCACCTTCTGTTTGAGGATGCCCCACAGATGCTCAATAGGGTTTAGGTCTGGAGACATGCTTGGCCAGCCCATCACTTTTACCCTCAGCTTCTTTAGCAAGGCAGTGGTGGTCTTGTAGGTGTGGTTGGGGTGGTTATCATGTTGGAATACTGCCCGCCGGTCCAGTCTCTGAAGGGAGGGGATCATGCTCTGCTTCAGTATGTCACAGTACATGTTGGCATTCATGGTTCCTTCAATGAACTGTAGCTCCCCAGTTCCGGTGTTCTGCCGAGCTGGTTCCTCCTATCGATATGGTTCTGAGCTCGACTGCGCAGGCGCAATCCGAGGCGACGGAATTCTCCGAGCGTGAACAGCTGTTCGGCAGCTGTAGGCGCGCTCGCTCACGATGCTAGGGGAACCAGCTCGACAAGACACCGCTCTATACAGCAAGGGGCGGATGAGTGAGTGTGCGCTCCCTGCAATGTTAGACGCCAAGCCTAGAGATTTATATGTACAACTCTTCTCATGTTCTCTCAATGCAAGAGAAGTGATATTCCAGCACGGCCATCTTGTTAAACAGTGGGAGGAATGTATACAGCGGTAAATAGGTGCTGCAAATGCGCCCTTTTAGAAAAACCCGCCCTTGAGACATTTTCGCCCTATAGAGCGGCATGTCACAGTCTCCGGCTCCGCCCCTTTTGACGCCCCTTGCGCCAACATTGCATCAACATTTAAAAAAAAAAACAGATCAGCGTGTCACCCGCCCATCCAAATGTTTAATCCCGCCCTATGGAGCGGCGTGTCCCAGTCTCCGCCCTCGCCCCTTGCTGCGCGGCGTGTATCCTCGGGAGTGAGCGCGTCTACATCTGACGAACAGCTGTAGATGTTTGTAGATTTCCGTGTGCGCATGCGCAGTCTAGCTCGGAACCATATCGATAGGGGAACCAGCTTGACAAGACACCGGCAGCACTCACTACTTTACATTGTAACAAAGTGTAATTTCTTGTCACATGAAAATAAATAATAAAATAGGTACAAAAATGTGAGGGGTGTACTTACTTTTGTGAGATACTATATATATATATATATATATATATATATATATATATATAAAATATTGTTGTACATACATTGAATATAACAGAAAAATCTCCTTTCATTTCAGTTTTACCTACAGTCGCGGTTTACGTGGCGAGGAGCCCGCCTTCTGCGTCCACTCCTGCAGTTCACGCTGCTGATGATGGCGTTCTACACGGGGCTGTCCCGGGTCTCGGACCACAAGCACCATCCATCGGACGTCCTGGCAGGATTCGTACAGGGAGCGCTGGTGGCGTACTGCATAGTAAGTACTGCTTCAGACAGGAAATGAATCGTCCCGGACTGAGATTCCCATAAATATGAGAAGAGCATGAAAGAGTTCTGGCCTGAATCTAATGAGGGGAATCAGTGAGCCGGAGATCTGAGACATAACCAGGCCTTTCTATTAATGCTTCGTCTTATAAAGTGTGATTGTGCTGAGGAGAGGCCGGGGCTTCCATCAGGAATTCCACTGGTCAGCGGGACTCTCATGAAAGAGGCTTTGTTTTACTGCAATGGGGATTGGTGGAGGGCTTTGTTGTATGTAGAGGTGAATGACAGCGAGCTGCACCATACTCCATGCTGCTGGAGGACTCTGCTCCTTCCTCTAGCTCTCCTCTCCTAAAATACTCTGCTGGAGGACTCTGCTCCTTCCTCTATCTACTCTCCTCTCCTAAAATACTCTGCTGGAGGACTCGGCTCCTTCCTCTATCTACTCTCCTCTCCTGAAATCCTCTGCTGGAGGACTCTGCTCCTTCCTCTATAACTCTCCTCTCCGGAAATACTCTGCTCTGCTGGAGGACTCTGCTCCTTCCTCTAACTCTCCTCTCCGGAAATACTCTGCTCTGCTGGAGGACTCTGCTCCTTCCTCTAACTCTCCTCTCTGGAAATAATCCGCTCTGCTGGAGGACTCTGCTCCTTCCTCTATAACTCTCCTCTCCGGAAATACTCTGCTCTGCTGGAGGACTCTGCTCCTTCCTCTATCTAACTCTCCTCTCCTGAAATACTCTGCTCTGCTGGAGGACTCTGCTCCTTCCTCTAGCTCTCCTCTCCTAAAATACTCTGCTGGAGGACTCTGCTCCTTCCTCTATCTACTCTCCTCTCCTGAAATCCTCTGCTGGAGGACTCTGCTCCTTCCTCTATAACTCCCCTCTCCTGAAATACTCTGCTGGAGGACTCTGCTCCTTCCTCTATCTACTCTCCTCTCCTAAAATACTCTTCTGGAGGACTCTGCTCCTTCCTCTCTAACTCTCCTCTCCTGAAATACTCTGCACTGCTGGAGGACTCTGCTCCTTCCTCTATCCAACACTCCTCTCCTAAAATACTCTTCTGGAGGACTCTGCTCCTTCCTCTATAACTCTCCTCTCCTGAAATACTTTGCTGGAGGACTCTGCTCCTTCCTCTATAACTCTCCTCTCCTGAAATACTCTGCACTGCTGGAGGACTCGGCTCCTTCCTCTATAACTCTCCTCTCCTGAAATCCTCTGCACTGCTGGGGGACTCTGGTCCTTCCTCTATAACACTCCTCTCCTGAAATACTCTGCTCTGCTGGAGGACTCTGCTCCTTCCTCTATAACTCTCCTCTCCTGAAATACTCTGCACTGCTGGAGGACTCGGCTCCTTCCTCTATCACTCTCCTCTCCTGAGATACTCTGCTCTGCTGGAGGACTCTGCTCCTCCCTCTATAACTCTCCTCTCCTGAAATACTCTGCTCTGCTGGAGGACCCTGCTCCTTCCTCTATCACTCTCCTCTCCTGAGATACTCTGCACTGCTGGAGGACTCTGCTCCTTCCTCTATAACTCTCCTCTCCTGAAATACTCTGCTCTGCTGGAGGACTCTGCTCCTTCCTCTAACTCTCCTCTCCTGAAATCCTCTGCACTGCTGGGGGACTCTGGTCCTTCCTCTATAACTCTCCTCTCCTGAAATACTCTGCTCTGCTGGAGGACTCTGCTCCTTCCTCTATAACTCTCCTCTCCTGAAATACTCTGCACTGCTGGAGGACTCTGCTCCTTCCTCTTTAACTCACCTCTCCTGAAATACTCTGCTCTGCTGGAGGACTCTGCTCCTTCCTCTATAACTCTCCTCTCCTGAAATACTCTGCACTGCTGGAGGACTCTGCTCCTTCCTCTATCCAACACTCCTCTCCTAAAATACTCTTCTGGAGGACTCTGCTCCTTCCTCTATAACTCTCCTCTCCTGAAATACTCTGCTGGAGGACTCTGCTCCTTTCTCTATAACTCTCCTCTCCTGAAATACTCTGCTGGAGGACTCTGCTCTTTCCTCTATCTAACTCTCCTCTACTGAAATACTCTGCTCTGCTGGAGGACTCTGCTCCTTCCGCCACCTAACTCTCCTCTCCTGAAATACTCTTCTAGAGGACTCTGCTCCTTCATATATCCAACACTCCTCTCCTAAAATACTCTACTGGAGGACTCTGCTCCTTCCTCTAACTCTCCACTCCGGAAAAACTCTTCTGGAGGACTCCTTTCTCTAGCTCTCTCCTCCTAAAATACTCTTCTAGAGGACTCTGGTCCTTCATCTATCTAACTCTCCTCTCCTGAAATACTCTGCTGGAGGACTCTGCTCCTTCCTATATCCAACACTCCCCTCCTAAAATACTCTTCTAGAGGACTCTGCTCCTTCCTCTATAACTCTCCTCTCCTGAAATACTCTGCTGGAGGATTCTGCTCCTTCATCTATCTACTCTCCTCTCCTAAAATACTCTGCTGGAGGACTCTGCTCCTTCCTCTAACTCTCCTCTCCGGAAAAACTCTTCTGGAGGACTCGGCTCCTTCATCTATCTAACTCTCCTCATTGGAAATACTCTGCTGGAGGACTCTGCTCCTTCCTCTATAACTCTCCTCTCCTGAAATTCTCTGCTCTGCTGGAGGACTCTGATCCTTCCTCTATAACTCTCCTCTCCTGAAATACTCTGCAATGCTGGAGGACTCGGCTCCTTCCTCTATCTATTCTTTTCTCCTGAAATACTCTGCTGGAGGACTCGGCTCCTTCCTCTATACCTCTCCTTTCCTGAAATACTCTGCTGGAGGACTCTGCTCCTTCCTCTAACTACTCTCCTCTCCTGAAATTCTCTGCTCTGCTGGAGGACTCTGATCCTTCCTCTATAACTCTCCTCTCCTGAAATACTCTGCTCTGCTGGAGGACTCTGCTCCTTCCTCTATAACTCTCCTCTCCTGAAATACTCTGCTGGAGGACTCTGCTCCTTTCTCTATAACTCTCCTCTCCTGAAATACTCTGCAATGCTGGAGGACTCGGCTCCTTCCTCTATCTACTCTTTTCTCCTGAAATACTCTGCTGGAGGACTCGGCTCCTTCCTATATCCAACACTCCCCTCCTAAAATACTCTTCTAGAGGACTCTGCTCCTTCCTCTATAACTCTCCTCTCCTAAAATACTCTGCTGGAGGACTCTGCTCCTTCCTCTAACTCTCCTCTCCGGAAAAACTCTTCTGGAGGACTCGGCTCCTTCATCTATCTAACTCTCCTCATCGGAAATACTCTGCTGGAGGACTCTGCTCCTTCCTCTATAACTCTCCTCTCCTGAAATTCTCTGCTCTGCTGGAGGACTCTGATCCTTCCTCTATAACTCTCCTCTCCTGAAATACTCTGCAATGCTGGAGGACTCGGCTCCTTCCTCTATCTATTCTTTTCTCCTGAAATACTCTGCTGGAGGACTCGGCTCCTTCCTCTATACCCCTCCTTTCCGGAAATACTCTGCTGGAAGACTCTGCTCCTTCCTCTATAACTCTCCTCTCCTGAAACACTGCTGGAGGACTCCATCTAAGTTGGAAGACATGTCCGTATTTGTGACAAGTGTTGGCAATGAATGTAAAGGCTGCAGATTCCATCTTTACCAGTCACATTGTCTCTCTTGCATACAGAGCTGCACTGGAGAGAATTGTTCCCACCGCCGGGATGTCATAGGACCGGCGGGCATTACCAGTGCATATGGCCAACCAGATGGTTCAGCCATTACCACATGGGTCAGGTTACCTCGCCGCCTTGACTTTTGACATAATGCAATGATCAGCTGTCTGCTAGGATGAGTGTATGGAAACTTTCATTTGTTGCAAACAATCCAAATACAAAGTAACAAATCCTACAAATACAATGTAACAAATCTTACAAATACAATGTAAGTAATCATACAAATACAATGTAACAAATCATACAAATACAATGTAACAAATCTTACAAATACAATGTAAGTAATCTTACAAATACAATGTAACAAATCTTACAAATACAATGTAACAAATCTTACAAATACAATGTAAGTAATCTTACAAATACAATGTAACAAATCTTACAAATACAATGTAACAAATCTTACAAATACAATGTAACAAATCTTACAAATACAATGTAACAAATCATACAAATACAATGTAAGTAATCTTACAAATACAATGTAACAAATCTTACAAATACAATGTAAGTAATCATACAAATACAATGTAACAAATCATACAAATACAATGTAACAAATCATACAAATACAATGTAACAAATCTTACAAATACAATGTAACAAATCATACAAATACAATGTAACAAATCATACAAATACAATGTAAGTAATCATACAAATACAATGTAAGTAATCTTACAAATACAATGTAACAAATCTTACAAATACAATGTAAGTAATCTTACAAATACAATGTAAGTAATCTTACAAATACAATGTAGCAAATCTTACAAATACAATGTAACAAATCTTACAAATACAATGTAACAAATCATACAAATACAATGTAAGTAATCATACAAATACAAAGTAAGTAATCTTACAAATACAATGTAACAAATCTTACAAATACAATGTAAGTAATCATACAAATACAATGTAACAAATCATACAAATACAATGTAACAAATCATACAAATACAATGTAAGTAATCATACAAATACAATGTAAGTAATCTTACAAATACAATGTAACAAATCTTACAAATACAATGTAAGTAATCTTACAAATACAATGTAAGTAATCCTACAAATACAATGTAACAAATCTTACAAATACAATGTAACAAATCTTACAAATACAATGTAACAAATCATACAAATACAATGTAAGTAATCATACAAATACAAAGTAAGTAATCTTACAAATACAATGTAACAAATCTTACAAATACAATGTAAGTAATCATACAAATACAATGTAACAAATCATACAAATACAATGTAACAAATCATACAAATACAATGTAACAAATCATACAAATACAATGTAAGTAATCATACAAATACAATGTAAGTAATCTTACAAATACAATGTAACAAATCTTACAAATACAATGTAAGTAATCTTACAAATACAATGTAACAAATCTTACAAATACAATGTAAGTAATCTTACAAATACAATGTAACAAATCTTACAAATACAAAGTAACAAATCCTACAAATACAATGTAACAAACCGTACAAATACAATGTAAGTAATCTTACAAATACAATGTAACAAACCATAAATGTCATAAAATATGAAAACGACAAATATAAACAATGATCCACATTCCCTGAGTCCAAGTCTCGGCCGCCCATTCCTTAGGAGGTGAAGTGGTCAGTGGAAGGTTTTCCCGGCGCAGACGCTTTGCTCGCCGCCCCGGGATTCTCCGCCAGATTTGCACAAATCAGTGATTGCAGCTTAGAGCCACTTTTCTTGTTCTCATGCAATTTGCACGGCTTGCAGCGCGGACCAGACGGCCGTCTCTGGAAACCCAACCCAGACATGTGTTCTCTCTTAATTCGGGAACCTCGTGGAAAAACCAAACGGCTAATCAAGCCGCGCCTAACGGTATTATCTGAGACTGCGGCCAGAAGTCACCAAAAGAAAAACACGCCGAAGAATGTAAAAGATTACATGATATTATCTGAGAATGTTTGGTGTCAGTAAGCCCAACAAATCCATGACGTGCCACAGTGTACAGCTACAAAGAATTCCAGCCATCCTTGATCCCCGGTGACTTTGCCTAGGCTGCGGTGATGCCATCGGTCTGCTGCAGGCAGGATGAAGCATTTCCTCAGTCTAGCACCCCCTAGTGATCATATAGACTATACACTGTACTGTACTTTTTATCATTGTAAAGTCATCCTTGATCCCCGGTGACTTTCCCTAGGCTGCGATGATGCCATCAGTCTGCTGCATGCAGGATGAAGCATTTCCTCAGTCTAGCACCCCCTAGTGATCACATAGACTGTACACTGTACTGTACGTTTTATCATTGAAAAGTAATTCTTGATCCCCGGTGACTTTGCCTAGGCTGCAATGATTCCATTAGTCTACTGCAGGCAGGAGGAAGCATTTCCTCAGTCTCACCTCCCCTAGTGATCACATAGACTGTACACTGTACTGTACTGTACGTTTTATCATTGAAAAGTAATTCTTGATCCCCGGTGACTTTGCCTAGGCTGCAATGATTCCATTAGTCTACTGCAGGCAGGAGGAAGCATTTCCTCAGTCTCATCTCCCCTAGTGATCACTCAGACTGAACACTGTACTGTACTTTTTATCATTGAAAAGTCATCCTGTACATTTGCCCAGTCTGCGATGATTCCATCAGTCTGCTGCAGGCAGGAGGAAGCATTTCCTCAGTCTAGCACCCCCTATTGATCACTTAAACTGTACACTGTACTGTACTTTTTATCATTGTAAAGTCATCCTTGATCCCCAGTGACTTTGCCTAGGCTGCAATGATGCCATCAGTCCGCTGCAGGCAGGAGGAAGCATTTCCTCAGTCTCCCCTCCCCTAATGATCACTCAGACTGAACACTGTACTGTACTTTTTATCATTAAAAAGTCATCCTTGATAACCAGTGACTTTGCCTAGGCTGCAATGATGCCATCAGTCCGCTGCAGGCAGGAGGAAGCATTTCCTCAGTCTCCCCTCCCCTAATGATCACTCAGACTGAACACTGTACTGTACTTTTTATCATTGAAAAGTCATCCTTGATAACCAGTGACTTTGCCTAGGCTGCGATGATGCCATCCGTCTTGAAGCATTTGCTCAGTCCCCCTCTCCAACATTGATCACTCAGATTGTAAAGTGGAACTTTGTAGCTAATGACAATATACCACAACAGTATTATTAAAAGAAACTCAATTTTTAATACGGTAATTAAAAAGCTATTTTTGAAAACCAGTGACTAGGCCTAGGCTGCGATGATGCCATTAGTTTGCTGCAGGCAGTAGGAAGCATTTCCTCAGTCCTCTCTCCCCCCAGTGATCACTTGGATCAGGGCTAGGCAACCAGTAGCTCTCCAGCTGTCGCGGAACTACATTTCCCATGAGGCATTGCAAGGCTGGCAGTTACAATAAGAGGCATGATGGGACTTGTAGTTCTGCAACAGCTGGAGGGCCCCAGTTTGCCTCCCCCTGGTCTTAGATTTGTACACAGTAACGGCGTAGCTGATGAAAATATACAGAAACAGCATTACTTTCGGAAAAAAAGAAAAAAACGTCCCAGAGCTCCAGTTGGTGATATTGCCTAGCTTGAGATGATGTCACTAGTCTGCTGCACACAGGGGGAAGCATTTCCTCAGTCCTCTCCACCCCACTGATTACAAAGACTGTACATTGTAACTTTGTAGCTAAATGGAAAATATACAGCAACAGTATCATTTTATTTTATTTATTTTTAATTTTGGATCTTACCACTAGGTTCACCCTTGTGCATGACGAGAACGTGCGCAAGATGATGCACTTTCCCGACATGCACAGAAGCGCCCCTTATGTGGAGTCACGGAAGAGTCAGAGACTTCTTTTGTGTGTTTCTCGCACACAAGGCAGCCCATTGAAAACTCTTCCATATACCCGGTGAAGTGACCGGCCTCAGGTGACACACAGAGATGAAACAAATCCTCCTACATGAGTTGTACTTGTTTATCTGCAGTCTTCTCTTCTCTTCGGCCCCTTTCACACTGAGGCGTTTTTACCGCGTTTTCGTGGTAAAAATAGCGCTGTAAAAACGCCTGAAATAATCCTGCCCCATCATTCTCAATGTGAAAGCCCTAAAGGGCTTTCATACTGAGGCGTTGTGCGTTGGAAAGAATCCTGCAAACAGCTTTTTTGGAGCATCTTTAGGCTACTTTCACACTGAGGCGTTGCGATTTTACCGCGTTTTTACCGCAATTTTTTACCGTGTTTTTAACGCAATAGCGTTTAAAATAGCGCTAACGCCTATGCGTTTTTACCGCTATTTTACCGCGATTTTACCGCGTTATCGCTAAAAATAGCGCTAACGCGCTAAAATCGCGGTAAAAACGCATAGGCGTTAGCGCTATTTTAGCGCTAACGCCTATGCGTTTTTACCGCGTTTTTGCCGCGGTTCTCATTCATTTCAATGGGGATAGGCGTTTTTACAGCACTATTTTTAGCGCCCTAAAGATGCTGTTTGCAGGATTTTTTCCAACGCACAGCCAGCAAAACGCCTCAGTGTGAAAGCCCTCAGGGATTTCACATTGAGAATGCTGGGGCAGGATTATTTCAGGTGTTTTTACAGCGCTGTTTTTACAGCGAAAACGTGGTAAAAACACCTCAGTGTGAAAGGGGCCTTAGGGCGCTAAAAATAGTGCTGTAAAAACGCCTATCTCCATTGAAATTAATGAGTAACGCGGTAAAAACACGGTAAAATGCGGTAAAACACATAGGCGTTAGCGATATTTTTACCGCGAACGCGGAAAAAAAACTCATAATTTTTTGGCGTTTTTTCAACGCCTCAGTGTGAAAGTGGCCTTAAGCTGTTCTAAGTGCAGAATTTATACAGCTTGTCTGAGCTGACAGAAAGCAGGGGGAGGAGAGCTGAAGGTACCCTCTGCTGAGCTCAGTGAGAAGAGCTGAGAGCTGATTGTAAGAAAGGGACAGGACGGGATGGGATGGGACGGGATCCCCCTTCACACATCACACAGGGACAGAGCTTGGGCTGTCAGTCTGCTCGAGCTCCCGCCCCTGTCACCTTTTTTCTCTTGGTGTCAGGAAAACTTGTCAGGAGTGATTCATGCTGATAGCAGAGGAAGGAGGCAGCAGACACTTATGCCGCGTACACACGATCGGAATTTCCACCAGCAAATGTTCGATGGGAGCTTTTCGTCTGAAATTCCGACCGTGTGTAGGCTCCATCGGACTTTTGCTGTCGGAATTTCCGCCAGCAAAAGATTGAGAGCAGGTCCTCAACTTTTCCGACAGAAAAAAATTCCTATCGGAAAATCCGATCGTCTGTATGCAATTCCGACACGCAAAATTCCTACGCATCCTCGGAAGCATTGAACTTCGTTTTCTCGGCTCGTCGTAGTGTTGTAGGTCACCGCGTTCTTGACAGTTCGAAAGTTCAGAGAACTTTTGTGTGACCGTGTGTATGCAAGACAAGCTTGAGCGAAATTCCGTCGGAAAAAAGATCCAAGGTTTTGTCCGACGGAAAATCCGATTGTGTGTGCGCGGCATTAGTGCTCTGCGGCAATTACACACTATAGAGGGATGTGCTTTGTTCATCTTTCATGTCTGAGGTTTACATCCACTTTCATGGGCTGCTCTGCATGCGACTCACGGGAACGCACAAGAAAAGTAGTGGAAACGCGCTTCATCGTGAGCCTAAAAAAAAATCCATTCTTGACCACCAGTGACTTTCCCTGGGCTGTGATGACCCCTCCTCCCCTCCCCCCACTGTACAGCCATTTTTATCGCCTAAATTTGTGTTTTGCAATATTAGTCTGACAGCAAGTGGGATGCAGACGGGCCGCCATGACGGCTTAGTAAGACCCTTCATAAACGTTCTCAGTTTTTACGTCAGCCGAATTCATGCTGCAAAATCCTCCAGGACAAGGACAGGATAAAAGTGTTTTTCCAGGCGGCCTCGGCTCCTTCATATAGGAAACAGCTGGACTGTCAGAGCCCTAAACTTCTATTGTGTTCCGGCCCCCCCGGGAGACACCGCTGCCTTCCCTCTAGGGCCATAAATATCAGCCGGGTCCCGGGCCCTTACTATTGTTAGATGGCCGTGGTATAAGCAAGGACAAGGGGCCCTTAGACCTGACCCCCGGCTCTCCCATCAGTCTTGCACAGTTATCCCGGCTCCTCTCCTGGACTGAAATGGCTCCTTCTGATTTCACTGCACACTGTGAGCTTCTAGAAGCTGCAGCAAGTTGGATAGAACCCACCTCATTTCCTGGCTGGAGGACGTCCAGCATCATCTAGCCCTTTCCTCCCCAGCCTGACTGCCCGTCCCTTTTATTTAATAGATTTAGTTTTGTTTTTGAACCATGGAGGCTCAGCATCACATGTGGGCGTTACCGAGGGCAGTCTGCCTACAACATTCACTCTTTCAGACTGACACCCACCCATCAAAGAATTTTGATATTTGCATAACTCCTCCCAAGAGCCAGCCCACTGCTTGCATCAGTACTGAGAGCGCTTGCGTTTGATATTTGCATAGCTCCTCCCAAGAGCCAGCCCACTGCTGAGTTTGAGTTTGATATTTGCATAGCTCCTCCCAAGAGCCAGCCCACTGCTGAGTTTGCGCTGGATATTTGCATAACTCCTCCCAAGAGCCAGCCCATTGCTGAGTTTGATATTTGCATAGCTCCTCCCAAGAGCCAGCCCACTTCTTGCATCAGGACTGAGAGCTCTTGAGTTTGATATTTGCATAACTCCTCCCAAGAGCCAGCCAACTGCTGAGTTTGCGCTGGATATTTGCATAACTCCTCCCAAGAGCCAGCCCACTGCTGAGTTTGCGCTGGATATTTGCATAACTCCTCCCAAGAGCCAGCCCACTGCTGAGTTTGATATTTGCATAGCTCCTCCCAAGAGCCAGCCCACTGCTTGCATCAGGACTGAGAGCTCTTGAGTTTGATATTTACATAACTCCTCCCAAGAGCCAACCCACTGCTGAGTTTGAGTTTTATATTTGCATAGCTCCTCCCAAGAGCCAGCCCACTGCTGAGTTTGAGTTTGATATTTGCATAGTTCCTCCCAAGAGCCAGCCCACTGCTGAGTTTGATATTTGCATAACTCCTCCCAAGAGCCAGCCCACTGCTTGCAACAGGACTGAGGGCTCTTGAAAGGAGTAATGAAGCAGGGGTCTGTGATGTTCTCAGGAAGCTCTGTACAGCCCCTCCCTCCAGCCATGATCTGCCTGAATTGCATAGAGAACCACAGAAACTCAGTGATGACATCACTGTGGCTAAAAATAAGGTAGATAAGGCATCTTCTACTCCCAGGCTCCATCAATCTAAAGTCCTGACTTCATCAAGACCAACACAGGGTCTATAGGCCTGCATTGGATGTGATGATGCCAAAGAACAGTCCAACATGAGCGCCATCTGCTGGAGGAACGAAGGATCAGATAAGTTAAAATACTTTTACGTTCCCCTAGACCAGCACTCTCTAAGCTGTGGCCCTGGGGCCAAATACGACCCTTTACTTGCCTTTATCTGGCCCTTGGGGTACCATTCTATCCACTGACACCAACAATGGGGCACTATTCCTCCCACTGACACCAACAATGGGGCACTATTCTTCCCACTGACACCAATGATGAGCCACTATTCCTCCCACTGACTCCAACGATGGGGCAGAAATCTTTCCAGTGACACCAATGATGGGGCACTATTTCTCCAAATGACACCAACAATGGGGCACTATTTCTCCAAATGACACCAAAGATAGAACATTGTTTTCTCCCACTGGATGCCAAGGCATTTTCTACTCCCACTGTGGTCCGGCCCCCCAAAAGTCAGAAGGACAGTAAACTGGCCCTTTGTTTTGAAAGTTTGGAGACCCCTGCCTTAGACTAAACAAGCAGTGCACTCTGGCAGTGCAGGTGCAGCTCCAGTGCAAAGAGGGGGAATTTCAAATTTCCCAGATTTGGGCTTTAATTACCGTATATACCTGAGTATAAGCCGAGGCACCTAATTTTACCACAAAAAAATGGGAAGACGTATTGACTCGAGTATAAGCCTAGAGTGTCCATGTGCATGTCTCACTGTGCCCATGACTAGACTGACGTTTAACATGGGAGTCTATGGAAGGGGAGCCCGGCTTTGAAAAATCGGTGCTCCCCGGCCGTAGGTCCCCCAGACAACAAACTTTGCACACTTGTAGAGGAGAAATGGGGCTACATGTGTGCCAAGTTTGGGGTCCAGGGGACCTACGACCGGCCGGTAACGGGTCCCTAAATTCACCAGAGAAATTACAGTTTAACATGGGAGTCTATGGAAGGAGTGCCCGGCTTTGAAAATTCGGTGCTCCCCGGCCGTTGGTCCCCCAGACAACAAACTTTGCACACTTGTAGAGGAAGAGTGGGGCTACATGTGTGCCAGGGGACCTACGGCCGGCCGGTACCAGGTCCCCAAAGTCCGGAAGATCAGGCCCAAATAGGTGACTCGAGTATAAACCGAGGGGGGCAATTTCAGCGCAAAAATATGTGCTGAAAAACTCGGCTTATACTCGAGTATATACGGTATAATAAATGTTGAAGACGTGTTATCAGCAGCTTGAAAAATGGGTGTCTCTTTAACAGCACCCAATATTTCCATGATTCAATTCCATACTGCTCGAAAAACAGGCAGTAAATTGAGTCGTGACCCTTGTGTGTCTTGAGTACTAACACGTTATTGTTGGGGGTGAGCTGCCGCTGCGCCTGCGGAGGGCCAGTGTGTGTAGCAGGACTGCTGGTGTCATGCCACAGATATGTGCGGAGCAGAGGGGGTCACACACAAGAACAGAACACAATGCGGGATGATGTCATTCTTCCATCACATCCATGCCCTCTGCCTTTCCTGGCGCCGCGTCATCCTGGCCTGCACAACATACGGTGGCGGTTTATGCCGCCATGAAATCACCTTCTATTGTAGAGGAAGTGGACATCATCCTCACCGCAATTACTAAGCAGGATATGACTGCGCGTTGATACAAATACTACGGAATCATGTAAGGCAGCAATGTAAAGAGCGACGGTGGAGTGACGATTTCCATTCATTCGTAGATTTCTATTCATGTGGTTTGTGGTCGGCTGTTCTGGGCTACCAACCTTTGTCCGCTCATTTCCCCGGGCTTAGCAAAGAACCTCTGCTTGTCTTCCACAGTAGGCTTAAGGCCCGTACACACGATCGGATATTCCGACAACAATTGTCCGACGGACGTGTTTTGTCGGATAATCCGACCGTCTGTATGCTCCATCGCAGTGGCGGCTGGTGCTCAAAATTTTTGGGGGGGCGCAAACAAACTGAAAAAAAACAAAAACATCAATTGCCGCCACTGTGCCCATTAAACGCAGCCATTGTGCCCAAACACCACCAGTTTGCCCCCTCAAATGCAGCCAGTTTGTCCCCAAATGCAGCCAGTTTGTCCCCAAATGCAGCCAGTTTGTCCCCAAATGCAGCCAGTGTGTCCCCAAATGCAGCCAGTTTCCCCCCAAATACAGCCAGTTTGTCCCCAAATGCAGCCAGTTTCCCCCCAAATGCAGCCAGTTTGTCCCCAAATGCAGCCAGTTTGTCCCCAAATGCAGCCAGTTTCCCCCCAAATGCAGCCAGTTTCCCCCCAAATGCAGCCAGTTTGTCCCCAAATGCAGCCAGTTTGTCCCCAAATGCAGCCAGTGTGTCCCCAAATGCAGCCAGTTTGTCCCCAAATGCAGCCAGTTTCCCCCCAAATACAGCCAGTTTGTCCCCAAATGCAGCCAGTTTGTCCCCAAATGCAGCCAGTTTCCCCCCAAATGCAGCCAGTTTGTCCCCAAATGCAGCCAGTTTGTCCCCAAATGCAGCCAGTGTGTCCCCAAATGCAGCCAGTTTGTCCCCAAATGCAGCCAGTTTCCCCCCAAATGCAGCCAGTTTCCCCCCAAATGCAGCCAGTTTGTCCCCAAATGCAGCCAGTTTCCCCCCAAATGCAGCCAGTTTGTCCCCAAATGCAACCAGTTTGTCCCCAAATACAGCCAGTTTGTCCCCAAATGCAGCCAGTTTCCCCCCAGCCCTGCACTTACCTTCCTCGGGTCAGCGCCGTCCTCCTCCACGCTCCCTCGTGTCTTCTTCCGTCCTCAATGTCTTCTCATGGCCTCAATGTCGCTTCAGCCAATCAGGTTACCGGTAACCAGACCCGGTGAACCTGATTGGCTGAGAGGCGTGTCAGTATTAACCAAGGAACGCACCCCCCGTGCGTCCTCTGGTTAACTATTTGGAAGCCGATTACAGCCCACAGGCTGTAATCGGGAAGCCTATCAGAGCCGCTGGCTCTGATAGGCACTTCCAAAAACCAACCAGCCTCTGTTATTCAGATGGCCGGCGCTCGCCAGGGAGCCGGCCATCTGAATAGTGGGCGGCAGCGGTAGCGGCGACAATACATACATTCATGCAATGCATGAATGTATGTATTGTTGACGGTTCAGGGGAGAGAGGGGGCGGCGCTCCTGCGCCCACTATGGACGCACCGCCACTGCTCCATCGGACAATTGTTAGGAAAAGGGAAGTAACCGCTACAGGTGGATATGCTTTGGTGATCAGCCTCCTCTCAAAGACCAAGGGTGCTGGCAATGCCTACAGCAAAGAACAAAGGGATGTTTGGACAGCTGCACTCCAGAAAAATTATTTCTTTGGTTGCCTTTATTTGTAAAAATAGGCTAAAAAACACTACAAGCCACAGCAAGAAAATAGGACACACAGCTGACACGTTTCGCACTAGTTCTTAGTAAGTACTAGTGCGAAACGTGTCAGTTGTTTCCTATTTTCTTGCTGTGGCTTGTAGTGTTTTTTATCCTATTTTTACAAATAAAGGCAACCAAAGAAATTATTTTTCTGGAGTGCGGCTGTCCAAACATCCTTTCGTTCTTTATCGGACAATTGTTGTCGGAATTTCCGACAACAAATGTTGGCTGTGCATGCTCTCAAATTGTCCGACAACAAATGTGTTTCGTCTGATTATTCGATCGTGTGTACACAAGTCCGTCGGACTAAAATCCGAAGTACAAACACGCATGCTCCGAACCAATGCTAACCATCAGACAACATTAGCAGAGGTTGCCCAAAGGGTGGCGCTAAAGAGCAGAAAAACCACGTAGTTTTGTGAATGTTGGATGAAAAAGTTCTGCCGTCTGTATGCAGAACAAGTTCACGGCCAACGCCCTTCGGATGGAAGTCCGATCGTGTGTACGAGGCTTTAGGGAGGATCTGGGTCCATATTAAAATTATTTCATAAGTAGGCCGAGCATGGGGGGCCCAAAACGTTTGTGTATGATGGCATCCCTATATTGAGTAGTCCCTCTGAAGCTGGAGGTTGGCCAGCTACGGTGTTGGGCGGCCATGTGCCAAAGCAGTACCATTGGTATGATGGCATCCCTTTAAATGAGTGTCTGTTTGCCAATGATTCTTGTTGTTGGGTTGGATGGAGAGCCATACAGCAACTACAGGTGCCAGGGTGTGACAGTGCATGTTGGGGCTTGTAGTTGCTCTGAAGCTGGAGGTTGGCCCATCTATGGTGTGGGGCAACCATGCGCCGGTACGATGACATCCTTTTAAATGAGTGTTTGTGTGCAAATGACTCTTGTTGGGTTAAATGGGCAGCCGTAGAGCAACTACAGGTGCCAGGGTATGACAGTGCATGCTGGGGGTTGTAGTTCCTCTGAAGCTGGAGGTCAGCCAGCTATGGTGTTTTGATGGCCATGTGCCAAAGCAGTACCATTGGTATTATGGCATCCCTTTAAACGAGTGTCTGTGTGCAAATGACTCTTTTGTTGTTGGGTTAAACGAGAGCCATAGAGCGACTACAGATGCCCGGGTGTGACACAGTGCATGCCGGGGCTGAAGGTAAGCCAGCTACAGTTTTTTGGTGGCCATTTCCCGAGGTGGTACCATTGGTACAATGGCATCCGGTTTAATGAGTGTGTGCAAATGACTCTTGTTGTTGAGTTAAATGTTGAGCCCAAGAGCAACGACAGATGGCAGGGTGTGACAGTGCATGCTGGGGCTGGTAGTCCCTCTGAAGCTGGAGGTCTGCCAGCTGTGGTGTTGGGTGGCCGTATGCTGCGGCCATGCCTTCAGTACGATGGTATTATTTTTAATGAGTGTGTGCAAGTGATTCATGTTGTTGGGTTACATGGAGAGCCATAGAGCAACTACAGGTGCCAGGGTGTGACAGTGCATGCTGGGGGTTGTGGTTCCTCTTAAGCTAGAAATTGGCTAGCTACTGTGTTGGGTGGGCCATGCGCTGAGGTGGTACCATTGGTATGATGGCATCCCTTTTAATGAGTGTCTGTGTGCAAATGGGTTAAATGGAGAGCCATAGAGCAACTACAGGTGCCAGGGTGTGACAACGTATGCCGGTGCTCTGAAGCTGGAGATCTGCCAGCTGCAGTGTTGGGTGGCCATGTGCCAAGGCAGTAGCATTGGTACGATGCCATCCCTTTTAATGAGTTTTTGATTATTATTTTTTGTGGCTAATATGAAAGTATGAGAGTTCTGTTCATGGAGTGCAATTTTGATGCGACTTTAATGCTAATTGAGTGTCAGCGAGTGTAAAGTCGCATGAAAGTCACACTTCATGAACAGAACTGTCAAACTTTCCTTTTAGCCCAAAAAAAACAAAAAAACAAAGCGCATAAAAAAACGCTTTAAAAATACATGATCAATGCACCGCCAAAAACGCATTAACCGCAACCTGCATAAATGTGAACCTAGCCTTAGTGCATTGGGGCGCCTTTGAAAATGAATAGCCCCACAACGCATATAACATCCATTACTGTTATATTGCAACACAAAGATATAAATGGGACCCAATACATCGTGGCTGCTATAAAAAATATATATATATATTAGTTTTGAACTTTTAAAACATTTAACTTGTGCCCGTTTCACCTCTAAAATATGTAAAGCAGCAGGAGAGATGTAAAAAAAATCATCGGCGTTTGACAGATCAGAGAGCCAATAATGAGTGCACATTCCTAGCCCAAATCTGCAGTTTATTTTCTGGGTGGGGATCTCATTTTTCAGGAAATGGACCAAACCCAACGTAAAAAAAAAAAAGCGTTTCCCCCCTTCTTCTGCCATTCCACCATTCATTGTGTGACCCAGATGAGGCTGAGGACTATTTAGCAGCATATCCCGGCCCAGCAGAGGTTGGATTTCACGGGAGCTGCCAGTGTTTGTCTAACCTCAGCCATAGCCAAACACGGCCCAGCTGCAGAGAGGAGGCAAAGGGCAGACTATTAGTAACTTAACAATTTCAGGCCTGTCACTCCGAAATACCAGGTGAACCTTAAAAGGGGATTTCTTGAGAGGCGCCTCTGTCTTCCCTGCATACCTTAATTGTTTCAGCCTGTAAACGAAATGACTGAATCAACTCCTGGAGCTCCAGGATTTCCAGGCTTCCTCGCGAAAAGATACATTTCCAAAAGGACAGTGACGCATAGTACCCAGAATTTATCCTTCACTGGTCTGATAGATATATATTACCGCACATTGATTGCTGCAGCCTATCCATTCACAAGAGACCGGGGACATCACTGAGAATGCAGCCTATCCATTCACTAGAGACCGGTGACATCACTGAGAATGCAGCCTATCCATTCACTAGAGACCAGTGACATCACTGAGAATGCAGCCTATCCATTCACTAGAGACCGGTGACATCACTGAGAATGCAGCCTATCCATTCAGTAGAGACCGGTGACATCACTGAGAATGCAGCCTATCCATTCACTAGAGACCAGTGACATCACTGAGAATGCAGCCTATCCATTCACTAGAGACCGGTGACATCACTGGGAATGCAGCCTATCCATTCAGTAGAGACCAGTGACATCACTGAGAATGCAGTCTATCCATTCACTAGAGACCAGTGACATCACTGGGAATGCAGCCTATCCATTCACTAGAGACCAGTGACATCACTGAGAATGCAGTCTATCCATTCACTAGAGACCGGTGACATCACTGAGAATGCAGCCTATCCATTCACTAGACTGGTGACATCACTGAGAATGCAGCCTATCCATTCACTAGAGACCGGTGACATCACTGAGAATGCAGCCTATCCATTCACTAGAGACCGGTGACATCACTGGGAATGCAGCCTATCCATTCACTAGAGACCGGTGACATCACTGGGAATGCAGCCTATCCATTCACTAGAGACCAGTGACATCACTGAGAATGCAGTCTATCCATTCACTAGAGACTGGTGACATCACTGAGAATGCAGCCTATCCATTCACTAGACTGGTGACATCACTGAAAATGCAGCCTATCCATTCACTAGAGACCGGTGACATCACTGAGAATGCAGCCTATGCATTCACTAGAGACCGGTGACCTCACTGAGAATGCAGCCTATCCATTCACTAGAGACCGGTGACATCACCGAGAATGCAGCCTATCCATTCACTAGAGACCAGTGACATCACTGGGAATGCAGCCTATCCATTCACTAGAGACCGGTGACATCACTGAGAATGCAGCCTATCCATTCACTAGAGACCGGTGACATCACTGAGAATGCAGCCTATCCATTCAGTAGAGACCGGCGACATCACTGAGAATGCAGCCTATCCACTCACTAGAGACCGGTGATATCAGAAAATAAATAGGGACTGCTGATATTACATACTAATAATGCAAAGCTTATGATGTCTCTATGTGTTACTTAATCAGTGATCTGATTGTGATATGACTGATTACATTGTAGGAAATACAGTAAAACATTGGATTGCGAGCATAATTCGTTTCGGAAACATGCTTGTAAACCAAAGCACTTGTATATCAAAGCAAATTTCTCTATAAGAAATAATGGAAACTCAAATGATTCGTTCCACAACCATTTATTCATAAAATCCTTCAGTTTATAGTCCATATAAAAAGATTATAGCAATGTGATAGGTTGTGTAACCATAAATTGTCCATCCACAAATGGAAGCCTCCACAAGGGGATTAGAAGCAAAATCCAGCAGGAGCTACAGAGTATAAAAGAGAAGAGAGGCGCCTCTAAGTGTAGCAATATGTTGCTAGATGTTGCACCTTCATTAAATGTAAACATATTGCTACACTTAGAGGCGCCTCTCTTCTCTTTTATGCTCAGTTGTGACATGACGCTACTCTTATATCAAGACATCGCTTGTATATCAAGTTAAAATTTATGAAAAAATTTTGCTTGTCTTGCAAAACGTTCTCAAACCAAGTTACTCTCAAACCAAGGTTTTACTGTATAAGAATTCATTCAGTAAAGCAATACACAGAGCAAAGGGTTAATTTCAAAATACAGTGACCACAGCAACCAATCAGAATCCACCTTCAACTCGTCGGACCTTGATAAAGCAAATTCCGATTAGCTGCTGTTGGTTACCAGTCAGCGCCTTTTTTTTCTGTGTTGTATTCTTCGGAATAAAGTTGATCACGCGGTCCATATGTTTTTCATAATATTTACAGGAATATAATGAGAACGTAAATCCAGCCATAAATAAAGCCTAAGAAAACACAAAGTCTCATAAAACCCCAAACAAAAAAAGTCATAAAGTGAGTGTTGTAGATGACCCCGGAGGGATGTGTGACCCCCCCGCTGTGCGCTGTCCCCAGCTGACACTGCGAGTTGTCGGGAGTCGCAGGAAATTAGGTGGAGGTGGCTGGAAAGTGGACGGCTCACACTCCTATTCCGCTGCAGCCGTATCTCTGCCCCCGATATGTAAAAGTCGTCTATTTCACATCCTGCTGACGGATCTCTTTATTGGGTATTCAGGAAATCGCGGCCAAATATCTCTTCCTACCATTTCTGTGAACCTTTTGTGTCACCAGGGATGGATGCTGGAGAATAGCAAATGTAATCGTAGTGGAAGCTTCGGCTTCATTCTGGAAGTGCTCAGCAGGCAGGGGCTCTGGGACTACAAATCCCAGCAAGGAGTCATCACCAGTTCCGTTACAGATAGGAGAACCACACCTCTGATCTAATTCTCATTTTTTGGATTGACTGTGAAGAAGCTTTATGTGGACTTTTCCAAATATGTAAGAGTCTGACCGACGATTGTTTTTAACTTTGTATCTTAAAGTTTATCTTTCGTTTTTTGGTTAGCGTTGAAGAGATAGAAGCTCCTTCAAGTTTCTTTTTTTTTTTTTGCTAATAAATAATTATAGTACCAACTTACAAGCTAATTGTCCAGAATAAAAAATACTCCAAGGAAGGCCATGCAATAAATTAATTGTGTTTTGGGGGCCAAAACTCACCCCCGTTTATTAGAGCATAAGGGAAAAAAAGGAGAAAGGCCATGCAATAAATCTAACATGTTTTGAGGGCCAAAACTCACCCCCTTAATTAGGGCTTGAGGAAAGAAAGGAGGAAGGCCATGCAATAAATCCAACACGTTTTGGGGGCCAAAACTCACCCCTTTCATTAGGGCTTGAGGAAAGAAAGGAGGAAGACCATGCAATAAATCCAACACGTTTTGGGGGCCAAAACACACCCCCTTCATTAGGGCTTGAGGAACGAAAGGAGGAAGGCCATGCTATAAATCTAACACATTTTGGGGGCCAAAACTCACCCCCTTTATTAGGGCTTGAGGAAAGAAAGGAGAAAGACCATGCAATAAATCCAACATGTTTTGGGGACCAAAATTCACCCCCTTCATTAGGGCTTGAGGAAAGAAAGGAGGAAGGCCATGCAATAAATCCAACACGTTTTGGGGGCCAAAACTCACCCCTTTCATTAGGGCTTGAGGAAAGAAAGGAGGCAGGCCTCGTAATAAATCCAACACGTTTTGGGGGCCAAAACTCACCCCCTTCATTAGGGCTTGAGGAAAGAAAGGAGGAAGACCATGCAATAAATCCAACACGTTTTGGGGGCCAAAACTCACCCCCTTCATTAGGGCTTGAGGAAAGGAAGGAGAAAGGCCATGCAATAAATCCAACACGTTTTGGGGGCCAAAACTCACCCCCTTCATTAGGGCTTGAGGAAAGGAAGGAGAAAGGCCATGCAATAAATCCAACACGTTTTGGGGGCCAAAACTCACCCCCTTCATTAGGGCTTGAGGAAAGGAAGGAGGAAGGCCATGCAATAAATCCAACACATTTTGAGGGCCAAAACTCACCTCCTTTATTAGGGATTGAGGAAAAGGAGGAGGAAGGTCATGCAATAAATCCAACACGTTTTGAGGGCCAAAACTCACCCCCTTCATTAGAGCTTGAGGAAAGGAAGGAGGAAGGCCATGCAATAAATCCAACATGTTTTGGGGGCCAAAACTCACCCCTTTCATTAGGGATTGTGGAAAGAAAGGAGGAGGGCCATGCAATAAATCCAACACGTTTTTGGGGCCAAAACTCACCCCTTTCATTAGGGCTTGAGGAAAGTAAGGAGGAAGGCCATGCAATAAATCCAACACGTTTTGGGGGCCAAAACTCACCCCCTTCATAAGGGCATTAGTGAGACCACCAAGTCTACCCAGACTTTTACCATAAGTAGTAGTCTTCTTTAAGAGGAGGACCTGCACTGAATTATCTCAGGTTCTCCATCCCTTCCAAAGACAAATTCCGTGGTTGGAATTATGACAGCCACATTCTGCTGGAAGCGGGACAAGGCAGAATTTTCGGTTCGCGGAGGGATTGGTGTGGGACCTCCATCCAGTACATCTCTGTGCTGGAGCAGTGAGCTACGCGGCTCTAATTACAACACATTAAAATTCCACCCAATTCTAAAGTTTCAGTGCTGGGTGAAAATCGCCTCTCACCTTTTTTTGAGGCTGTCTAGGTTTCTAAACAAATTTTTTAATGTTACTCGATACCATTTCAATCACAGCATATTGCAAGTTCTCAATTTTCGGGACATTGTTTGGCACTCATATAAAAAAAATTAAAAAATGTGCATTTCTTTAGACTTTAAAAAGCTATTCTTGGCTGACCAAATTGTATCTTTTTTTTATCTTCCAGGTCTTTTTCGTCTCTGACCTTTTCAAGCCATCAAAGAAGAGCTGCCCACCACCCCCAGTAAAGAAGGACACTCTGTCACCTGTGGACATTATCGACAGAAATATCGTATAAACAACCACAAAACAAAAACAAAAAAAGATCGTGAACATAACTTCTGACGGTGAATTCAACTACCTGCTGCTTTCAAATCTCATCAGACAGTAGAATGTAGGGAAAGACTGTATACCCAACCAAAAAAAGAAAAAAAAAAAGTAACAAATTTTTTTTTTGTCTGCTATGAGGCCTTTTCGATTGCAACGGCGCATAACGTGGGTGTTTACCGACTAACAGAAAGCCAAGCAACGGCGGAACATGGAGTTGGAATTCCGGATGTAGAACCGATCATTATCTGTTCATGTTTTAATGAACAATTATCCTGTTCATAAATTTATGAACGTTAAACTTTTCTTTTCTTTCTTTTTTTTTTTTTTTTTTTTTTTAAAAAAAAAAAGGGAGTCAACTAGATCTACTAAGCTCATAGAGAAGCCCACAAGTAACGATAGCACTAAGATTTTTTTATTTTTATTTTTTTTAACTAGATATAGCACTGACCATCGGGCCCAGGTCCCGAGAGTCACTGTGTCTGTTGTACCTGTGTGGTTCAAGAGAGGTTGACAACACCAGAGGGATCTCTGTGTGCAAAGATCTGTACATACCTATATATAAGGGAATTTTTTTTTTGCATAATTCACCAGTAATTTAAAAAAAAAAAAAAAAATCTGAATCAGGCATTCACACTAAGGATAGCCTAGTTGGCACCCTTTCTTCTGTGTATCCTACTTAAGGCCACCAGAATAAAAAAAAAAGACTTTGCCGAAATTTCGCCCAACGCAGCCCTTCTTCAAAGTTCTCTTGCGCATGGAGAAGATTCCTGTTGGAAGACTGTCAAAGAGTTCTGTGTCTTGCTTGAGACTTTTTTTTTTTTAAGCACTAGTAACTTTGGGGTGGATACCCAAACGTTCGATATTTCATAGCAGTTTCAAGAGGTACCGCGGGACGGTCCTCACTCAAAAAAAATCCCAACTCATTCTGTCCAGTTGCCAATTTTTCGTCTGGAGCGAGGTCCTTAAAGCCATTGCATTTCACAACACTTAGCATTAGAAGTCTACATAAAAAAAATAAAAAAATAAAAACTCTTGGGCCTAGGTCGCAAGGCCACCATTGTGGAATAACGCGCAGCAATCTACCATAATACAACAACTACGACAATCGTCAAGTTAGACCGGTCGGACTAATGACGGTGTGCTGTGGGTTACGGCACTTTAGCAACGCAAAAAGTTCCAAGCGTTCAGTCCATCGGAGGCAAGAGAAAAGAAAATCTGAGGCATTCGATAAAAACCTGTGAAAAAAAAAGGTTACACCGAAAGGGACGATATTATTAACAAATAAATATATGAATCTCTCATTTGCACATCCATACTACATAAGCATCCGTCCTATCATTTCAACTATAGCAAGCTATGATTTTTTTTTATTTTATATTATATATTATATAAATAATGTATAAAACATTAAAAATTAACAATGTAAAATATTATTTCTGAAAAAAAACAAAAACTTATGTTTAGATATATCCACTATGATCATTAACTGTGTCTTGACCTGTGTCCTTTTTGCTGCTTTTAAATAAAAAGCAACAAAATTTTAATTTTTGTATAGTCAACTAAAATATTTTTAGATCTGTGGTAGTAATTTCACTATTAATAAACTACAACTAGAGGCAATTGTATAAAAAAATAAAAAAAAATGAAATAAATTGTCAGTATTTTTGTATTGTTTCATATTGTAAAGAGAAAAAAACAAAAAAAACAAACAAACAAACAAAAAAAAGAATATTATTCAGATACTTTTGTAGAATACAAAAATCAAATGTTTTTGCAGAAATGGCTGTACAAAAATGCTTTTTAAATAAAAAGCTCATAATGGTTCAGTATTATTTTGTGTTTTATGTATTGGTGTATGCTTTGGGTGACTTATATTCCAAACCGATCTGCCTCAGACCTCCTGCAATGAGTAAAGAAAAAAGATGGCAAATGTGCTATTAGAATTTCATTTTAAATGGTTTGTAATGTAATGAGATTTGTACAAATTTTTTCACAAATTTTATACAGACTTTCGTTAAAAAATTACAAGTTTATAGCCGACCTAAAGCAGAACTTTACCAATATCAACTTAATAAAAAATGATGTTCTTTAGCAAGGAACGGACAATCCACATTAACCTCTTGCAGACCGCCTACCGCAGATTTACTGTGGCAGAGTGGCCCCGTTGCGCTGGATCACGTACATGTACGTGATCCATTATTTCTGGGTAGGGGGCACCACCCCGGCTATGGTATCGTTTGCTACAGCACAAGCCAATTAGCGGGGTCCCGGCCAGTGACTTATGGATGGAACCCGCTGATCAACTGATAGAAGAGAGCTCTGTGTTGGTAAACAACACAGAGCTCTCTACAGTCAGCAGGGTGTAAAAAGCGGCACATCGCTCAGTTAAAACAGTACACAATGTTAGGCACACGGTTAACCCTTTAATTGCCCCTAAATGTTAACTGCTTCCCACCCAGTGTCATTAGTACAGTGACAGTGTATATTATTAGCACTGATCACTGTATTAGTGTCACTGGTGATGTCAGTGGCAGTTAGTCAGTTCCCACCCAGTATCAGTTAGTGTCAGTTTGTCCGCCGCACTATCGCAGTCACCGCCATTACCAGTATTAAAAAATAAATAAATACATGAATAAAAATGACAGTATATATCCCATCATTTGTAGCCAGTATATTTCAATTTTTTTTTTACCAAAGAGTACTAATGTAACAGAATACATTTTGGCCAAAATTGATGAAGAAATGTGATTTTTTATTTATTCTTTGTTAATATACCGTATATACTCGAGTATAAGCCGAGGTACCTACTTTTACAAAAAAAACTGGGAAAACTTATTGACTCGAGTATAAGCCGAGGGGAGGAAATGTGCCCATTGCCCTACCCTACTGTGCCCATTGCCATCTCACTCTGCCACCTCACTGCCCATTGTCACCTCACTGCCCATTGTCGCCTCACTGTGCCCCTTTACTGTGCCCACTGCCATCTCACTGTGCCACCTCACTGCCCATTGTCACCTCACTGTGCCCCCTTACTGTATCCATTGCAGCCTCCCTGTGCCCGAGTCAGTGTACCTGGAAATCTTGTAATTTCGCGGCCGGCGTCCATTGTTCAAATCTCGCGCCGTTCTCCCTGTCCCTTCCGTGATAGGCGTTTCCAGCAAACACTGTGTTGAGTGTTTGCGCCTATCACGGAGGTCCTCTCATTCTCCGACTCCATTTCCCAGCAGGCACTGTGTTCAGTGCTCCGCCAATCACGGACGTCGGACAAGAGGACCTCCGTGATAGGCGCAAACACTCAACACAGTGTTTGCTGGAAACGCCTATCGCGGAAGGGACAGGGAGAACAGCGTGAGATTTGAACAATGGACGCCGGCCGCAGAATTTCACGATTTTCAGGTACTGACTCAAGTATAAGCCGAGGGGTATACTTTCAGCCCTAAAAAAAGGGCTGAAAAACTCGGCTTATACTAGAGTATATACGGTAATAAAAAATAAAAAACCCAGTGGTGATCAAATGCCACCAAAAGAAAGCTCTATTTGTATTAAAAAAATTATATAAATTGAATTTGGGTACCTGCGTTGCATGACCACGCAATTACCAGGTAAAGTAGCGCAGTGCTGAATAGCAAAAAATGGCCTGGCCATAAAGGGGGTAAAATCTTTCAGAACTGAAGTGGTTAATAATTATATTACCAAAATTAGTGTGTGCTGTAAATTGCCTCCTGCATTACTCCTGTTTCTTCCTGCTGGAGGCTGCCATTTTGCTGAAGCCCAGAACCCCAAGCAGCAGTAAATCTTTGGGCTGTCAGCATGTAGGCTGTTGGGGGGAGGGGAGGGGGGCAGGTGGTAGGCACCCTAGAGGGAAGAAACGACACACACAGTGATTAAAGTTGCAGGAAATTAATTGTCAAAAACATTCCAACAAACAGTGACAGAGTCTATACAGTGGCTTAGAACAGGCAGCAACACTCTGAAGGTTAAACAGGACTTGCAGAAAGCAATGCGCAGAGATTGACAGTGCCTGGTGCAGGGGGCGGCTGGAAAGCAGTATACAGCAAAGGACTTGCAGGTTCCCCTTTAGAAGCACTGACAACAGTCCCTATGCTGTCCCTACTCCTCTGGAACCTCTCCCTACGCTAAGCACACTCTCCCTATCAAGTGGGTTCCTGTCCCTGACCTGACCACATGCAAAATGTGCGCCAACTGGAGTGACCCCTCTAGTGATATAAAGATCTATATAGAGGAATCAGGACCTCTTTCCTCCTGCTGGTGACCTCTCTAGTGATATAAAGATCTATATAGAGGAATCAGGACCTCCTTCCTCCTGCTGGTGACCCCTCTAGTGATATAAAGACCTATATAGAGGAATCGGGACCTCCTTCCTCCTGCTGGTGACCCCTCTAGTGATATAAAGATCTATATAGAGGAATCAGGACCTCCTTCCTCCTGCTGTGACCCCTCTAGTAATATAAAGATCTATATAGAGGAATCAGGACCCCCTTCCTCCTGCTGGTGACCCCTCTAGTGATATAAAGATCTATATAGAGGAATCGGGACCTCCTTCCTCCCACTGGTGACCCTTCTAGTGATATAAAGATCTATATACAGGAATCTGGACCTCCTTCCTCCTGCTGGTGACCCCTCTAGTGATATAAAGATCTATATAGAGGAATCAGGACCTCCTTCCTCCTGCTGGTGACCCCTCTAGTGATATAAAGATCTATATAGAGAAATCAGGACCTCCTTCCTCCCACTGGTGACCCTTCTAGTGATATAAAGATCTATATAGAGGAATCAGGACCTCCTTCCTCCTGCTGGTGACTCATCTAGCATAGCTCCCAACTGTCCCTGATTTCGAGGGACTGTCCCTGATTTGGAGCAATGTCCCTCTGTCCCTCTTTCCTCCTCATTTGTCCCTCATTTTGGTCTGATCTATATAATTGTATATAAAATGCGCTTTTTATTTATCAAAAAGTGTTTTCCAGCACTAAACTTTTCATCTGATTTCTAAATTGCTGCATTTGTTCATTTCAAAAGCCAATATAAAGGAATAGTAAAGGTGAAAGAAGCACTTGTGGGTTTAACCAATCTTGTTTTTTTTGTACAATTCTCCTTTAAGGGGGCGTGGCAAGGGGTGTGTACTATGCCTGCATACTTTAGGTGATAGGTGTCCCTCATTCCCATCTCAAAAAGTTGGGAGGTGTGCTCTAGTGCAGGGGTACTGAATTAAAATTCAAGGAGGTCCGGTCGCCAAAATTTTCTTTGGGCCGAGGTCCGAACCTCAAGTCTGTGCCATCACTCAAAAAGATTGTAGTCACTGTATGTCTATCAAAACATGAGAAATGTACAATTTCCTTAGCATTTCAACAATCTTTATTGTCACGTTTCAGTTACAACATTAAACATGTGGACAGTTAGAACTAGCATAGCTTTACATTTGCTCTTGTCTTTGTATGGAAAACAAACTACTATTTTTAACAAAAATATGGAAATAAATCAATAACTCTTTAATAAAACATAAAAAGCACATCCATTTTTCAAGTAATAGAAATAAGCACCTTCTGACTTAAACTAAAGGTGTCAATTTCAAAAAGTGCACACATTCTCCTCAGTTTTACCATGCAAAAAACCTTCCCTGTCTAGTGAGAAAAATGGGCTTTTGCTTGTCCTGCCAGTAGTTTGAATCTTGGCGTAAATTGAGTTACTGCCATTCTCATGCACATATGTAGGTGCTCATTGGTGAGCCTGGAACGATACTTTGTTTTAATAATGTTCATAGTGGAGAAAGCTGACTCACAGCTGTATGTAGATCCAAACATGGTCAAGGTGTGTAGTGCTACCTTGGTTAGACAAGGGAAATCAGTCCCAGGAACAGTCTGTAGCCAGAAGTTAGCAGAATCAGTTCCTCCAAAGTGCTCTCTTAGTGCAACATTTGTTTGCAGGTCAATCATCTCTGTCTGTAGAGATCCCTCATGTGCCCACTTGAAGGTCTGTGTCACCTCCTTTGAAAACACTCTGACATCTTTAATAAGGAATGGATTGTGGATAAACAGGAGGATCTGCTGTCCAAGACTGAAGCCATCAAACCTTTTACTGAAGTTTCCAATGAGTTTATTTATGAAGTCAACAAAAGGAGAAACATCTCTCTTTCCTTCAATCTGTTCTTTCACCTTTGTGAAATGCAAGCACTCTCCTTGCAGATCTTCCTTGAACAAATCCAGTTTTCTCTGGAAGGAGCGGACAGCGGTCATCAAATCACAGATGGAATTGTTCTTGCCCTGGAGCTTTAAATTGAGTTCATTAAGGTGTGATGTTATGTCCACTAGGAAAGCGATATTATCCATTGTGCTCTCATCTTGTAAAAACAGTGAAAATGGTCTTGCTTTCTGACTTTTGAGTTGCACTAAGAAAGCCGCTACTTCTGTTCAAATGGACCAAAAGCATTCCAATACATTGCCTTTACTCAGCCATCTAACATTGTTGTGAAGTAAAAGGTCATTTGCATTTGCCTCAACTTCTTTAAGAAACTCTCTTAGTAAACGATGTTGATGGGATGAGGATACTCTGAGGAAATTGATGAGTTTCATCATCGTGTCCACGATTTCTGCAAACCGATCTGATAGAATGGCACACAGGACGGTCTGGTGAATGATGCAGTGGTAAGAAATAAGGTCAGGGTTGTCCTCTTTCAGTCGTGCCACGGCTCCTCTCTCCTTTCCTACCATGGCAGGGGCACCATCTGTGGTAACCGAGACCACTTTTTTCAGATCTATCTTCCTCTTTCTCAAAATCTCCTTAAAGCGGAGGTTCCGCGGTCCATCTTTTTTTTTTTTTTTTAGTCCATTCAATTTGGATAGAGATTACAATGTAGTACTCACTCGTCTGGCGTTTTTATTCATCCCCCGCCCGTTTTCTTTAAAAATAAATACTTTAATACAGTGATCCATAGCTTTTCCATTTTGCTTGTGGGCATCCTGAAGCCCACAAGCATGGACTTCCGGGTAGCGGTGAATGCGCGCCTCTCCGCATTCACCGCTCTATCTCGCGCACGAGCAGCGCCGTCAACATTTCCTGTCCTAGCCAATCAGCTGTGCAGGTAATGTCCGCCCTCGTCACGTGACCGGGTAGTTGAGTCACGTGACGAGTGAAATCTCGAGAGATTTCGCTGGAACGCATCTCCTGGGAAGCATGACAGATTGCTCCCAGGAGACATTGCGCAGACCTCCCATGACACACAGCGCGGCCGGGGAAACTTAATACACGCCTACTCCCGCGGGAGGAAAAGACGGAAGTGCCAAATTGTACAGCTGATTCACCTTTATTAGAGCCGAACAAAAAAAAAAAGGTTAGTGATATGTGTATGTAAATTATGCAGGGAGATTGTTAATGTAAAGTTAAAATTTAGGGCGAACCTCCGCTTTAATGGCCTCATATATGTCTTGTCCTCTTGTGTGTGTCTCAAGTGGTGTTACACCTAACAGGTCCTCACAGAGTTCTTTTGTTTCTTTGTGCAAAAATCTTACATACACCAAAAGCTGGGCATTATCAGTTATATCTGTTGATTCATCAATGGCTAAAGAAATGCATGCTGCACTCTGAATAGCTGCATCAAGTTGTGCCAACACATCCTCTGGTAATATTTCAGTCTTTTTAGTTGCTGTTGACGCTGACAGTGGGATCTGGTTGTTTTTTCCACACAGCTCATCTTTTTGTTTACCCTCGAGTAAAGTTTCAGCAACAGCATTCAAACACTCCTTTACAAATGTACCATCGGTAAATGGTCTTTTGTGTTGCCCCAAAATCCATGCTACTTTAAGTGAGCATTCATTTGCACGCTGCTGGGCTGTAAATGAATGTGAGAGGACTTTGGTGGATCTATCATACTGGGCTTTCAGTTCCATAATTTTACGTGCCCTCACCTCGGAATGCTGTGGATATGTTTGCGCAAAAGAACTGTGTTTTGTTTCGTAGTGACGCTTCACATTGCTACTTTTTATTAACGCCACGGTTTCGCAACAAATGAGACAAATTGGTTTTAAACTTCCCATGGGAAGAATGAACATATATTGGTCTGTCCATTCATCTTTGAAGACTCGGTTTTCAGCATCTACCTTCCTTTTCTTGGCACAAGCCATGCTCTCTGGTGCTTTTCCTACGCTTTCCTCCACACACTTTGGTAATACTCTGTAAATGTAAATGTCCCTATTGGTGTTCCCCCTTACATCAGTTGCCCCTATCAGAGTAATTCATTACATTGGGTGCCCCATCAGACTAACCCCAAAAATCAGTTGCCAACATCAGAGTACTCCCTTACATCAGGTATTCATGTCAGAGTGCCCACTTACATCAGGTTTCTGCAATGGAAGGCCCCCTTACAGCTGGTTACTCCCATCAGTGTTCCCCCTTATATCATCTGACCCATTATATATAAGGTTCCCCCTCAGTGCCCCCCTTACATAGCGTGTCCTCATCAGAGTGCCCCCTTACATTGGGTGTCACCATAAGTGTGCCTCCTTACATCAGGTGTCCCCACCACATCAGGTGTCCCCACCACATCAGGTATCCCCACCACATCAGGTGTGCCCATCAGAGTGCACTTTAAATTAGGTTTGTTCATCAGAGTTCCCCTTTACATCAGGTGTCCCCATCACAGCGCTCCTTTACCTCAGATGTCCCCATCACAGCGCTCCTTTACCTCAGATGTCCCCATCACAGCGCTCCTTTACCTCAGATGTCCCCATCACAGCGCTCCTTTACCTCAGATGTCCCCATCACAGCGCTCCTTTACCTCAGATGTCCCCATCATAGCGCTCCTTTACCTCAGATGTCCCCATCACAGCGCTCCTTTACCTCAGATGTCCCCATCACAGCGCTCCTTTACCTCAGATGTCCCCATCACAGCGCTCCTTTACCTCAGATGTCCCCATCACAGCACTCCTTTACCTCAGATGTCCCCATCACAGTGCCCCTTTAAATCAGGGATCCCCATTACAGCACTCATTTACATCAGGTGTCCCCATCACAGCACCCCTTTACCTCAGGGATCCCCATTACAGCACTCATTTACATCAGGTGTGCCCATCACAGCGCCCCTTTACATCAGATGTCCCCATCACAGCGCTCCTTTACCTCAGATGTCCCCATCACAGCGCTCCTTTACCTCAGATGTCCCCATCACAGCGCTCCTTTACCACAGATGTCCCCATCACAGCGCTCCTTTACCTCAGATGTCCCCATCACAGCGCTCCTTTACCTCAGATGTCCCCATCACAGCGCTCCTTTACCTCAGATGTCCCCATCACAGCGCTCCTTTACCTCAGATGTCCCCATCACAGCACTCCTTTACCTCAGATGTCCCCATCACAGCGCTCCTTTACCTCAGATGTCCCCATCACAGTGCCCCTTTAAATCAGGGATCCCCATTACAACACTCATTTACATCAGGTGTCCCCATCACAGCGCCCCTTTACCTCAGATGTCCCCATCACAGTGCCCCTTTAAATCAGGGATCCCCATTACAACACTCATTTACATCAGGTGTCCCCATCACAGCGCCCCTTTACCTCAGGGATCCCCATTACAGCACTCATTTACATCAGGTGTGCCCATCACAGCGCCCCTTTACATCAGATGTCCCCATCACAGCGCTCCTTTACCTCAGATGTCCCCATCACAGCACTCCTTTACCTCAGATGTCCCCATCACAGCGCTCCTTTACCTCAGATGTCCCCATCACAGCACTCCTTTACCTCAGATGTCCCCATCACAGCGCTCCTTTAAATCAGGTGTCCCCATCACAGCGCCCCTTTACATCAGGGGTCCCCATCACAGCGCCCCTTTACATCAGGGGTCCCCATCACAGCGCCCCTTTACATCAGGTGTCCCCATCACAGTGCCCCTTTAAATCAGGGATCCCCATTACAGCACTCATTTACATCAGGTGTCCCCATCACAGCGCCCCTTTACATCAGGGATCCCCATTACAGCACTCATTTACATCAGGTGTGCCCATCACAGCGCCCCTTTACATCAGATGTCCCCATCACAGCGCCCCTTTACATCAGATGTCCCCATCATAGCGCCCCTTTACATCAGGGGTCCCCATCACAGCGCCCCTTTACATCAGGTGTCCCCATCACAGTGCCCCTTTAAATCAGGGATCCCCATTACAGCACTCATTTACATCAGGTGTCCCCATCACAGCGCCCCTTTACATCAGGGATCCCCATTACAGCACTCATTTACATCAGGTGTGCCCATCACAGCGCCCCCTTACATCAGATGTCCCCATCACAGCGCCCCTTTAAATCAGGTGTCCCAATCACACCGCTCCTTTACATCAGGTGTCCCCATCACAGCACCCCTTTACATCAGGGGTCCCCATCACAGCGCTCCTTTACATCAGGTGTCCCCATCACAGCGCCCCTTTAAATCAGGTGTCCCAATCACACCGCTCCTTTACATCAGGGGTCCCCATCACAGCACCCCTTTACATCAGGGGTCCCCATCACAGCACCCCTTTACATCAGGGGTCTCCAACACAGCACTCATTTACATCAGGTGTACCCATCACAGCGCCCCTTTACATCAGACGTCCCCATCACAGCGCCCCTTTACATCAGGGGTCCCATTACAGCACTCATTTACATCAGGTGTGCCCATCACAGTGCCCCTTTACATCAGGCATTCCGGTCAGAGTGCCTCCTTACATCAGATGTCCCCATCAGAGTCCCCCTTAACATAAAATGTGCCCATCAGCGTGCCCCCTAACATAAAATAAGGGGCACACTGTTGGACATATTTTATGTTAAGGGGCACGTTTTGTTGTGCCCATCAGCGTGCCCCTTAACATAAAGTTTGCCCATCAGAGTGCCCCTTAACATAAAATTTGCCCATCAGAGTGTCCCTTAACATAAAATATGCCCATCAGCGTACACATTAAAAATATACCCA
>CM055120.1:19453205-19486997 GCA_029206835.1 Rana muscosa | reverse complement strand
CTTTTTTTGTTCTTTAAAGCAAAGGGATGAACTTCTGTCTGTAAATGAGGTCAGTTTAACCACTTTAAAGAGTAAACTTTTTTCTGACACTTGTTGGTTTCAAGTTGAAATTTTAATTTTTTGCTAGAAAATTACTTGGAACCCCCAAACATTATATATATATATATATATATATATATATATATATATATATATATATATATATATAGTGCCTTGCGAAAGTATTCGGCCCCCTTGAACTTTTCATCCTTTTGCCACATTTCAGGCTTCAAACATAAAGATATAAAATTTTTATTTTTTGTGAAGAATCACCAACAAGTGGGACACAATTGTGAAGTGGAACGAAATCTATTGGATATTTTAAACTTTTTTAGCAAATAAAAAACTGAAAAGTGGTGCGTGCAAAATTATTCGGCCCCTTTACTTTCAGTGCAGCAAACTCACTCCAGAAGTTCAGCGAGGATCTCTTAATGATCCAATGTTGTCCTAAATGACTGATGGTGATAAATAGAATCCACCTGTGTGTAATCAAGTCTCTGTATAAATGCACCTGCTCTGTGATAGTCTCAGGGTTCTGTTGAAAGCGCAGAGAGCATCATGAAGACCAAGGAACACACCAGGCAGGTCCGTAATACTGTTGTGGAGAAGTTTAAAGCCGGATTTGGATACAAAAAGATTTCCCAAGCTTTAAACATCCCAAGGAGCACTGTGCAAGCGATCATTTTGAAATGGAAGGAGTATCAGACCACTGCAAATCTACCAAGACCTGGCTGTCCCTCTAAACTTTCAGCTCAGACAAGGAGAAGACTGATCAGAGGTGCAGCCAAGAGGCCCATGATCACTCTGGATGAACTGCAGAGGACTACAGCTGAGGTGGGAGAGTCTGTCCACAGGACAACAATCAGTCGTACACTGCACAAATCTGGCCTTTATGGAAGAGTGGCAAGAAGAAAGCCATTTCTCAAAGATATCCATAAAAAGTCTCGTCTAAAGTTTGCCACAAGCCACCTGGGAGACACACCAAACATGTGGAAGAAGGTGCTCTGGTCCGATGAAACCAAAATCCAACTTTTTGGCCACAATGCAAAACAATATGTTTGGCGTAAAAGCAACACAGCTCATCACCCTCAACACACCATCCCCACTGTCAAACATGGTGGTGGCAGCATCATGGTTTGGGCCTGCTTTTCTTCAGCAGGGACAGGGAAGATGGTTAAAATTGAGGGGAAGATGGATGCAGCCAAATACAGGACCATTCTGGATGAAAACCTGTTGGAGTCTGCAAAAGACCTGAGACTGGGACGGAGATTTATCTTCCAACAAGACAATGATCCCAAACATACAGCAAAATCTACAAAGGAATGGTTCACAAATAAACATATCCAGGTGTTAGAATGGCCAAGTCAAAGTCCAGACCTGAATCCAATCGAGAATCTGTGGAAAGAGCTGAAAACTGCTGTTCACAAACGCTCTCCATCCAACCTCACTCAGCTCGAGCTGTTTTGGAAGGAAGAATGGGCAAGAATTTCAGTCTCTCGATGTGCAAAACTGATTGAGACATACCCCAAGCGACTTGCAGCTGTAATCGCAGCAAAAGGCGGCTCTACAAAGTATTAACGCAAGGGGGCCGAATAATTTTGCACGCCCCACTTTTCATTTTTTTCTTAGTTAAAAAAGTTAAAAAAATCCAATAGATTTCGTTCCACTTCACAATTGTGTCCCACTTGTTGGTGATTCTTCACAAAAAATTAAAATTTTATATCTTTATGTTTGAAGCCTGAAATGTGGCAAAAGGATGAAAAGTTCAAGGGGGCCGAATACTTTCACAAGGCACTGTGTGTGTGTGTGTGTGTGTGTGTGTGTGTGTGTGTGTGTGTGTGTGTGTGTGTGTGTGTATACATACATACATACATACATACATACATACACACACACACACACACACACACACACACACACACACACACACACACACACACACACACACACACACACACACACACACACACACACATACACACATACACACATACACACACACACACATACACACATACACACATACACACATACACACATACACACATATATATATATATACATACATGTAATTTTTTTAGCAAAGACCCATGAGAATAAAATGGTGGTTGTTGCAATATTTTTAATGTCGCACTGTATTTGTAAACAAAAAACACAGAATAACCAAGCTCAACTTACCAACCAATCAGCAACCAACCAAATTCACCTGTCTAACGGTGCGTTTAAAAACAGGGGTCCTCGTCACCGCTCCCTGTGTACTGCAGTCCTAACTCTAAAATTGAAGGTCTCCTCAATGGAAGCACATGTATGCTGATGGATAGATAAAGGGCAGATGACTGGAGGGGGCCCACCCTCCTTAAAGGGGCAGGAGCACACTAAACACCCAGCACATAGAAGCAGAGGTGCTAGTGCGTTGCCTGACCACAATGACGACAAGACAAAAAACAAATATCACCTATGACTGGTCTTCACAGCAAGGAGCACTGGACGGGCTGACCGACAGGTGAATTCGGTTGGTAAGTTGAGCTTGGACATGCTGTGTTTTTTGTTTACATGCGTCAGGCAATGCACTAGCACCTTTGCTTCTATGTGCTGGGTGCCTAGTGTGCTCCTGCCCCTTTAAGGAGGGTGGGCCCCCTCCAGTCATCTGCCCTTTATCTATCCACGAGGCCTGCAGCTTGCAAATGCGTGCAACTAAACCCCTGTTTTTAAACGCACCGTTAGACAGGTGAATTTGGTTGGTTGCTGATTGGTTGGAAAGTTGAGCTTGGACATTCTGTTTTTTTATTTTTTTTTATTTGACATGCGTCTGCCCGTCCAGTGCTCCTTGCTGTGAAGACCAGTCATAGGTGGGGGCAGTGACATTTGTTTTTTGTTAGTTTTTTTTTGCACTGTATTTGTGCAGCGGTCTTTCAAATGCATTTTAATAAATACACTTTAGTGAATATAAAAAAAAAAAAAAAACGTACAGTTACCCCAATTTTTTTTGTATATTGTGAAAGTTGATGTTACGCCATGAGAATCGTGATCTTCATTCTAAGCAAAAAATGTTATTCATTATTCCCAGAATCGTTTATGCTCTAGTGACATGATCTATTTACTGGGCGCAACATCATCTTTTATATTGTACTTAAAAATTGTGTGTGTGTGTGTGTATATATATACACACACACACACACACACACACACACACACACACACACACACACACACACACACACACACACACACACACTTTTTTTATTTTTTATTTTTTTTACTACGAGTACCAATATTCTTTTTTTTTATTTTGCACTTTTTCAATGTGAAATGTGTGAATATAAATGTGTAAAAATATTCACCATCAAAGCAAACAAAAAAAAGTTTTAATTGGTTATTGTTTATAAAATAGACGTGAACAAAAAAAGGAAAATAATTAAATGGAGGAGAATAGGGATTAAATTGAGGGTTAATAAGGGGTTACACAGAGGAACATTTATTCATCCCTTTGATCTGCAGATGAAGAAACGGATTCAAAAAGAAACAATGTTCTTTTTATTTTAGTGTTTCAGCAGCTGAGTGAGGCTGCTTTTTTTTTTTTTTTCCCCCCCCAATTACCGGACTTTTTTTTTTTTTAGCACAGGGGAGACTCCACTGATGGCTCAAAGAACTGAGCCTGAAAGTATCGGTTTCAGGTATCGGTGCATTTGCATGAGTCCCAAATACTTGGTATCGGCACCAATACTAAGATCGGTGCAACCCTAGTGGGGGCAATATATATTGTTTTGGTGGAAAATGAAAAGTTGAACACTACGCCGGTGCGCTTTGCTCTTAGTGTGTCGTGAAATCAGAATAGAGAGCATTGACTGGATTTTCACTCGGGGGAGGGGAATGAAGAACGGATACCGCTGAGTGGGAGAATCTAATGATTGCATATCACAGACAGGCGACTTCATTTATCAAGGGTCATGGCGGCTCCTCACTTTAAGAACACTTATCAGGCCTCCCGTACATGGAGCTCATCTATTATGAAACGCTTCCTACGGCTTTTTCGGCTTTGCGGGAGATTTGTGCTGCGGGCGAGCCGGTGTTTATTTTATTTTTCCCCATTGATGAATTAATCATGATGGTGTTTTATCCCCCTAAACACAAGCCGGGTTGATGTCGGATGGTTCGCTGTTGCCTGGTTCAGGCTGCTCTCCTATGCACCATCCGTCTTCTCTTAGAGATCGGTCTGCCATTTGTTGAATGTCTCTTGCAGTGAAGTGAAGGCGGCTTGAATCGTTCGGCACATCTTTAGAGTGTGATGGAAGTGGAAAGCGTCCCTCGGGGGCGGGGGGTAATACAGTAACCTCATTTAGATGGATTGTGTTGTAGATGGAAAGGGACGTTTTTAGAGTTTTTAGGTAGAAGAAACGCTCAAGTTACACCCAGTGGCGGTGCGTCCATAGAGGGCGCCGGAGCGCCGCCCCCTCTCGCTCCCGCACCGCCACTGAAAGACAATACACAGATTCATGCATTGCATGAATCTATGTATTGTCACCGCTGCCGCGCTGCCCACTATTCATATGGCCGGCCTCCTGGTGAGCGCCGGCCATATGAATTAGAGCGGCGGCCGGCGGTGGGTGTAACTTGGTAGTGCCTATCAGAGCCAGCTTTCCGAATACAGCTCTCACGCTGTATTCGGCTTCCAAAAACTCCTCCCAGGTACGCACGGGGGTGCGTTCCTGGGAGAAGACTGTGTGGAGGTTTCAGCCAATCAGGTTCACCGGATCTGGTTACCGGTAACCTGATTGGCTGAAGCGACATCGAGGGCGGAAGAACACATCGAGGGCGGCGTGGACCGAGGAAGGTAAGTGCAGGGCTGGGGGACACACTGGCTGTATATGGGGGACACACTGGCTGTATATGGGGGACACACTGGCTGTATATGGGGGACACACTGGCTGTGTGTGTATATGTGTGTGTGTGTATGTGTGTGTGTATATATATATATATATATATATATATATATATATATATATATATATATATATATATATATATATACAAACTGGCTGTATTTGAGGGGGCAAACTGGTGGCGTTTGGGCACAGTGGCGGCAATATTTATTTATTTATTTATTTATTTTTTTTTTTAAAGTTTGTTTGCGCCCCCCCCCCCCCCCCCCAAAAAAAATTTGAGCACCAGCCGCCACTGGTTAGACTGCTACATTGCCTTGGAAAAGTATTCATACCCCTTGAAATGTCCCACATTTTGTCAGTGTACACCAGCATGAGGATGTAGATACAGGTGATGCATGCAGCCAAGTCTCATTCATATCAATCGGCACAAAGCCGCTGCTTCCATTTCGAACATCCATGTGGGATTGTGGCCCCAAATGCAGACAGTGTGCGCTCGGGGCCGCTCACCCTTAAGCGCTGTACACACGATCCGAAAATCGTACGAAAAATACCGCATTCGAACCGATCGTACGATAATCGGATCATTAGTACAGAGCGTTTTCGAGAGCCGATCAGGACAGTTCATCCGATATTATTCTATCGGACATGCACGGAATTTTTTTCCGTACAATGCCAGATCGTACGATTTTCGTTTAAGCAGTACAGCCGTCGTTCGAAAATGCAATACAACACATGACATCACTTCCAGATTTTTATTCTGTCGTACGAGAATTTTCGTGACTTTAGTAAACTCATTGGATTCGACGTGAGATTAGCATGCAAAAAAAAACACGGACGGTCATTCGTCCGATTAATCGGATCGTGTGTATGGGGCATTAGCGACAGCCCCACGTGCGTATACTGCGGCAGGGTGGCCGCTCTGTGCCAGATCACGTACCCAGTACGCGATCTGACACTTCCGGGTCTGGGGCGCGCACGCCCTCGCTTCCAACTGTGATTGGACACAGCGTGAGCCAATCAGCGGGGTCCGGTGGACGCGATACCCACCGATCGTTTGGGAGACAGGCAAAACGGTGGTCTGCTTATGTAAACAAGGCAGACCGATGTTCTGAGAGGGGGGACTGTACTGAATCCTGTGTTCCTGCTAAGCTTGAATACAAATCTTTATCTTCCCCCAGCCAAAGCACCTCCCCCACACAGTAAGCACTCCCAGGGAAAACATTTAATCCTTTGCTCGCCCCTGATGTCAACACCTTCCCAGCTAGTGTCATTAGTACAGTGACAGTGCATATTTAGGTCAGTTAGGTGTCAGATTTGTCTGCTGCAATATTGCAGTCCTGTTATAAGTCACTGACTAGTAGGGAAAAAAAATATTGCATAGTTTGTATAATAGTGGTGCAACGGATCGGTGACGATCCGTGATCCGAACGGGTCACCCCGTTCGGATCGGCACACGCCTCGGCCTTAGGAAAGGCTTCGGCCTAGCTCCGGAGCCGCGGCCATCTTGGTACACCCGGGGGCGACGGCCGCCTTGTGACGTCATCACCCCTCGCTGCTCGTGGATTTGAACTGGCCGGCGGGAGAGACTGGTAAGTGGGGGAGATGCCCATTACTGGGGGAGACTGTGGATATTACATACAGGGGGAGATGATTGTGGATATTACATACAGGGGGAGAAGATTGTGGATATTACATACAGGGGGAGAAGATTGTGGATATTACATACAGGGAGAAGATTGTGGATATTACATACAGGGGGAGAAGATTGTGGATATTACATACAGGGGGAGAAGATTGTGGATATTACATACAGGGGGAGAAGATTGTGGATATTACATACAGGGGGAGAAGATTGTGGATATTACATACAGGGGGAGAAGATTGTGGATATTACATACAGGGGGAGAAGATTGTGGATATTACATACAGGGGGAGAAGATTGTGGATATTACATACAGGGGGAGAAGATTGTGGATATTACATACAGGGGGAGAAGATTGTGGATATTACATACAGGGGAAGATTGTGGATATTGCATACAGGGGGAGAAGATTGTGGATATTGCATACAGGGAGAAGATTGTGGATATTACATACAGGGGGAGAAGATTGTGGATATTACATACAGGGGGAGAAGATTGTGGATATTACATACAGGGGGAGAAGATTGTGGATATTGCATACAGGGGGAGAAGATTGTGGATATTACATACAGGGGGAGAAGATTGTGGATATTACATACAGGGGGAGAAGATTGTGGATATTGCATACAGGGGGAGAAGATTGTGGATATTACATACAGGGGGAGAAGATTGTGGATATTACATGCAGGGAGAAGATTGTGGATATTACATGCAGGGAGAAGATTGTGGATATTACATGCAGGGAGAAGATTGTGGATATTACATGCAGGGAGAAGATTGTGGATATTACATACAGGGGGAGAAGATTGTGGATATTACATACAGGGGGAGAAGATTGTGGATATTGCATACAGGGGGAGAAGATTGTGGATATTACATGCAGGGAGAAGATTGTGGATATTACATGCAGGGAGAAGATTGTGGATATTACATACAGGGGGAGAAGATTGTGGATATTACATACAGGGGGAGAAGATTGTGGATATTACATACAGGGGGAGAAGATTGTGGATATTACATACAGGGGAAGATTGTGGATATTACATACAGGGGGAGAAGATTGTGGATATTACATACAGGGGGAGAAGATTGTGGATATTGCATACAGGGGGAGAAGATTGTGGATATTGCATACAGGGGGAGAAGATTGTGGATATTACATACAGGGGGAGAAGATTGTGGATATTACATACAGGGGGAGAAGATTGTGGATATTACATGCAGGGAGAAGATTGTGGATATTACATGCAGGGGGAGAAGATTGTGGATATTACATGCAGGGGGAGAAGATTGTGGATATTACATACAGGGGGAGAAGATTGTGGATATTACATACAGGGGGAGAAGATTGTGGATATTACATGCAGGGAGAAGATTGTGGATATTACATGCAGGGAGAAGATTGTGGATATTACATACAGGGGGAGAAGATTGTGGATATTACATACAGGGGGAGAAGATTGTGGATATTACATACAGGGGGAGAAGATTGTGGATATTGCATACAGGGGGAGAAGATTGTGGATATTACATACAGGGGGAGAAGATTGTGGATATTGCATACAGGGAGAAGATTGTGGATATTACATACAGGGAGAAGATTGTGGATATTACATACAGGGAGAAGATTGTGGATATTACATACAGGGAGAAGATTGTGGATATTACATACAGGGAGAAGATTGTGGATATTACATACAGGGGGAGATGATTGTGGATATTACATACAGGGGGAGAAGATTGTGGATATTACATACAGGGGGAGAAGATTGTGGATATTACATACAGGGGGAGAAGATTGTGGATATTACATACAGGGGGAGAAGATTGTGGATATTACATACAGGGGGAGAAGATTGTGGATATTACATACAGGGAGAAGATTGTGGATATTACATACAGGGGGAGAAGATTGTGGATATTACATACAGGGGGAGAAGATTGTGGATATTACATACAGGGGGAGAAGATTGTGGATATTACATACAGGGGGAGAAGATTGTGGATATTACATACAGGGGGAGATGATTGTGGATATTACATACAGGGGGAGAAGATTGTGGATATTGCATACAGGGGGAGAAGATTGTGGATATTGCATACAGGGGGAGAAGATTGTGGATATTACATGCAGGGAGAAGATTGTGGATATTACATGCAGGGAGAAGATTGTGGATATTACATGCAGGGGGAGAAGATTGTGGATATTACATACAGGGGGAGAAGATTGTGGATATTACATACAGGGGGAGAAGATTGTGGATATTACATACAGGGGGAAGATTGTGGATATTACATACAGGGGGAGATGATTGTGGATATTACATACAGGGGGAGATGATTGTGGATATTACATACAGGGGGAGAAGATTGTGGATATTGCATACAGGGGGAGAAGATTGTGGATATTGCATACAGGGGGAGAAGATTGTGGATATTGCATACAGGGGGAGAAGATTGTGGATATTACATACAGGGGGAGAAGATTGTGGATATTACATACAGGGGGAGAAGATTGTGGATATTACATACAGGGGGAAGATTGTGGATATTACATACAGGGGGAGATGATTGTGGATATTACATACAGGGGGAGATGATTGTGGATATTACATACAGGGGGAGAAGATTGTGGATATTGCATACAGGGGGAGAAGATTGTGGATATTGCATACAGGGGGAGAAGATTGTGGATATTACATGCAGGGAGAAGATTGTGGATATTACATGCAGGGAGAAGATTGTGGATATTACATACAGGGGGAGAAGATTGTGGATATTACATACAGGGGGAGAAGATTGTGGATATTACATACAGGGGGAGAAGATTGTGGATATTACATACAGGGGAAGATTGTGGATATTACATACAGGGGGAGAAGATTGTGGATATTACATACAGGGGGAGAAGATTGTGGATATTACATACAGGGGGAGAAGATTGTGGATATTGCATACAGGGGGAGAAGATTGTGGATATTACATACAGGGGGAGAAGATTGTGGATATTACATACAGGGGGAGAAGATTGTGGATATTACATGCAGGGAGAAGATTGTGGATATTACATGCAGGGGGAGAAGATTGTGGATATTACATACAGGGGGAGAAGATTGTGGATATTACATACAGGGGGAGAAGATTGTGGATATTACATGCAGGGAGAAGATTGTGGATATTACATACAGGGGGAGAAGATTGTGGATATTACATACAGGGGGAGAAGATTGTGGATATTACATACAGGGGGAGAAGATTGTGGATATTACATGCAGGGAGAAGATTGTGGATATTACATGCAGGGAGAAGATTGTGGATATTACATACAGGGGGAGAAGATTGTGGATATTACATACAGGGGGAGAAGATTGTGGATATTACATACAGGGGGAGAAGATTGTGGATATTGCATACAGGGGGAGAAGATTGTGGATATTACATACAGGGGGAGAAGATTGTGGATATTGCATACAGGGAGAAGATTGTGGATATTACATACAGGGAGAAGATTGTGGATATTACATACAGGGAGAAGATTGTGGATATTACATACAGGGGAAGAAGATTGTGGATATTACATACAGGGGGAGAAGATTGTGGATATTACATACAGGGGGAGAAGATTGTGGATATTACATACAGGGGGAGAAGATTGTGGATATTACATGCAGGGAGAAGATTGTGGATATTACATGCAGGGAGAAGATTGTGGATATTACATACAGGGGGAGAAGATTGTGGATATTACATACAGGGGGAGAAGATTGTGGATATTACATACAGGGGGAGAAGATTGTGGATATTACATACAGGGGGAGAAGATTGTGGATATTGCATACAGGGGGAGAAGATTGTGGATATTGCATACAGGGGGAGAAGATTGTGGATATTACATACAGGGGGAGAAGATTGTGGATATTGCATACAGGGAGAAGATTGTGGATATTACATACAGGGGGAGAAGATTGTGGATATTACATACAGGGGGAGAAGATTGTGGATATTACATACAGGGGGAGAAGATTGTGGATATTGCATACAGGGAGAAGATTGTGGATATTGCATACAGGGAGAAGATTGTGGATATTGCATACAGGGGGAGAAGATTGTGGATATTACATACAGGGAGAAGATTGTGGATATTACATACAGGGAGAAGATTGTGGATATTACATACAGGGGGAGATGATTGTGGATATTACATACAGGGGGAGAAGATTGTGGATATTACATACAGGGGGAGAAGATTGTGGATATTACATACAGGGAGAAGATTGTGGATATTACATACAGGGGGAGAAGATTGTGGATATTACATACAGGGGGAGAAGATTGTGGATATTGCATACAGGGAGAAGATTGTGGATATTACATACAGGGGGAGAAGATTGTGGATATTACATACAGGGGGAGAAGATTGTGGATATTACATACAGGGGGAGAAGATTGTGGATATTACATACAGGGGGAGAAGATTGTGGATATTACATACAGGGGGAGAAGATTGTGGATATTACATACAGGGGGAGAAGATTGTGGATATTACATACAGGGGGAGAAGATTGTGGATATTACATACAGGGGGAGAAGATTGTGGATATTACATACAGGGGGAAGATTGTGGATATTACATACAGGGGGAGATGATTGTGGATATTACATACAGGGGGAGATGATTGTGGATATTACATACAGGGGGAGATGATTGTGGATATTACAGGGGGAGATTGTGGATATTACATACAGGGGGAGATTGTAATATTACAGTGGGGGGGGGGATGACGTGGATATTAGTAATTTTTTTTTTTTTTTGCCGCTCCGAAAATTATCCGATCCGTGGCTCTGATCCGAGGATCGATCCGATCCGTGAATTTTTTGATCCGTTGAACCCCTATTGTATACGCTATAACTTTGGCGCAAACCATTCAATACAGTATAAGCTTATTGGGATTTTTTTTTACGTTTTTTTTTTTTTTTTTTTTTTACCAAAAACGTAGCAGAATACATATTGGTCTAAAGTTATGAAGAAATTCGAATTTTTTTTTTTTGCATGTGTTTTATAGCAGAAAGTAAATGTGTTTTTTGTTTTTTTTTTTTTCAAAATTTTTCGCTCTTTTTGTTTATAGCGCAAAAAATCCGCAGTGGTGATCAAATACCACCAAAAAGCTCTATTTGTGAGAAAAAAGTTCAAACGTTTTGTTTAGGTACAGCGTCGCATGACCGCAATTGTCAGTTAAAGTAACGCAGTGCCGTATCGCAAAAAAATGGCCTGGTCATGAAGGGGGTGGGGGGGGGGGGTAAATCTTCCGGAGCTGAATTGGTTAAATTGGGTGGCAGCAGCTGCGTCGCAATTAACATGAAAGGGACTGCCTGCACAGGGGGGGGGGGGCGCGCCCCCACGAACGCCTGTACATCCCCGTGGGGGGTAAACACGTCCCTCCATGGGTGTACGCTGTAGTGAATGAGGCCTAACGCTAGCTGAATAGAAAAATGGTTTAACCCTTTCAGAATATCTACATTTATCATTTTCCATCCAACTCCTGAGCCCCGATGGTGACGTGCGCTGTCATTGGCCATGTGTGTGTTTTTGTCTCCTTTGTATAGAATTGGCCTCAGTGTGTTGTCAGGATGAGGCAGGAGGGTTGCCAGGTCTCTGTCCTTGGAGGATTGTCAGGGATCTTGCAGAACAGTCTAACTAGCAAGGCCGAAGTGTTGAAATAATATTGCAATATTGCTGTAATATGTCACGTTCTGGAGGATTGCTGGCAGCTGTGTTTGGCAATGTACAGCTCATCTGCATCCTAATTAGTCTTTCTTTATGTTTCTTTTGAAATCCTTTCTATTCAACATGGAACACACTGTATCCCTGGAGCCCAACCTGTGGCCCTCAGGGCCCCTGCAGACACTAGTTCTGTGTTTTCCCTATTGCCCTGTTATAGTAGTGATTTCTTTCAGCCTCATGTATATCATGTCTGCAGTCTCTGACCGCCTCCTATATCTTGTCTGCAGTCTCTGACCGTCTCCTATATCTTGTCTGCAGTCTCTGACCGTCTCCTATATCTTGTCTGCAGTCTCTGACCGTCTCCTATATCTTGTCTGCAGTCTCTGACCGCCTCCTATATCTTGTCTGCAGTCTCTGACCGCCTCCTATATCTTGTCTGCAGTCTCTGACCGCCTCCTATATCTTGTCTGCAGTCTCTGACCGCCTCCTATATCTTGTCTGCAGTCTCTGACCGCCTCCTATATCTTGTCTGCAGTCTCTGACCGCCATATATATATATATATATATATATATATATATATATATATATATATATATAATATATTTGGGGGTTCTAAGTAATTTGTTTTACAGACCAAAGTTCATCCCTTTGATCTAAAAGAACCAAAAGATACTTTGTTTATAGTTCTCTCCCAGCTGACAATGTTAAACATTTGCCAGCTTTTTTATTTTGACAGCTGTGCGTGATCAGAGAACGGCTCTGCACTGTTTACATGAATGAATCGTGGAAATGCTGTATTAAGATCATGATTGGGGGGGGGGGGTTTGAATCAAGATCGCCATTTTTTTTTTTGAATTTTTTTTATACCGATCAATCGTGCAGCTGTGGAAGGATGTCATAGATACTTGATGACGGTCACATTGTGGCTGCACTAAGACTTTTATGACCATCACCGGCTCCCAGAATATTTCCTTTTGTGTGACTTGCAGAGTGAAGCCTATAGCCCGGTATACAGGCGGAGGCCAGCCAGTTGAACGAGGAAAAACCTCACAGATCCCCGACATCAACACACACATATGTGGATGCAGAGATCTCCACAGCGATTAATGTACCCCCCCCCTCCGGTCAGAATACACTGACCAGCCCTGCAGGCATTAGCTGAAGCAGCTGATCGAATGCTGATTTTCCAGCAGGACCATTCAACAGAAGCCGGTCTAAAGCCTCGTACATACGGTCGGACTTAAAACAAACTTTTCCATGGATTTTTGTCCGAAAGGAGTTGGCCGGGAACACCCATAGCATACACACGGCAGGACTTTTCTGCAAACTTTCCCAACATCACGTGGTTTTTCTGCTCTTTTCTGCTCCTTACTGCCACCCTTTGGTCAACTTGTGCTATTGTTGGTTGATTGGTTCTGGGCATGCGTATTTGTACTTCGGACAAAAGTCCGATGGATTTCTGTACACACGATAGGACTTTGCACCATTAGACTTTTGGTGCCGAAAAGTTTGTCCGTTTTGCAGAGCGAACTTTTGTCCGAAGAAAACCGAAAAAGTTTGTCCGATGGAGCGTACCTACCTAAAGTCGCGGTCACATGACACCTTAGGCCGAGTCCTCTCTGTTTACATCCAGCAGGGTTTTTTTTTTTTTTTTAACCCACCTCATGTAAATAATCTCAGCAGTTTGTGTTAGGAACTTTTTTTTAGAGGAGGAAATGAAAGTTAATTGGGAAAAGGGTGGGACTTTAACCACTTCCTGCCCGGGCAATAGGGAATTGACGTCCGGGAAGTGGTTCTGTTATCCTGACTGGACGTCTAATGACGTCCAGCATGATAACATGCCGGCGTGTGCCCGCATCACAGCGATTGCGGGGTGTCAGTCTGACACCACGCATCTCCGATCGTGATAAGAAGCCTCTGTCAGAGGCTTCTTACCATGTGATTACTTGTGACCAATCACAGCTGATCAACGCGTGAACCAGGAATTGCCGGTAAGCGGCATTTCTCGGTTCACGCTGACAGGGAGAGCCAATCGGCGGCTCTCCCTGTCAGAGGGGGGGTCTGTGCTGATAATCGGCACATTGATTATCAGCACAGCCCCCTCAAATGTAAAAATGACATGCCCAGCAGTGCCCGATATAAAATACTCTGCAAGTGCCAATCCCTGCCCACCAGTGCCAATCCCTGCCCACCAGAAACACCTGTCAGTGCCTCATCAGTGCTGCCTATTGGTGCCCATCAGTGCCGCCTATCGGTGCCCATAAATTCTACATATCAGTGCCCGTCAGTGAAGGGGAAAACAAAATTTTATGACAGAAACTAAAAAAAAATACTTTTTTTTTTTCTTCAAAATTTTTGGTATTTTTTTTAGTAAAAGATAAAAACCGCAGAGGTGATCAAATATCACCAAAAGAAAGCTCTATTTGTGGGAAGAAAATGATAAAAATTTAGTTTGGGTGCAGTGTCGCATGACCGCGCAATTGTCATTCAAATTGTGACAGCGCTGAAAGCTGAAAATTTGTCCTGGGCAGGAAGGGGCGTAAGTGCCTGGTATTGAAGTGGTTAAAGGTACCAAAAAATTCTCAACTTTTTTCCCAATTAGATTTTTGCTCTTCAGGGGATGTGGTCCCTATTGGTGATCTTTCATTGCCCAGTTCCAAAAAAAATCAGAGGAAATGAAAGTGTTAAGTGTGCGAGCGCCGTCACACCGGAGCCATCGGCTGGTCCCCGGAGCTTCACAGGATGGGAAGATGTCATTTCCTGTCATTCTCAGGGAGACGACTTCCTGTCTATGGCCGGCCTGGTCTGATCTGACTGATTGAAAGTGGTTCTCTATATTGCACGTGCTTTTATCTCGGCACCTGGTCTGCAGGGTTGGCAGCAGCGTACCTTCTATACTGAGACCTGGGGGGAGAATCTACTAATATGTAACCAAAAGTATTGGGACACCTGCCTTTACACGCACATGAACTTTAATGGCATCCCAGTCTTAGTCCTATTAGATTGTAAGCTCTTCTGAGCAGGGCCCTCTTAATCCTCTTGTATTTTATTGTATTATAACTGTATGCTGTTGGCACTATATAAATCCTGTATAATAATAATAGTCCGTAGGGTTCAATATTGAGTTGGCCCCACCCTTTGCAGCTATAACAGCTTCACCTCTTCTGGGAAGGATGTCCGCAAGGTTTAGGAGTGTCTATGGGAATGTTTGATAATTCTTCCAGAAGCGCATTTGTCATGCACTGATGTTGGACGAGAAGGCCTGGCTCGCAGTCTCCGCTCTAATTCATCCCAAAGGTGCTCTATCGGGTTGAAGTCAGGACTCTTTGCAGGCCAGTCAAGTTCCTCCACTCCAAACTCGCTCATCCATGTCTTTATGGACCTTGCTTTGTGCTCTGGTCCAAATCATTTGGTGGAGGGGGGGTTATGGTGGGGGGTTGTTTTTCAGGGGTTGGGCTTGGCCCCTTAGTTCCAGTGAAGGGATCTCTTAAAGTGGTTGTAAATCCTATTTTTTTTTTTACTTCTACCTATAGATAAGCCTAGAATAAGGCTTACTTATAGGTAGTGGAAATATCTCCTAATTCACCCCAAAGGTGTTCTATCGGGTTGAGGTCAGGACTCGCTCATCCATGTCTTTATGGACCTTGCTTTGTGCACGGATGCGCAGTCATGTTGGAACAGGAAGGGGCCATCTCCAAACTCTTCCCACAGAAGAACAGAACAGTAAATTGTTTAATAATGGTACAATAAAAGTATCCAACGCTTGCATATCAGTAAGTACACTTGAGAAATGAGCGCGCATGCTCCATACGGGGACTTACTCTGAAACGCGTGGTGTCCCCTCTGACTCCGCTGGCGTCACACGTCGGTCCACGAGCAAACATCCACCGAAGGAAACAGCCGGCTTCTCCCCTGGCACCTTGCGGCTCTCAGAGCCCGGATTGTGAGACGGCTCTGGATACGCTTTCAGACACCGGAACAATCACCACGGGATGCTGATTCCCTAGGACAGGGGTCTCAAACCTGCGGCCCTCCAGCTGTTGTGGAACTACAAGTCCCATCATGCCTCTGCCTATGGGAGTCATGCTTGTAACTGTTTAGCCTTGCAATGCCTCATGGGAATTGTAGTTCTGCAACAGCTGGAGGGCCACCAGTTTGAGACCCCCTGCTCTAGGAGCACCTCTGTACTTACTGATATGTAAGTGTTTGGATACTTTTATTGTACCATTTATTAAAGTGGTTGTAAACTCGCTTGTTGGACTTCTACCTCTAGGTAAGCCTAGAATTAGACTTACCGATAGGTAGTGGAAATATCTCCTAAACGTGCGCCGTTTAGGAGATATTTCACTTGTAGTCCGCCGAAAAATGTAGCTGCGCATGCGTGGGGAACAAAACTAAGTGCCATTTTTTTCCCTTGCCTGTGCCGTGAATGGCGGCTCCCGTGCGTGGGAGTGATGTCACACGGCTCCGGCGAATCACAGCGCCGCAGTCAGCGGCCAGAAGGAAGAGGGGACAGAAGATGGACGCTTCCTACTCTGGGGACATCGCTGGATTCTTTTGCAGGTAAGTGGCACATAATGGGCTAGTATGCGATGCATAGTGTAGCCCATTATGCTTTTCATTTGCAGCGAGCAAAAGAGGAAGTAAAACCCATCAGGCTTTACTTCCTCTTCAAACTATTTTTTTTAGAGGCGTTTTTCTGTTTTCTTCTCTCGATACTGTGAGCTGGCTTCACTCCTCTGTGCCTGTTTTTATAGAAGACCTCCTTCCCATTACCACCACCAGCCCCCAAGATTCACTGCCTAGAATTGATTGGACTTTCTCCTTGTGGACTTGTTATCATTTCAGTCCTGCTTTTTATTGCTTTTTATTTTTCACCTTGATTCATTTTAAATACGTGAGTCATTTTTGGTATCCTGAGTGCTAGCATCTACTGTTTTTAAACTGTTCCCACAAAGTTGGGAGCATGAAATTGTCCAAAATGTCTTGGTATGCTGACGCCTTAAAGAGGAAGTAAACCCTCCTTTAAAAAAAAAAAAAAAAAAAAAAAAAAACCTGCAAGCCAAAGGCATAATGAGCTAGTATTGCTTACCTGAGATCGAAGCCGTCCTCTTCTCCCCCTCCGGCCGCAGACATCTCTCCCGGAGGTTACTTTCAGGCATCGCGGCTCTGGCGCTGCGATTGGTCAGAGCCGCGATTACGTCACTGCGCACGGTAACGGCACACGCTAGGGAAGAAGCGGCACGGAGTTTCGTTTCTTCCCAGCGCATGCGCAGTTTGTATTACCGGTGGACTACAAGTGAAATATCTCCTAAACGGCGAACGTTTAGGAGATATTTCCACTACCTATAGGTAAGCCTAGAATAAGGCTTACCTATAGGTAGAAGTATAAAAATAGGGTTTACAACCACTTTGAGTTCCCTTCACTGGAACTAAGGGGCCACGCCCGACCCCCTGGAAAAACATCCCCCACACCATAATCCACCCTCCACCGAATGATTTGGACCAGTGCACAAAGCAAGGTCAATGAAGACATGGATGAGGGAGTTTGGGGTGGAGGAACTTGACTGGCCTGCACAGAGTCCTGATCTCAACCCGATAGAACACCTTTGGGATGTATTAGAGCGGAGACTGAGAGCCAGGCCTTCTCGTCCAACATCAGTGCCTGACCTCACAAATGCTCTTCTGGAAGAATGGTCAAACATTCCCATAGACACCCTCCTAAACCTTGTGGACAGCCTTCCCAGAAGAGTTGAAGCTGTTCTAGCTGCAAAGGGGGGGGGGGGCAACTCAATATTGAACCCTAATAGTTCAGCACCTTTTTTATTTATTTTTTTTCTCCGCGATTCTTGCACACAGGGCAACCGATTGAAATGGGCTGCCCTAAAGTGCACATGCTCAGTTACACCTGATGTGAAAGGAGCTTTAAGGATCAGTATAAGAGAGCGGGCGGAGGACTTGGTCTTTTTAATATTTATGAAGAGGGTTTGGGGGGGGGGGGGTTTCCTCTGACTCCCCACTCCCTCCCTCCACCACTTTTGTGGACAATACACACGCTGAATCAGCAGAATGGAGCTTTCTCTTTCACCTTTGTGTTGTGTTTTTACTAAATCAGCTTCTTTTGTAACGTTCGTCATTGTGTGCGTTGTTACGACATGGAGATAAAGGCTTTAATTGTGCAACTCCAGACAAAACGTTCTATTTTTTTCTCTTCTTTTGATGAATTGAATTTTTATTTTTTAATATAGATGTGTCCCCATTGCTGAGACTTCCTGTCCCAGAGACCGAACCGCAAGTAAAAGGAAATCTCTTGCCGAGAGGAAATTTCTCCTCCGTTGTCACGGGAACGGGTTTTTCCTTTGGAAGATTTCCTCTCTCTTCCTGTTCTAAATTTTCTCTGCCAAGGACTTGTTGTGATGTCCTTTTTAAAGAGGAAGTAAACTCTGATGAGTTTTACTTCCTCCTTTATTTCCCTGCAAAGGTAAAGCATAACGGGCTACTATGCATGGCATAGTAGCCCATTATGTGTCACTTACCTGCAGGAGAAACCCGCGATGTCACCGCTGTCCCCTCTGGCACGAAGCGTCCATCTTCACACCTCTTCCTTCTGGGGCCGCGAACTCCGGCTCTGTGACTGGCCGGAGTCGCGTGACGTCACTCCCGCGCACATGCGCGTGGGAGCCGCCAGTCACGGCATGACCCCTTTTAGAAACTGCACGATCGGCCCTTTCTAAAGTGGGCATGCGCCGTAGACATTGGCGCACGGCTTTTCTTGTGAATATCTCCTAAACCGTGGAGGTTTAGGAGATATTTCCAACACCTACAGGTAAGCCTTATTATAGGCTTACCTGTAGGTAAAAGTGGTTGTACAGGGTGTACAGCCAAGGTAGGTTCACCACCTTTTTTCTCCAAAAATTAAAAGGAGAATGAACTCCAAATATCCTGATTACTCCAGGAATGCCCCATCCTGCTGGTATAGCGCTCCATATACCACAATACACAGCCCTGGAGTGAGGATCCATCATAATACTGTTAATGGCAAGTGCTCATTGGTCAGCGCGACCGTGTGATCGTGCTGACCAACGAGAAGCACATTTGAGGCTTCTTCCTCCGACAAGGTGTCACAGAAGAAAGAAGTACTTCTCTTTGACCAGTACGGTCACATGGTTGCACTGGCCAATGAGTGCTTGCCGTTGTCAGCATTAATGTATACTCATTCTGGGACTGTACAGTGTACAGACCGCTACACTGACAGCAGGGTGTATCATGGTCGCTATGTGCAGCAGGGTCCAGAGCTGTGCCAAGGTACTTGGAGTTGGTTATATTGACAGTATCTTCAAAAGAAAGCCTTGTTTGTCCTAAAAAAAAGTAGTATATGTCTCTTATTACATTGATGTCTAAAAGTGGAGCTACACTCCACAATATATACCGTATTTATCGGCGTAGAAAACACACCTTCCCCCCTGAAAATCAGGGGGAAATTGTGTGCGCATGTTATACGCCGATTCCTGCTGTCTGAGTGAAAGGAGGAGGCGGGCACCGCCGGATTACACAGAGCAACGAGCTCCTGTGTACCCGGCACTGTCGCACGTGGTCCCGCCTTCTGGCCCAGGATCGGACCACTGTTGTGTCTGTCACAGGAGGCAGGACTAGAGGTCGACCGATATGGGTTTTTCGCTGGCCGATGCCGATATTTAGAAATTTGGGCGGCCGATATATGATGCCGATTTTTGTGGCCGATTAAAAAAAACAAAAAAAAAAAAACCTCACCCACTCCACTCCTTCCTGCTTACTCCCGTCACTCTAGCACACACTTGATGTCCTCAGTACAGATGGCACTGGCAGGTGGCATTGGTTTGGAACTGGCAGGTGGCACTGGTGTGGAACTGGCAGGTGGCACTGATTGGCACTAGCAGATGGCGCTGGTTTGGAACTGACAGTTGGAACTGGCAGGTGGCACTGATTAGCACTGGCAGGTGGCACTGATTGGCACTAGCAGATGGCGCTGGTTTGGAACTGGCAGGTGGCACTGATTGGCACTAGCAGATGGCGCTGGTTTGGAACTGACAGTTGGCACTGGCAGGTGGCACTGGTTTGGAACTGACAGATGGCACTATTGGCACTAGCAGGTGGCACTGGTTTGGAACTGACAGATGGCACTGGTTTGGAACTGACAGATGGCATTGGCACTGGCAGGTGGCACTGGTTTGGCACTGACTGATGGCACTGATTGGCACTAGCAGGTGGAACTGACAGATGGCACTGATTGGCAGTGGCGCTGGCTGGCGGGCGGCGCTGACTGGCGGCGGTGGCGCTGGCGGTGGCGGGTGGCACTGGGTGGCACTGGCTGGCGGGTGGCACTGGCTGGCGGGTGGCACTGGCTGGAGGCACTGACAGATTGCACTGATTTTGCGGACCCAGCAGCTAAATTACATCAGCCAATGATTGGGCTGCTTTAGAAAGGGGGCGGGGCCACATACATAGCGACCCGCCCAGATACCATCCCATTAGCTGGTGTAATATAGCTGCTGGGTCCCGCCCACCCCAACATCGAGCTGACAGCTCCTCTCTCTCTCTCCTTTCTGCTCACACACTCAGCGGCTCTGGCTGCATCAAGAGCTGCGCTGAGTGTGTGAGCAGAGAGGAGAGAGAGACAGAGAGGAGCTGTCAGCTCGATGTCGGTGTGGGCGGGACCCAGCACCTATATTACACCAGCTAATGGGATGGTATCTGGGCGGGTCGCTACGTGTATGTGATCCGCCCCCTTTCTAAAGCAGCCCAATCATTGGCTGGTGTAATTTAGCTGCCGGGTCTTGCCCATCCCCGACATCAAGCTGACAGCTCCTCTCTGTGTCTCTCTCTCCTCTCTGCTCACACACTCAGCGCGGCGCTTGATGCTGCCAGAGCCGCTAAGTGTGGAGAAGGAAGAATGAGCGGAGGTCAGTCTGAAATATCGGCCTAATCTTGATAATAAATCGGCCGATGCCGATTTATCAAAAATGGCCAAATATCGGCCGATATATCGGTCGACCTCTAGGCAGGACTGTGTGTGACTGATTACCGAGTACACAGGAGATTGCGGCACTGTGTAATCCGGCACTGGCGAGGCTGCATTGATGGGCACTGGCGAGGCTGCATTGATGGGCACTGGCGAGGCTGCATTGATGGGCACTGGCGAGGCTGCATTGATGGGCACTGGCGAGGCTGCATTGATGGACTGTGACCCTTATTTTTGTTCAAAGTTCTTTATTTAAAATGTATTTATTTTTTTCCCTGAAACTTCCCTCTTAAAATGAAGGTGCGTGTTATATGCTGATAAATACGGTACCTCCCTTCAGTGTTCCTATGTCACTCGCCAGGGCCAACGTCTTCTACCCAGCTTCTTCCAGGCACTTCACTTGTTGGCATGGAAAGAGAACACTCGTGCACAGGCCCGGCGGGACGACTATCCTGGCAGACAGCTGCTGTGCTGACATGTATACTGGGCTGTGATTGCGCAGCGTGGTGTACATTGCGAAGACTACTGCAAAAATCGGTTATACTCACCTAGGTAGTTTCAGCATCGATACAATGCTGCATCTGTCCCTCGCTGACTCTTCGTGAGAACTGAGCGATCAAATCCCACTAATCAGTTCTCCCCTCCGGTCTGAGCAGAGAGCTGTGACTGTTAGCGGCTCTCTGCTCTGCTCCGCCAGTGCTCACTGAAGCATTGGGCTGTGGAGGGGGTGGGAGGGGCTGGCTAGGGTTCTCAGCAGATCGCTGAGAGGCCAAACCAGGTGCCTGTCCATGTATCTGGGTGGATCCTAACCATATGGTTGGGATCTTTCCCGACCCTGGACCGGCGGAATGACTTTAGCCCGCTGTTGGGTGGAAACGGGGTCACAGGAGTGCAGAATGAACTGCACTTGTGTGATCCACAGGAGACGTACAGCCCACCTGCTTACTGCTTTTTAAAAGTGGCACTAAATTTCCCGATTCAAGTACAGTGGAACTTCGGATTGCGAGTAATGCGGTTAACAAGCGTTTCGCAATATGAGCGCTGTGTGTTTGATCAATAACTGTGCAAATATGGTGTAATATAAAATATTGCAACAACCGATACCATTTTATTCTCCAGGGACTCTGCTTTCCAAAAATATATACTGTTCGAGGGTGGGGGAGGGGGGGTTACACATGGAGTGTGCGAACACGCCGGAGCTCAGCCCTACCAGTGACCAGAAACACTGAAGTATTATCAACAAACAAGACCACGAGCCGTCCATCTGAGTGGCCTCTTTGGCAGCCACCCATCGTACAACTGTTATTTGTAATCATGGAGGTCGTCCCCGAGTCCTTCATATCCTGAAGGACCAGATTCAGCGCATTTCGTTGGGCGAGTTCTTTCAGAGGAGCACAGGAAACGTTTTGCTGCAATACAATGCATACTGTATATACATTCAGCCATCTTTATTACTGAACCTTGAAGATTACAATGCAAACCTCCGTTCATTCATTGTGAAGGTTGCCGACAAAAGTCCAAGGCTCGGGTTGAGCTGCTCACATGGAGGCAATGCCACCGGTTCTTATTCATCAATAAGCCGCTAAGCATGGAACAGGCATGTCTACACATGTAGAACATATCATAGGATTTCATCCAGTGTAAAGTCTACTGGATGCCAGACATGCTACACTATGTGGAATAATTCCAGGAATGTCTAGGTGGATCCCCCCCCCCCCCGGATGAGCAAGCGGATTCTGCTCGGACGAAGCCACCCAATATGAAAGGGGCCTTAGAATGCACCCAGGGGTGCTGTTAGAAATCACGGGGCTCCCTACAGCCTAGCTAACGGGAACAGCGAATTAAGCTTAATAGGTGAAATAGAGCTCATTTTGGTGATATTTGAACACCGCTGGGTTTTTAATTTTTTGCTAAAAAACAAAACACAAGTGCCGGTTCACACAGGGGCAACACGTCTCTGGGCGCGACTTTGCGAGGCGACTTTGCGAGGCGACTTGGAGTGACTTACAAGTAGGGCTGGGAAAAAAATCGATTTTAATCTTGAATCGAGTTTTGAGCTCAAATCGATTCAGTTTTGAAGAAAATCGATTTTTTTTTTAGATTTTTTTTCAAAAAAAAATAAATAAAAAATAAATAAAAAAAAATAAAATATATATATATATATATATATTTTTTTTTTCCCCCTTCAAAGTTTCCGTAGCAGGACTGCAGGGGGCGTATCCGGAATGGCACTGGGCAGCGTTACCCCAATTACATCTACTCGCTGCAGCCGCCGTCTGCCTACCTGATCAGCGTGTCATGCAGACAGACGGCGGCCATTGCAGTGTTCAAAAGCCGCGCCTCCCGAGTCCTCGTCGTCTGTGATAGGCAGAACACTCAATTTCACAGCAGGCAGTATTCAGCCTATCATGGACATCCTCTCATCCTCGTCTGTGTTATGAGGATGACCATGATAGGCGGAACACTGAATGCTGGGAAATTGAGTGTTCCGCCTATCACAGACAAGGAGGAGGCGCGGCTTTTGAATACTGGAATGGCCACCGGTGTAGCAGTAAAATCCGTATACCATGAAAATCTGCATTAGGTACGGGCACAGTGATTGAAGCATGGGCACAGTGAGACACAGGCACAGTGAGACATGGACACAGTTCAATTCAACTAAGAGTAACCTCATGATTTTTTTGTTGTTTTATTAGCTAAATCCAAATACAGTATTAATAATTTGGATGTTTAACAAGCACACTGCAAAAAACAACAAAAAGGTCACAAGCGCTAAATTGGTGGATAAAGAAAAAAATATAATGGATGATAATAATAATAATAATAATAAGAAAAAAATCCCAAATATTTTGGGAAGTACAAAGCATCCAAAAGGGGGAAAAAACAGGATCCAGCGCAGCAAGAAAAAATCCGTACCCAGAAGTACAAAATACACAACATGCACACAATATAATCCAGCACTCATGGAACATACATTATTAACTATTGAAAACTCTTGAATTGATAAAAAAGCTTAGTCCATTTATCACAATAAAGAGAGGGATCCAATCCCAAATGTGCAGAGGGCAAATGAATCTTAACTCTCCAGTTGCCAGTGGTGACAAACTTGTTAAACTTGCAGTGACATCCGTGGAGCAAGGAGGGGTTAAAAAAGTCAAAACAAAGCCTGTGGCATGATCTCAGTGTGAGCACAGTACCTTGAATGATGGACAACAGGCAGAGCAGCGTGTGGAGGGCCCTCCAACCCAAAAGGATGCAGAGCCAGGATCGCAGCAAGGCTGGGACAGAAGGAATCACACACAGAGTTTCAAGAGTTTTCAATAGTTAATAATGTATGTTCCATGAGCGCTGGATTATATTGTGTGTTTGTTGCAAACTGACTTTGCAGTTAGAGAAAGGGTTTGCCTTTGCAATTTTGTTTGTTGATGCACTTTAATATAATAAAAAAAAAAAAATCGAATCGTAAATCGAGTTTTTTATAAAAAAATCGCAGATTTTTTTTGGGGGGAAAATCGCCCAGCCCTACTTACAAGGCGACTTCAAGTTGCCTCCAGGACAGGCGACTTTGTCAGTGGCCAATCAAACAGTAATCAGCTCTGTGGGAGGGAGGGGTTTGCCTGAGAAAACTATTTTCTCTTCCTGTAAAGTTGCTTCAGTTAAGACAGGGGATCCGACTTTGGAGGCGACTTCCATTGAAATCAATGGGTAGAAGTCGGAACGACCTCAGTAGTGTACATTAAGACGGCTCTCATTCACTTTAATGTAATTTTTCATGTCACGCGACTTGGTGCGACACAAGTCTGATCCCAAGTCGCGGTAGCGTGAACCGCCACTAAGAGGCTAAACATTTTGGGAAAAATGTTTTTTTCTTAGTTTCTGTCTAAAAAAAAAAAAAAAAAAAAAAAAAATTGGTAAATTTTTCTCCTGCATGAATAGGGCAGCACGGACTGGCGTCGCTGATTGGGCACGGACTGGCGTCGCACCAATTACCTGTACAGGTCTCCCCTGTGAGGAGATGCCCCTGATCGGCTCTGTCAGTGTGAGGAGAGCCAATAAACGGAACTTCCATGTAACTTGCTGTGATTGGACACTGCCGATCACATGGGTAAAGAGCCGCGTCATCAGCTCTTTACCGAGATCCGGGGCGCGCAAGGGCAGTGACACTGGGGCGACGTCTTCCCTGAACGAGAGGGGATCTCGCTCCCCGCCGTCCTTTTTTCTATACGGCCGGACGGGAGGAGAATAAAATGGCCCCATGGGGCTGGAAAACCAAAAACAAGGGAAAATGATGTACTACGTTTAGCATATTGCAGATTTACAATCCTAGTATAGCAATTAATGCATCAAGTGACAAAAAATATTGCCCCGGATATAAAATCTTCCATCATGGATTCTGACACACAGATATCTTCTACGCGTTTCACAGGACAAAGCCCAATTCTTCAGGATGAGGTTGCTGTCGTATGTCTACAGCTGTAGAAATAATGTATCACCTTTTATAAATCGTCACATTCAGTGGAAATATCTCTACAACTGTAGAACATCCGAAACCACAAGTGAATACCTGCTGAAAACATCAAAAAACATAAATTTCTTCAAGGAATGTCGCTCCTAGACAACTGGACCCCCCCCCAGTAGTCTTCACATGTTTGCCGAGAGAGAATAATGCATCCAGAATAATTTCTCCTACCAATATAGAAGAAAAAGACAGAAAAGGGGGAATAAACCCCCCAAAAAAAACCTAGATAGCTATAAAATGATTACTATTCTAATTTCCCGTTTTCTGTCTTTCTTCTTTTCTTCAGAGAATTTCTCTTTCGGCAAACGTGTGAAGACTTCTGGGGGGTCCAGTTGTCAAGGAGAACTTTCTGTTTTTATATGTGTATTGATGATGTTTTCTGCAGGTATTCATTTGTCGTTTTGGATGTTCTATAGTTGTATAGATTTTTTCCACTGAATGTCGTTTACTCCCAATTAGGGGGCCAGAATGTCATATGCCCTGGTTTCAGTGGGAGGAATGGTGCCCCATCATTGGCGTTAGTGGGAGGAATGGTGCCCCATCATTGGCGTTAGTGGGAGGAATGGTGCCCCATCATTGGCGTTAGTGGGAGGAATGGTGCCCCATCATTGGCGTTAGTGGGAGGAATGGTGCCCCATCATTGGCGTTAGTGGGAGGAATGGTGCCCCATCATTGGCGTTAGTGGGAGGAATGGTGCCCCATCATTGGCGTTAGTGGGAGGAATGGTGCCCCATCATTGGCGTTAGTGGGAGGAATGGTGCCCCATCATTGGCGTTAGTGGGAGGAATGGTGCCCCATCATTGGCGTTAGTGGGAGGAATGGTGCCCCATCATTGGCGTTAGTGGGAGGAATGGTGCCCCATCATTGGTGGGGGAGGGGAATGGTGCCCCATCATTGGTGGGGGAGGGGAATGGTGCCCCATCATTGGTGGGGGAGGGGAATGGTGGTGCCCCGTCATTGGTGTCAGTGGGGGGGGGAATGGTGCCCCGTCATTGGTGTCAGTGGGGGCAAAAGTGCCCCAAGGGCCGTATAAAGGCAAGCAAAGGGCCAGATCACAGGCTGCAGTTTGGAGACCATTTCTGTAACTGATGCATTCTGCGGAGAGCTTGTTCTTTTGAAAAACACACTTACTGGCCAGATTCTCAGGTTAAAACAGAAGAAAGAGCCTTAAAAAAATAAATAAAAATAAAATAAATGCGGCCATCACATCTAAGAACTGCTAAGCTGCACTATAATGTTTGCTTTGGGTTTCATATCGCTTTAATAAAATCCCATTTGCACGCCGGCCTCATTTTTGTTTGTCGCTTTATTTTCCCCGAACCACTTTTACTTTAATTTACAAAGACTGCTCTCAGCCGGAATGATTGGCGGCTGTGCGATCGTGCAGCGAGTCGGTGAATTGTTCTTGGTGGAGGTAGAACACCTGTTAGTATAATGACAGATAAACACAAACGCACTCCGGGGTAATTTCACCGCCGAGGCGCAGAGAAAGCGCTCGTTCCCCCGTAGTTGTGCCGGCGCTCTGACGAGCACAGCCTGGCTGTTGATGTTTTTGTGGAAAATGTTCGGTGTTTTCATTTCTTATGATCTGCTGGAGACGTCTTTCATCTCTCAGCTGCACACGGCTTATTGAAGGGAACGTCTAGTGCTTTATTATTATGTTCAGGATTAAACAAATACAAATTATGAAAACCTTTCGAGGGTCAAATCATGAAATGGTGTTCATCATATTTGTGTGTTCCTTTATCTAGTCATCAGGTAGAGCTTCCTGTGCTTTCCCGATTTTACCTTCTTTTGTCAACAAGCCTATTTATAGAGCTCAGTAGCTCAAACCAAAGATCTCCAAACTACAAGCCACATGCAGCCTGCTAGATTTTTTTTTTTTTTTTTTTTTGGCCTTCAGCGATTCTCACTCGGTGCACCGGATTCCGATTTTAGTTGGTTCTTGCTTAAGCCCCTGCAACCCACAGTTTCCAGAGCAGCTGCCCCAACATCACTGGTTGCTAGGACTACTGGAATCCTAGCAACCAATGACCTACTTGCCCCAGCATTCATAGGAGGATGATCCCGGATGTGGACTTTGATGAGGACACTGATGGAAGGGGGGACTTTGACGGGGACACTGATGGAAGGGGGGACTTTGACGGGGACACTGATGGAAGGGCGGCCTTTGACGGGGGACACTGATGGAAGGGCGGCCTTTGACGGGGGACACTGATGGAAGGGCGGCCTTTGACGGGGGACACTGATGGAAGGGGTGTCTTTGACGGGGAACACTGATGGAAGGGCGGCCTTTGACGGGGAACACTGATGGAAGGGCGGCCTTTGACGGGGAACACTGATGGAAGGGCGGCCTTTGACGGGGAACACTGATGGAAGGGCGGCCTTTGACGGGGAACACTGATGGAAGGGGTGTCTTTGACGGGGACACTGATGGAAGGGGTGTCTTTGACGGGGACACTGATGGAAGGGGTGTCTTTGACGGGGAACACTGATGGAAGGGGTGTCTTTGACGGGGAACACTGATGGAAGGGGTGTCTTTGACGGGGAACACTGATGGAAGGGGTGTCTTTGACGGGGAACACTGATGGAAGGGCGGCCTTTGACGGGGGACACTGATGGAAGGGCGGCCTTTGACGGGGGACACTGATGGAAGGGCGGCCTTTGACGGGGGACACTGATGGAAGGGCGGCCTTTGACGGGGGACACTGATGGAAGGGCGGCCTTTGATGGGGGACACTGATGGAAGGGCGAAAGAACTGAAGGATAATCATTCACTAAGTTGAGTCTTTTCTAGGAAGTAGGAACTACCAAGTCACTTCTAAAAGAGGTAGCTGAGCTGACCTGCTTGGTCACCGTTGAGGACAAAATTATTTAAGCTGCTGAGCTACTACCTGGAGGGGGAAGAGGGAGCACTAATATTCTGAGTCTTTGCAAAGAGGAGCAGGAGGAACTGAGATGACCTGCTAGAAGGGAGGGAGCAAAGCTGATCTGCTCACTGGTTGGAGGGGGAAGCAGGGTGAGCAGAGTTTCTTCTTCGAGGAGGAGCTGTGCTACTAAGCCCTTTCTGGGAGGGGTGGGGGCAGGGTGAGCTGGGTTGCTGCTGGGATCAGAGAGCTGAGCTAGTGAGTTACTTCTGGGAGGTGGTGAGCTGCAAAGCTGGGGGGGGGGGGCTGAGTTGCTCAGAGTTGAGCTACAGAGTTTATTTTGGAACAGGGAGCGGAGCTGATGAGTCACTGTTGGGAGGGGGGAACAGCGAGAACCACTCCTGGTGCAAAACAAATTCTCTTGCGCACAAATGTGTTGACCAGGCGATCCAAAGTTCAGCGTGGATAATATCTCAGGCCTTGCTGCCCTCCAGGATAGGGGTATCCTAGCAGGTAAAAAAGAAAATAGAAAAAAGAGGGCGCACCAGCCTTGTGCATTATCCTTTGATATATTTATTAAAAGAGAAAGTATTAACTACTTTCAAGCATGGAAAGAAAACCACAATGTAACAGTCTTTGGCTTATGACAATCCGTCTACTGGTAGTCTCCAGATCCTAGAAAGAGGACGTGCGAACCACTGCTGGACGACGCATTTCGAAGGATTACCTTCTTCCTCAGAGCCTGATGTGGCTCCGAGGAAGAAGGTAATCCTTCGAAACGCGTCAGCCAGCAGTGGTTCGCACGTCTGCTATCAGTAGACGGATTGTCATAAGCCAAAGACTGTTACATTGTGGTTTTCTTTCCATGCTTGCGAGTAGTTTTTAATACCGTATAAGCCGACCCGAATATAAGCCGAGGCACCTAATTTTACCACAAAAAACTGGGAAAACTTATCGACTCGAGTATAAGCCTAGGGTGTCCCTCTGTATGCCTCACTGTGCCCATGCCTCACTGTGCTCGTGACTAGACTGACGTTTAACATGGGAGTCTATGAAAGGGATTCCCGGCTTTGAAAAATCGGTGCTCCCCGGCCAGAGGTCCCCCAGACAAAAAACTTTGCACACTTATAGAGGAAGAGTGGGGCTACATGTGTGCCAAGTTGGGGTCCAGGAGACCTACGGCTAGCTGGTACCGGGTCCCCAAAGTCCGGGAGATCAGGCGCAAAAAGGTGACTGGAGTATAAGCCAAGGGGGGCATTTTCGGCACAAAAAAATGTGCTGAAAAATTTGGCTTATACTCGAGTATATATGGTACTTTCTCTTTATATATAAGGATAATGCACAAGGCTGGTGCGCCCTCCTTTTTTTCTATTTTCTTTTTAGAACCACTCCTGGACCTGGTACAGGTTTCTCCTTTGGAAAATTTTGGTTTTCCAATCACTTTCTGTCTCAGTAACAGTGGCCTTTAGGACCAAAAAAGGTGAATCTCCCAAAGTGGGAACACCGAATGAAAAACTTGAAAAGAGTTTCTACCACTTCACCGTTTACATTTTTATATTATTTAGTTTTTTTCGCTTGAATATTCATGTATTTATTTTTTTAACCAAATAAAGAATAGTAGGTTAGGTGTACCTGTTGTTCTATTAAACCTATATATATTTTTTTTTTTTAAATACCTAAATTGAGTAGGAAGGTAACAAGATATTCACGTGGCAACAATACAAGGAGGAAGCAAAGTATCCCGGAGATGGATAATCAGAACAAGGATTGGATGGTGAGCAGCTCCGCACCTCCAATCTGCTGATAATTGAAGCGGCCGGGAGTGTTCTGTCTGTCAGATTTTCCGAGCGGGGCTCATACCGAGTTTGACAAAATGTTCTTTTTCAGGGATCTGTTCTGTCTTGCTGCGTTGCATCCCACCTCTTTTGTGTAATGAAATAATTCCCTAATCTCCTCTCCTCACACACTGGTAATTAACACCGCGACATCACTTCTCTCAAGCAGAAGCTAATTATGCCTTTGTTGGCGGCTCCTGTTTTTCTGAAGCATTTGGGGGGGCTCTGTATGACATTCTGACATAAACAAGCAGTTTTTTTATTTTTTTATTATTATTTTCTAATTCACTAAGCTGTGCCGGGATCAATGTGCTGATCAATTGTGTAAAATGGTTGTCCGCACATTAGGTAAAAGGGGTATTTATATATGAAGCGTACGAGGTAAATGGGTACAAATATGGCTGGCGAGTAGCTGGTAATATGCAAACTGCTATATAATAGTAAATTGTAAACAAGGAATAATTTTATGTTAAAGGGGTTGTAAAGGTAAATGTTTTTTCACCTTAATGCATCCTATGCATTAAGGTGAAAAAACATCCGACAATACCGCCCCCGAAAGTCCCGCGCTCGCCCCCGTCATCCTCCTCACCATTCAGCCTGGCCGTTGATTGGCTACAGTGGATGGATTGAAAGCAGCGCTGCTGTCAATCGCATCCAATAAAGTGGCGCGCCGGGGGGCGGGGCCGAGTGATAGTGAGAGGCAATAGCCGCTGGCTGTATCACAGGAGCGCGCCCACAATCACTCGCCACCATGCGAGCTTGCATATAGGTGGTGAGTGATTGCGGGGAGGAGCCGAGACAGCCGCCGAGGGACCCCAGAAGACGAGGATCGGGGCCACTCTGTGCAAAACGAGCTGCACAGTGGAGGTAAGTATAAAATGTTTATTTAAAAAAAAAAAAAAAAATTCTTTACAATCCCTTTTTAATAAATTAATAATTTTAAATCTTTATTCCTTACAGTAATACATACAAGTTCAGTGGAACCTTGGATTACGAGTAACGTGGTTAACGAGCGTTTTGAATAACTAACCATTTTTTTTTTTTTTTTTTAATCCTGACTCGGTTTGCAAGTGCTGCCTCGCAAAACAAGCAGAATTCAAACTAATAGGGTGTGCAGTACCGCATTTGGCCAGAGGTGCGGGGGGTGCCGGTGACACTCGGAACGGTTCGATCCATTGGGAAATACTCCATTCCTGAGTCTTTGGGAACCTTTCCAAGGGTTTCCGAGATCAGCCGAGCTGTCCCAGAGTATTTCCGAGGCTCTCCGATGCGGGGGGTATGTGGCACCTCTGGCTACATACGGTATTGCATGCCATAGAAGTCAATGCGGAGTGAATTATCTTGGTTTCCATTGACTTCTGTTTTGGATTACAAGCATTCTCCTGGAACGGATTATGCTCGTAATACAAGGTTCTACTGTATGTGTATATGTGTGTTATATATATTTATATATATATATATATATATATATATATATATATATATATATATATATATTATTAGCATAATAAAATGGTGCATAGTATTGCCAGACTCTTTTGTTCCATATAAATAACAAGAATGTAAAACATTATACATAACGTCAGCATAGTGCATTAAGATTGCAAATTTTTCCTAGATGGTAACGTGAGTGGCATCCAATTGCTTAACGCGTTTCGTTGACTATCTCTGCTCATCAGGAGCGGATGCGATGTGGGTATCTAAAGATGTAAATTGTAGATAAACAATATGTCTCCGCAAGGGAGAGGGGGATACAAAAAGAGGGTAGTGGAAAAGAACCCAGCCTGGCTAGGGTTCAAGTTGGGGTTTAGATGTGAAGCAGGTGGGACTAAATAGTAATACCATACTACACTTATAGACCTTTCCCAATGGCGACACATAGAATAAAAATTATTTACTTTACATAGGTTGCTGTGATGTCATTTATATCACCCTTATTCATGGGATATCACACTCCCGGAATATCCGTTCCCTGTTTGGGTTATCATCCCTGTGCTCTGGGTTTGCCGCCTCAGCTCCTGTGACTGATTACTCCGGCTGGCCTCCAGTACTCACATGTAGACTCCTACTTGATCCCTAGCCAGGTTGGGTTCTTTTCCGGTACCCTCTTTTTGTATCCTCCCCGCCTGAGACCCCAGAGGTGATTAAATACCACCAAAAGAAAGCTCTGTTTGTGTGTGGGGGGAAAAAAAACCCATAAACTTGTCATTTGGGTACAGTGTAGCATTAACCGTGCAATTGTCATTCAAAGTGTGACAGCGCTGAAAGCTGAAAATTGGTCTGGGCAAGAGGGGGGGGGGGGTAAAAGTGCCCGGTATTGAAGTGGTTGAAGGAACCTCCCTAATGACAGGTGCCATCGCTGGTTTCTGTGTATAGGTGTAAGATTCAGAGCCGTCCTCTTCCCTTTACTACTTGGTGGGTGGCAGTGCTAGACCAAGCCGGGTCATACTGGGTATCGGGGTGACCTCCCGTGTCGTGCTCGTTTTGGGCCGCCCTAGGCAGGGAAGAAGGATGCCGGTCAAAAAGTCAAAGTTTAGTTCCACTGTTTCTGCATCCACAGGTTTATTCTTAAAGTTCTCCATGTGAGTTTGTTGTAGAGCTGCGCGATTAATCGTCAATCGTTATCGTTTTTTTTTTCCCCAGTTGCGATCTTGACAAAGGGTTTCCGATCTCCCAATCTTTGGTATGCAGAGAATTTTCTCACCGCTCTCAAGTCAAAGTCTGGGCAGTCTGCCAAGTTTTAAAACCTTCTATCAGTGGAATGTTAAGTCTAAACTTTTGTATCAATTTGTCTTTTACATCAAAGGAATACACTTCTGGATGTAAATTAGGAACGTTTAACCACTTAAACACTAAACCTTTTTCTGACAGTTGTTTTCAAGTTAAAATATTTTGCTAGAAACATACTTAGAACCCCCAAACATTTTATATATATATACACATATATACATATACATATATATACACATATACATATACATATATATACACATATACATATATATATATATATATATATATATATATATATATATATATATATATATAATATATATATATATATATATATACATATACATATATACATACATATATACATATATACATACATATATACATACATACATACATACATACACTCGAGTATAAGCCGAGTTTTTCAGCCCCCTTTTTTTTTTTTTTAGGGCTGCAAATACTCCCCTCGGCTTATACTCGAGTCAGTGTACCTGAAAATCTTCTTAGACTGCCGGCGGCGTCCATTGTTTAAATTTCGCGGCTTTCTCCT
>CM055120.1:19428205-19448205 GCA_029206835.1 Rana muscosa | reverse complement strand
TAGTTTTTTTTAACCCTATTAGGTTACTGGCCGATTAATCGATTATGAAAATTGTAATCGATTAATTTCATAATCGATTAGTTGTCGATTAATCGATTAGTTGTTTCGGCCCTAGTTCGGCCTCGCGTTTTTTTCCCAGGATCGCGGCGAGCTGCAGGCAGGATTTTTTAGGCGAGGCTTCGGCCTAGTCCACGGAGCGCTGGTCCTATGGAAAAATCGAAAAAAATCAATTCGGTCTGAATCGATTTGCCCTTGCAACTCGATTCAGATTTTAAATCAATTTTTGTTCCCCATCCCTATGTTACTGGTTCCCAAAAAAGTATCAAAAATGTCAGGTGTCCGATCTGTCCGCCGCAATGTCGCAGTCCCGCTAAAAATCGCTGATCACCGGCATTACTAGTAAAAAAAAAAAAGAAAATAAAATCTATCCCCTATTCTGTAGACGCGATAACTTTTGCGCAAACCAATTTATTTACGCTTATTGCGATATTTATTTTTTACCAAAAATATGTAAAAGAATACATATTGGCCTAAACTGATGAAGAAATTTCGTTTTTTTACATTTTTTGGGGGGGGGGGGATATTTATTATAGCAAAAAGTAAAAAATATATTTATTTTCAAAATTGTCGCTTTTATTTTTGTTTATAGCGCAAAAAATTTGAAATGCAGAGGTGATCAAATACCACCAAAAGAAAGCTCTATTTGTGGGGGGAAAAAAGGACGTCAATTTTGTTTGGGTACAATGTCGCCTGACCGCGCAATTGTCAGTTAAATCGACGCAGTGCCGTATCGTAAAAAATGGCCCGGTCATTAAGGGGGAAAATCCTTCCGGGGCTGAAGTGGTTAAATGGATATTGCAAATTAGTCCTAGAATTATTATCCAGCTGACTGACGCTGCTAAATTTTTTCCCCAAGCGTCTTCTTATCTCCGGCCATGAAGGGGTTAATAGTCAGAGATGCGCTCGGTGTTGAGTTTTCACTTTCGGGTTCTCTTCCTCTTCTCATTAATGGCGCGTCTTTCCCTGAATTGCACATTAGCATGCAGGCCGGTCCCCGGACTTCCTGGATGAGAAGCTCGCTCTCTGTCTCTCTCGGAAATGCAGAAACACACAGCCGCTTTATTGCGAGGACTGAAAGACGCGAACACTGTGTGCGTTTTTTGTATGATTTCTCACACTGTCCCTCCCAGCTGGAGCCGCGCTTAATGAAGGCGACTCCCATGAATCCATCAATAGAATATCTGTGTATATTAGAGGAGGAATAATGCGTGCGACCTTCCAGCGGCTCCGGGAACATCGCAGAGGAGCCGGATGTCTTCTGTAAACCCCTCACACTGTTATGAATAATACATTTTTATCTGTCTGATACCGACGGGGAATCAATTACAACAAGTGGAATTTGGCGCAATAAAGGTTTATAATCACTTAAAGTGGAGTTCCACCCTGAAAAAAAATTACACAAAATTGCTGCAAAAAAATAAAAAATGTACTCACCCGAAATGGCGGTTGCTATGCGGAAGTCCCTAATCTGCCTCTTCCTTAGCCGCAGTGGGTCTTCTTCCGCATCCTCTTCTAGTGAATGGGGCGCGCTGCCTTCTGGGAACTGTGTGCAATCCCAGAGAGCAGCCGCCCATTCACAAAGCACCGTGCGAGTGGCGCATGCGCAGTAGGAAACGGGCAGTGAAGCCGTAAGGCTTCACTTACTGTTTCCCTTAGTGAGGATGGCACCGGGGGGCCATCATTGCGGGCGAGTAGGACCGGTAAGTGTCCTTATTAAAGGTCAGCAGCTACAGTGTTTGTAGCTGCTGACTTTTAAAAAAAAAAAATCGCGGGTGGAATCCTGCTTTAAGGACCGAGCCTCTTTCTGAGATTTGGTGTTTACAAGTTAAAAACTTTTTTTTTTTTTTTTGCTAGAAAATTACTTGGAACCCCCAAAAATTGTGTGTGTGTATAATGTATATAGTGTGTGTGTGTGTGTGTGTGTGTGTGTGTGTATATGTGTATATATATTTTTTCCCTAACACCCTAGAGAATAAAATGGCAGTCGCTGCAATACTTTCTGACACCGTATTTGCGCAGCCGTCTTACAAGTGCACTTTTTTGGGGGGAAAAACACTTTTTTTTTTTTTAATTAAAAAAAATAAGTCAACAGTAAAGTTAGCCCATTTTTATTTTTTTACATTGTGAAAGATAAAGTTACGCTGAGTAAATTGAAACCCAACATGTCACGCTTCAAAGTTGCGACTGCTCGTGGAATGGCGACAAACTTTTACCCTTTAAAAATCTCCATAGGCGACGTTTAACCACTTAACGACCGCCCACTGTAAATATACGTCGGCAGAATGGCACCGACAGGCAGAATCACGTACATATACGTGATTGCCTTTGTATAGTTGGGGGGGTCCGATCGGACCCCCCTTTACAGTGGGCGGTTGTTTTATCTTCGGGAGCGATCCGGCATGAGGGGACGGCCGTTCGATTCCGGCCCCCCCCTCTCGATCGCTCCCGGCGAATGAGAGAGCTCCCCCTGCCTGCCAGGTAGGAGGAAGTGATGTCATCTCTCCTGCAGCGCTCACATATACCGAGCGCTGTACAGGAGAAGATGCAGGTTAGTACACAAAACAGCACACTGACACCAGGACACATAGGCACATAAATCGCCCCCCCAGATCACCCCCCAGCCCCCAGTCACAGTGTCACTGATTGCAGTGACCATTTATTTAGTGATCACTGCAATCAGTGACATTTGTGACTGTAAAAGTGTCACTACATTTAGTTTTAGGTCCAGTGTAGCCCCCTAACCCCCCCCCCTAATAAAGGTTTAACCCCCTGATCACCCCCCAGATAACCCTTTCACCCCCTAGCACCGCCGTCGCTAAGCGATAATTTTTCTGATCGATGTCTTAGCCTGTAGTCAATACCCTGCGCAATACTCTGCAATACCCTGCGCAATACTCTGCAATACCCTGCGCAATACTCTGCAATACCCTGCGCAATACTCTGCAATACCCTGCGCAATACTCTGCAATACCCTGCGCAATACTCTGCGCAATACTCTGCAATACCCTGCGCAATACTCTGCAATACCCTGCACAATACTTGCACAATACTCTGCAATACCCTGTGCAATACCCTGCCATACTCCGCAATACCCTGCCATAGTCCGCAATGCCCTGCAATACTCTGCAATAACCACTTCCCGCCCGCCGGCCGTCATATGACGTCCTTGACTTTGTGCGGGGATATCTGAATGATAGGAGCAGCTACAGGCATCATTCAGATATCAGCTTTTTCAGCCGGCGATTCCCTACACCATAAGAACAATCATAGCGGCTGTTCCGCTGCTTGATCATTCTTACGGGAGGCGAGAGGGGATGTCCCCCCCCCCCGCTGCCCTCCGGTGCTTCTACCGACTCACCGCTACGATCAAAGCCAGGATTGTTTTTTTTTTTTTTTTTTCTTTCAGGCTTCCCAGCCTAGAGGTGAGATGTGGGGTCTTATTGACACCCCCCCCCCCCCCATATCTCACTGTAAAGAGGACCTGTCATGCCAGGGATGTTTACGTTCCTTGTAATAGGTATAAAAGTGATCAAAAAAATTTTTGGGGTGGAAAAACATGTCAAACTAAAATAAATAAAGTAAAATGAACAATAAAAAAATATTTTTTTTTAAAGCGCCCCTGTCCCCGTGAGCTCGCATACAGAAGCGAACGCATACGTAAGTCCCGCCCACATATGAAAACGGTTTTCAAACCACACATGTGAGGTATCTCTGCGAACGTTAGAGCGAGAGCAATCATTTTGGCCCTAGACCTCCTCTGTAACTCAAAACCTGTAACCAGTAAAAATATTTAAAGCGTCGCCTAGGGGGATTTTTTAAGTAGCGAAGTTTGGCGCCATTCCACGAGTGTGTGCAATTTTTAAGGGTGACATGTTAGGTATCTATTTACTCGGCGTAACTTCATCTTTCACATTATGCAAAAACATTGGGCTAACTTTACTGTTTTTTTTTTTTTTTTAAGCACAAAACATTTTTTTTCCGTAAAAAAACGCGTTAAAAAAATTGCTGCGCAAATATCGTGCGAGATAAAAAGTTGCAACAACCACCAATATATTCTCTAAGGTCTTTGCTAAAAAAAACATATATAATGTTTTGGGGTTCTATGTAATTTTTTAGCAAACAAATGATGATTTTTACATGTAGGAGAGAAATATCAGAATTGGCCTGGGTGCTCCAGAACGCCTGAAGGTGCTCCCTGCATGTTGGGCCTCTGTATGTGGCCACGCTGTGTAAAAGTCTCACACATGTGGTATCGCCATACTCGGGAGGAATAGCAGAATGTGTTTTGGGGTGTAATTTGTGGAATGTATATGCTGTGTGTGAGAAATAACCTGCTAATATGACAATTTTGTGAAAAAAAAGAAAAAAAAATCTTGATTTTGCAAAGAATTGTGGGAAAAAATGACAACTTCAAAAAACTCACAATGCCTCTTTCTGAATACCTTGGAATGTCTTCTTTCCAAAAAGGGGTCATTTGGGGGGTATTTGTACTTTTCTGGCATGTTAGGGTCTCAAGAATTGAGATCGGCCGTCAGTACTTCAGGTGTGATCAATTTTCAGATATTGGCACCATAGCTTGTGGACTCTATAACTTTCACAAAGACCAAATAATATCCACCAATTTGTACTTATTTTTACCAAAGATATGTAGCAGTATAAATTTTGGCCAAAATTTATGAAGAAAAAATAGTAATTTGCAAAATTTTATAACAAACGAAAAAAAAATCATTTTTTTTACAAAATTTTCAGTGTTTTTCCTCTTATAGCGCAAAAAATAAAAAACCCAACAGTGATTAAATACCACCAAAAGAAAGCTCTATTTGTGTGAAAAAAAGGACAAAAAATTCATATGGGTACAGTGTTGTATGACTGAGTAATTGTCATTCAAAATGTGAGAGCACCGAAAGCTGAAAATTGGTCTGGTTATTAAGGGGGTTTAAGTGCCCAGTGGTCAAGTGGTTAACCCCCTAATTGCCCCTAGTTAACCCTTTCACCAGTAATCATCATATAAGTGTTACGGGTGACGCTGGTTGGTTAGTTTGCTTTTTATAGTGTCAGGGCACCCGCCGTATATATAACCCAATAAAGGTTTAACTCCCTGGTCGCCCGGCGGGTGATATCAATTAGGTTTTAGCGTCAGAGAGGGTCTGCGTCACACCCCAGGCAGCGTCAGGTTAGTGCCAGTAGCGCCAACACCCACGCGTGAAGCATACACCCCCCTTAGTGGTATAGTATCTGAACAGATCAATATCTGATCAGATCTATACTAGCGTCCCCAGCAGTTTAGGGTTCCCAAAAACGCAGTGTTAGCGGAATCAGCCCAGATACCTGCTGGCACCTGCGTTTTGCCCCTCCGTCCAGCCCAGGCCACCCAAGTGCAGTATCGATCGATCACTGTCACTTACAAAACACAACACACATAACTGCAGCGTTCGCAGAGACAGGCCTGATCCCTGCGACTCCAGTGCTGTAGGAGGTGATTTCACCACCACAGTTAAAAAAAAAAAAGCAAATATGCCGAAGCATTGGGGCAGCAGGGGCGGAGGAGCGATTTTTGCTCCTAATGCTGCGTACATACGGTCGAAATTCCGACGGAGGCTTGCCCGTGGAAAAGTCTGACCATGTGTACGCGGCATAACTTTTGCGGGAAGATGCCCCCATGCTTCGGCATATATAAATGGTGCATGTATGCCCATCATTAGAAGTGGGTGGATGAAGGGCGGTATTCTAATGGTGGGCATACCCACCGATCAATCTCTTTTTTCGTTCAGCCAACTGGCTGCATGAAATAAAAAGATTACAATACATGTCCAACAAGGACCAGTAACGTACTGGTATGTTGCTGGACTTTGAATGTTTATACCAGAATGATGCCTGCGGGTTTAGGTATCATCTTGGTATCATTCTTTTCAGCCAGCGGCCGGCTTTCATGTAAAAGCAATCCTAGTGGCTAATTAGCCTCTGGACTGCTTTTACAAGCAGTGGGAGGGAATGTCCCCCCCCCCCCCCCGGATATAAAAAGCGCCATTGGGAAATTGGGGAAGCATTTTATCACACCGATCTTGGTGTGGTCAGATGCTTTGAGGGCAGAGGAAAGATCTAGGGTCCAATAGACCCCAGTTTTTTCAAAAAAGAGTACCTGTCATTACCTATAGCTATCATAGGGGATATTTACATTCCTTGAGATAACAATAAAAATGATAAATAAATAAATATGGAAGCAACAGTTTAAAAATAAAATAAAAAAGCAAAATTAATAATAAAAAAATAAATTAAAAAAAAGCACCCCTGTCCTGCCCTGCTCTTGCCCAATGGCGAACGCAAGCGTCGGTCTGGCGTCATATGTAAACAGCAATTGCACCATGCATGTGAGGTATCACCGCGAAGGTCAGATCGAGGGCAGTAATTTTAGCAGTAGACCTCCTCTGTAAATCTAACGGGGTAACCTGTAAATGCTTTTAAAGGCTTTTAAAAATGTATGTAGTTTGTCGCCAATGCGCGTTTGTGCGAAATTTTAAAGCATGTCATGTTTGGTATCTATGTACTCGGCCTAAGATCATCTTTTTTATTTCATCAAACATTTGGGCAATATAGTGTGTTTTAGTGCATTAAAATTAAAAAAAGTGTATTACTCTTTCGTCCATGGACCGACACAGCTTCTCTATTGACAAAGTGGGTATTATCCGTTAATTAGGAGTGACTAGGCAGAAAAACTTGTAAAAAGTGTTGCATCACACCTTCTACAGTACCGCCCAGGGGGCGGACCCTCTGGGTATACCCTCTCAGTCTGCACATCGCAGATCAGTTTTTTTTCTGTCTAGCAAGGAGTAGGACATGGCTCCCTTCGGGCCCATTGGTCCGGGGAAAAAGAGATGTAGATATATATATATATATATATATATATATATATATATATATATATATATATATCTATCTCTATTTGTTGTTTCCTGCGATCTTCGATCAACTGCTGACTGGGTGACAGGCTGGATCCTTGTAGTCTCCCCAGTTTCGGCCATCGAGCGTGTGCCGACCCTAGCTACGCGCTGGGTTTTCCACGACATGCCTGTCGCTCCACGGGTGGCCGGTGAGCCTACGCTCCAGGGCCTGCATCGGACCGCTCAGCTTCGGCTGACCTTACGGCTGAGTCGCAGCAGCCTGTCCGGTGAGCGTCATGCTCCAGGGCATACATATGATCGTCCCTTCTGGGTCCAATCACAGCATGCCTGGCCAACAGTCACCTTCCGTGCGCGGACGATGATCTGTTTGGAATGTCTTCCAGCAGAATACATGCAGGATAGGTAAGTAAAACTCCCCTGCCTCGGCTGGGTGATTTAGCTGGACATTCCTGGAGAGATCAAGTAAGTGGTTGTGGCCCCTTTCTTCCCTCTCTCCCTGCCTTTCCCTCCTCCCTGGGCTTCTAGCTAAAGGTTGCTGGGTGCTGGGGGTCACCTAGGGGGTCCCACTGGAGCGGGGCTGGCTGTAACTAACATTTAAAAGAAATGTCATTTTTGCTTACCTGTGTTTGTGTCTCCATGCTGTCGGCGGCCATTTTGAGGTGGTCCATGCCAAGTTTGGCCTCTTGTAACTGCCTGGCGGCCATCTTCCTGTGGTTCGACCACACCCACTGGCCCCTATCAGGTGATCGGCGGCCATGTTTGTCCACCCTGTATGCAGATATTGCCGTTCGGCGGCCATCTATTTGTGGGCTATGGCTGCCTGACCTCTATCTTCTGTCGGCGGCCATTTTCTTAGAGCCCACATTATCTTCCATACAGACGTTTTTGGCAACCATTTTGCGAGAGCCTCCGGCCTCTAGGGTGCATTACACTGGCGCGAAAATTCACACAGGAAGTGCTGATAAAAGAAGCAGACTGACACAGCAGCAGTGGGACAGCATCACAGGCGCAGCATAGCAGTACCTATCCAGGGTGGTGAGTCCTCTGGGTAACCCAACATCTCTGCAGCGCAGGAGGGTGGCCTATTGATATCTTGCCTGGAGCCCTGCGAGTGTCAGCGTGTGGTCAGCATGGCATCTGAGCCAGATGTCTTCTCCCCTGAAACACCAGATTTAGCAGCTGGTGTCCCTGAGGTGTCTATGGACGCTATGTCGGCAATCCTAGAGGCGTTTGCTGCCATGGTGGAAGCAGCACACGGGAATACAGGGAGTAATAAACGCCCCCGTCCCCTGCAATCTTCTGGGGATATTTCTGATGCAGAACCAGGTCCAGCTACGGCTCATGGCCCAGATTCTGATGCATCAGAGACTGCAGACCGTGACCGATCGGACAGTGAGGAGGACTCCAAGTCCAGGTCAGTACGCGAGACGGCTTTGGTATCTGACCTTATTACTGCAGTGCGGGATACGCTAAAGTTGGAAAGGACTGAAGAAGTAGCAGATACTCCAGTCCCCTTTGGGTTTCGTAAACCTGCCCGCACTGCTAAGGTGTTCCCTTGTGTGTCTTATTTTGACAAACTCTTATACAAGGAATGGGAGAACCCACTGAGGGTCTTTACAGCCCCAAAGAGGTTTGCAGTACGGTACCCCTTTGAGGAGAGTTTTCTGAAGATATGGACCTCTCCCCCTATAGTGGACCCTTCGGTGTCCAGACTTGATAGAGCCACCACTATTCCAGTAGAAGGGGCTCCTGTTTTCAAGGACCCTGTGGATAAGAAGGCTGAAGCACTCGCTCGCTACCTATACTCAGTGGTAGGCTCGGCAGTACGCCCGGCATTGGCGGGGGCCCTAGTGTCTCAGACACTTACTGAATGGGCAAAATTGCTACTCCAGGGGTTAAAGGAGCGAGATGCTCCTCCTAATAAGATAACTTTGGCCGACCAGTTGGTCCAGGGCCTTAAGTTTGTCTGCGAGTCAGACATGGATACTATTCCCCTGCTGTCAAGAGCTTCGGTTTATGCAGTAGCAATACGCCGCCTGATCTGGCTAAAGGGCTGGTCTGCGGACCAGACTTCCAAGAAAGCCCTATTGGATCTGCCTTTTAAGGGCGACAGACTTTTTGGGGCTTCTCTGGATGACATCATCAAGGATGCCACAGGAGGTAAAAGCACTTTGCTTCCCCAAACTAGCAAGGGTAGGGGACCACGCCAAGGGCAAGGGCCCTCCTTTACTGCAGGTAAGCGTTTTTTTCGCCCCCTTAAGGCGACAGGGAAAAGACCCCAGGCCGATAAAGCGCCTGCCCAAGGACAAAAGCGTCCTTGGTCCCGCAGACCCAACAAGCCTGCGGACAAATCTGCATCCACATGAAGGTCCGCCCCCACCCAGCTCTCGGGTGGGGGGACGTCTTCGCAAATTCGCAACTCAGTGGACTGCTCTAGTCTCCGACAGGTGGGTTTGCGAAGTAATCTCCTCAGGCTACAAGATAGAATTTCTCTCTTGTCCACCAGACAGATTCATCACCTCCAATCTCCAGCTACTACCGACCCGTCGGGAGGCCCTGTATGTGGCGGTCCAGGGTCTACTGGAACGCGGGGTAGTTATTCCAGTTCCAGAACAGGAACGGGGTCAGGGTTTTTACTCAAATCTGTTCATTGTGCCAAAGAAGGAGGGGGTTCGTCCAATCTTGGATCTCAGAGCCCTCAATTGCTTTGTGAAGGTACAAAGATTTCGGATGGAGTCGGTTCGATCCGTAGTCACGGCTCTCCATCCGGGGGACTTTCTGGCCTCCTTGGACATCAAGGACGCATACCTGCATGTCCCCATATACTCCAGACACCAGAGGTTTCTGCGATTTGCTATCGGGAAGAACCACTACCAGTTTGTGGCCCTCCCGTTTGGCCTTGCCTCAGCACCCAGGACGTTCACCAAGGTGCTCGCTCCGATTCTGGCACTTCTAAGACAGCGGGGTATCGCTATCACAGGTTACTTGGACGACCTTCTGCTGAAGGCCCCTTCAAGCTCAGAATTAGAGGTAAGCGTGTCCATTACCTGTCAGACTCTTCGAGACTGTGGTTGGATACTAAACACGCAAAAGTCAGTATTGGTGCCCACTCAACGCCTAGTGTACCTGGGGTTGATTCTGGATTCCTCAGAGGCAAAGGTATTCCTCCCTGTGGAGAAGTTGCAGACCCTCCGGGCTGCAGTACGGCAGCTGACTTCCAGGAATTGGTCGTCACTCCGTCACTCCGAGTGTTGGGCCTCATGGTAGCCTCCTTCGAGGCGGTCCCATATGCTCAATACCACACTCGAGTGTTACAGAAGGAAGTTCTGTGCAGATGGAACAGATGCCCTTCATCTCTGGATTATCAAATCCGAGTGAGCCACCTAGTCAGGAGATCCCTGGTATGGTGGCTGACAGCACCGGCTCTAATGGCCGGGAAGTCATTTCTTCCGGTTTACTGGATAGTGATCACGACGGACGCCAGCCTTACAGGTTGGGGGGGAGTCTGGGGTGTCCAGTCGGCGCAAGGTCGCTGGACCCCAGAAGAAGCCCTCCTGCCGATCAATGTCCTGGAGATCCGGGCGATCAAGCTGTGCCTCTTCAAATGGTCTCAGAGACTGCAAGGGCGTCCAGTCAGGATCCAGTCAGACAACGCCACAGCAGTGGCATATGTCAATCATCGAGGAGGAACAAGAGGCTCAGCTGCAGCATCGGAGATCGCTCGCATCCTGAAGTGGGCAGAAAGGAGCGTACCGGCACTGTCGGCCGTGTACATTCCGGGTGTGGAAAACTGGCAGGCGGACTACCTGAGCCGCCAGATGCTGGACCAGGGAGAATGGTCCTTACACCCGGAGGTGTTCCAACTCCTCTGCCAAAGATGGGGCACACCAGACGTAGATCTTCTGGCTTCCCGACTCAATCGGAAGGTATTGAGGTTTGTGGCCCGGTCAAGAGACCCATGGGCAGACGCAACGGACGCGTTGGTAGCATTGTGGGGTCAGTATCGGCTAATCTATGCCTTCCCTCCCTTAAGGCTTCTTCCTGTTCTGCTCCGCAGAGTGGAGGCAGAGGGAATTCCAATAATCCTAATTGCTCCAGATTGGCCTCAGCGTCCTTGGTACGCCGATCTAGTACGTCTGGTAGCAGACGTCCCCTGGCGCCTACCACTACGGAAGGACCTGCTATCGCAAGGTCCCATATTCCATCCTGCTTTACAGTCATTGGCTTTAACGGCATGGCTGTTGAGAACCGGGTACTGAGAGACCGGGGCCTGTCAGACTCAGTAATCTCTACTATGAGAAGTGCTCGAAAACCGTCCTCTAGGAAGGTCTATCACCGCACTTGGAGGGCCTACATCTCCATGTGTGAGGAAATGAAATGGCATCCGCGTACCTATTTGGTTTCCAGAATCCTGCTGTTTTTACAGCATGGGGTGGACCAAAGGCTTGCCCTAAGTACGATTTAAGGGACAGATATCTGCCCTGGCTGTCTTTTTTCAGCGACCCCTGGCGACTCACTCTCTCGTGAGTACATTTGTGCAGGGGGTCCGACATGTGGCCCCTCCGGTCCGTCCCCCGTTACCTCCGTGGGACTTGAACCTGGTCCTCTCGGTGCTTCAGAAGGCACCGTTTGAGAAGATTAGAGATATTCCCCTGTTGACACTTTCTCAGAAAGTGGTCTTTTTGGTGGCTGTTACGTCAGTTAGACGAGTCTCTGAGCTGGCAGCCCTGTCCTGCAAGGCTCCCTATTTGATTTTCCACAAGGATAAGGTGGTGCTGCGGCCGCAGCCTTCCTTTCTTCCGAAAGTCGTTTCGGCTTTTCATCTCAACGAAGACATTGTACTTCCATCCTTGTGTCCTCAGCCGTCGAATCCTAAGGAGTCGGCGTTGCATTCCTTGGACGTTGTCCGAGCTTTGAGAGTATACCTATCTGCTACTTCCCTGTTCCGGAAGTCAGACTTACTGTTTGTTTCAGTGGCTGGTCCCAAGAATGGCCAAGCAGTCTCATCGGCCACCATCTCTAGGTGGATCCGACAGATAGTAATCCAGGCTTACGCCTTAAAGGGTCAGGCGCCCCCCTTTCCTGTCACGGCGCATTCGACCAGGGCAATAGGTGCCTCTTGGGCTTTCCGACATCAAGCGTCTGTTTCCCAACTATGTAAAGCGGCGACTTGGTCGTCCGCTCACACTTTCACAAAATTCTACAAAGTTGATGTAGGTGCATCTTCGGATGCCTCTTTCGGCCGCAAGGTTTTGCAGGCGGCTGTTTAGAGTTGCAACTCCTCCGTTGGAGGAGTGCTGTTTTGTGTTTTTTGGGGTGAAGTTTGTTTTTATGCTGTTACCACCCCTCGTTTTTTTCTCTGACACTGCTTTGGGACGTCCCACTTTGTCAATAGAGAAGCTGTGTCGGTCCATGGACGAAAGAGTAAATAGGATTTTTTACTCACCGTAAAATCCTTTTCTCTGAGTCCATGGACCGACACAGCACCCACCCCTCCTTTTTATGTTTGTACTGCTTTTTGACGAACTGATCTGCGATGTGCAGACTGAGAGGGTATACCCAGAGGGTCCGCCCCCTGGGCGGTACTGTAGAAGGTGTGATGCAACACTTTTTTCAAGTTTTTCTGCCTAGTCACTCCTAATTAACGGATAATACCCACTTTGTCAATAGAGAAGCTGTGTCGGTCCATGGACTCAGAGAAAAGGATTTTACGGTGAGTAAAAAATCCTATTTTTTCCCCAAAAAATGCGTTTGAAAAATCGCTGCACAAATACTGTGTAGAAAAAAAAAATGCAACACCCACCATTTTATTCTGTAGGGCCTTTGCTTTAAAAATATATATAATGTTTGGGGGTTCAACATAATTTTCTTGCAAAAAAAAATATGTTTTCATGTAAACAAAAAGTGTCAAAAAGGGCTTTGTCTTCAAGTGGTTAGAAGAGTGGATGTAAGCTTCCTAATGTTGTGTATAAAATGCCAGAACAGTTCAAAACCCCCCCAAATGACCCCATTTTGGAAAGTAGACACCCCAAGCTATATACTGAGAGGCATGTCGAGTCCATGGAATATTTTATATGTTGACACAAGTTGCGGAAAAAATACTTTTTTTTTTTTTGCACAAAGTTGTCACTAAATGATATATTGCGCAAACATGCCATGGGCATATGTGGAATTACACCCCAAAATACATTCTGTTGCTTCTCCTGAGTACGGGGATACCACATGTGTGAGACTTTTTGGGAGCCTAGCCGCGTACGGGACCCCAAAAACCAAGCACCGCCTTCAGGCTTCTATAGGGTGTCAATTTTTGATTTCACTTCTCACTGCCTATCACAGTTTCGGAGGCCATGGAATGCCCAGATGGCACAAACCCCCCCCCCCCCCAAATGACCCCATTTTGGAAAGTAGACACCCCAAGCTATTTGCTGAGAGGTATTGTGAGTATTTTGCAGATCTCGCTTTTTGTCACAAAGTTTTGAAAATTGAAAAAAAAAATGTTCTTTCTTCATTTTCAAAAACAAATGAGAGCTGTAAAATACTCACCATGCCTCTCAGCAAATAGCTTGGGGTGTCTACTTTCTAAAATGGGGTCATTTGGGGTGGTTTTGTGCTATTTTGGCATTTTATGGCCTTCAAAACTGTGATAGGTAGTGAGGAGTGAAATCAAAAATTTACACCCTTAGAAATCCTGAAGGCGGTGCTTGGTTTCCGGGGTCCCGTACGTGGCTAGGCTCCTAAAAAGTCCCACACATGTGGTATCCCCGTACTCAGGAGAAGCAGCAGAATGTATTTTGGGGTGTAATTCCACATATAACCATGGCATGTGTGAGCAATATATCATTTAGTGACAACTTTTTGTATTTTTTTTTTTTTGTCATTATTCAATCACTTGGGACAAAAAAAAAATATTCAATGGGCTCAACATGCCTCTCAGCAATTTCCTTGGGGTGTCTACTTTCTAAAATGGGGTCATTTGGGGGGGTTTTGTACTGCCCTGTCATTTTAGCACCTCAAGAAATGAGATAGGCAGTCATAAATTTAAAGCTGTGTAAATTCCAGAAAATGTACCCTAGTTTGTAAACGCTATAACTTTTGCGCAAACCGATAAATATACGCTTATTGACCTTTTTTTTTACTAAAGACGTGGCTGAATACATTTTGGCCTAAATGTATGACTAAAATTGAGTTTATTCGATTTTTCTTATAACAAAAAGTAGAAAATATCATTTTTTTTTTTTCAAAATTTTCGGTCTTTTTCCGTTTTTTATATCGCAAAAAATAAAAATCGCAGAGGCAATCAAATACCATTAAAAGAAAGCTCTATTTGTGGGAAGAAAAGGACGCAAATTTCGTTTGGGTACAACATTGCATGTCTGCACAATTTACAGTTAAAGCAGCGCAGTGCAAAATTCTGAATTCACCTCTGGTCCTTTAGCTACCAAATGGTCCGGGGCTTAAGTGGTTAAAAACGCCTGTCCATGTTAGTCTATAGCTTTTATGCCCACCTAGACGTTTTTGAGCTGCAAATAGCATAGACGTTTTTAAGCTGTAAAAAAAACCCAGGACCAGTGCGTTCCACAGCGTCGGAGTTAGGCAGAAAAAACCGTGAGCGTCAAACGTGCGGTCGCGTTTTTTAGCTCTGTTTTTTTGTTTTTTTTCTGAGAAAAAAAAATAAAAATATTTACAATAACATAGACAGGCGTTTTTAAGCTGTAAAAAACGCAGCTGTAAAAACGTCAGTGGGCATGAAGCCTTACACTAAAATGCAATAAAAAAAAATTGAATTAAAGAAATGTAATTGGGGGGGGGGGGGGGAAATGTATAAAAAAAGTCTCCTTTTTAAGAGCTATGGGCGGGAGTAACGTTTTGACGTCACTTCCGCCCTGCAATAGTATGGAGACGGGTGGGGGCAATCTCCCCCTCACTCGTCTCCATCCCACACAGGACCCGATCGCCTTCTCGTCCAACATCAGTACCTGACCTCACAAATGCTCTTCTGGAAGAATGGTCAAACATTCCCATAGACACCCTCCTAAACCTTGTGGACGGCCTTCCCAGAAGAGTTGAAGCTGTTATAGCTGCAAAGGACGGGGCCAACTCAATATTGAACCCTACGGCCTAAGACGCCATTAAAGTTTGTGGGTGTAAAGGCAGGTGTCCCAATACTTTTGACAATATAGTGTGCATTATCCAAAATGTACATTCCCCCGGCATTGTACAGTGTAAGTAATGTAGGGATCATATTGGGGTGAGACGAATATCTGGAATCCCATGAATGAGCCCCCCGGGGAAGAAATCCCGGCTCCACTTATAGTGGAAGTGTCACTTTAAGCGGTTTTATTCTGGGACACGTTGTCACAGTGACTGAGCTCCTCTGCTGGGTGCTTCACTGACACATGAGATCTGTCACCGGTCCAAAATCAAGCCTGCCAGCCTCCCCGGCATGCCAAATCAGGACATGTACTCACACGAAACAGGCGCCGTACCCGTCCTTCCTGATTTACAAAACCTGATGGGAGAAGCCCGTCATCATTTTGTCAGTGTGCAGAAGTTGTCCAAAAATAATTCATACAGATCCACCAATTAAAGTGATACTAAACACACACTGTTTTATTTACATTGTCCCTTCTTCAGGCATTCCCCCGCTTTTAACCGATTGCCGACTGTCTCACGTAGATATACAGCGGCAGAATAGCACGGGCCGGCAAAGCAACGTACAGGTACGTTGCTTTGAATTTGCCGCCTAGTGCGCACGCCACTGTGGTCTCCATGCCCGCGGGACCCACGGACTCTGTCACAGAGGCAGAACGGGGGGGATGCCTGTGTAAACAAGGCATTTGCCTGGTCTGCCTAGTGACAGGACAGAGATCTACTTCTCCCTGTGATCGGGAGCAGTGTCATGTCACTCGTAGTCCGATCGCCTGTCCACTCAGGAAGTGCGCAGTGAGTGCCCGGCCGTGAAGCCGAAAGCTGTCATGGCCGGGTGCCCACGGTTTTTGAATGGAGGCGCCAGCGAAGAGGGGGGGCGGGGTTAGAGGAGCGATGGTCCGGGCGGACAGTGGAGCAGGTTAGTGTCTGTTTTATAAACCACTAGAGGTCCGCGCTATAGCTGAATGACGGCTACAGCGCGGACCTAGAATGCCGGGAGGACGTCAAACTTTCCTCGTTCCCGGCGCGCGCTACCGTGCGCGAATCGGGGAACTTCCATGCCCGCCGCATCACGCGGGTGCCAATGTTTACACACAGAGATCCACGTCCCTGGCTCTGTAAATGACGATCGCGAGTACCTGGCGGCCGCAATGTCTGCCAGGTACCCGCGATCGGCATTTACAGAGCCAGGGATGTGGATCTCTGTGTGTAAACACAGAGATCCACGTCCTGTCATGGAGAGGAGACCGATGGTGTGTTGTCCCTTGTACATAGGGACAACCATCGGTCACCTCCCCCAGTCAGTCCCCTCCCCCCACAGTAAGAATCACTCCTTTAGGCGTGGTTAACCCCTTCAGCGCCCCTAGTGGTTAACCCTTCACTGCCAGTGTCATTTTTACAGTGACCAGTGCATTTTTTATAGCACTGATCGCTGCAAAAATGACAATGGTGTCAAGTGTCCGATGTGTCCGCCATAATGTCGCAGTCACAATAAAAATCGCTGATCGTCGCCATTACCAGTTAAAAAAAAAAATATTAATAAAAATGCTATAAAACTATGCCCTATTTTCTAGACGCTATAACTTTTGCGCAAACCAATCAATAAAGGTTTATTGCGATTTTTTTTTTTTTTTTTTTTTTTTTTTTTTTTTTTTACCAAAAATATGTAGAATACGTATCGGCCTAAACTGAGTAAAAAATTATCTATTTTTTTTTAAATGGGGATATTTATAATAGCAAAAAGTAAAAAAATATTTTTTAATTTTTTTATTTTTTTTTTTGTGTGTATAGCGCAAAAAATAAAAACTGCAAAGATGATCAAATACCACCAAAAGAAAGCTCTATTTGTGGGAAAAAAAAGGACGTCAATTTTGTTTGGTAGCCACGTCGCACGACCGCGCAATTTGTCATTCAAATCGCTGAAAATTGGCCTGGGCAGGAAGGGGGTTTAAGTGCCCAGTAAGCAAGTGGTTAAAAGCCAGAAGATACACTTTTTGTAGCTGCTGACTTTTAATAAACATAAAGGCTGGAACTCTGCTTTTAAGAAACATTTTATTTAAAAAATGTATTTTGCATGTGGATGGGGCGGCAGCACTACCGATGGAAAGACAAATGTTGTTGGAATAAATTAAAGCTGTAAAATCTTCTTGCTCACAGCCATTCTAATAGTGGGAGAATGAGAGGGCAAATCTTAATTTTATTGCTTTTGTAAATCCTTTTCTTATTCTAGAACTACAACTCCCATCATACAATGAGGATTTTCTAAAATATATATCTATTTTTTTTTTTTTCTCTGTAATTTCAGAAGAATGATGAGAATGGGAACTGTTCGGGGGAAAGCGTTGAGTTTCCCACCACCAACCTGTATGAACTGGAGAGCCGGGTTCTCACCGACCATTGGTCCATCCCCTATAAGAGGGAGGAGTCTCTGGGGAAGTGTTTAATAGCCTCCACCTACCTGGCAAAACTCGGTAAGTTGTCCATTTTTTATTTCCTGGCAAAAAAAAAACGAACTAAAGGCAAAACCTTATTTTTACTTGTGGATAGAGTGGGGGGGGGGGATTAGAGCCCCTGTCAGATTTGTATTGCTGTCTCTACCCCCATTAGGGAGAGTCTCCCCCCCCCCCTCCTCTCTCTGTGTCCCCTGGTGACCATTATCACCGAGTGTTCAAGTTAATGAAAGAAAATCCTAAACTAGGTGGGGGGAGGACAAAATATAAGCAGATTAAAGGTCAGCATTAAGGCTGCATTCATCCTGGGTGCCATGTTTTTCGGTCATTTCTTTTTTGGGGGGGCATTTGCGCGGTTTTGAGGGTTTTTGTACAGCGTTGCGAAACTAGTTTTTGAGCTTTGGCGTTTTTTAATTTGCCAATAGAGAAAAAATTATCTGTTTTTCATCTGTTATGTTTTTCAGCTTTTTCATCTGCTTTTATTATTTATTTACTTTTTTGTTAAGGGTTAGAGGTTAAAGGTTATGGTTGGAGGTTAATTTATTTTAATAGGGACTAGGATAAGGGTTTTGGGTTATTGTTGGGGCTCAGGATTAGGGGGTCAATATCAGGGTTGGGGGCTTTTATGATTAGGGGTCATTATTAGGGATAGGGGATAATAGGGTTAGGGGTTATTGTTGGGGGATAGGATTAGGGGTTAGGGGTCAATATTGGTGATTATGATTAGGGATCAATAAAAAAAATAAAAAAAATTCTTTGGATTGGGGGTTGATATTGGGGCTGGGGGTTAGCATTGGGGTTGGGATTAGCGGATAATAGGATTAGGGGTTAATATTGTTAGGGGTTTGAATTAGGGCAGGGGTTCACAACCTTTTGAAGAGCGAGGGCCACTTTAGCGACTTGGTAACCGGTCGCGGTCCACGATGAGCAGAGCGGGCGAGTGACAGGTCTGTGTCGATTCTGCATATGCAGAGCAAACATGGACACAGCCTGCTCTACTCCTATGGGCCCCCCGATCCGCCCAGGCAGAAGGGGATGGATCCCCTTCTGTTCTTTAAGTGGATCAGATTGAAGATAGGCGGGTGTAAAAGGACACAAATCCCATCTACATCTGCCGCTCCATAGAGGTGAATGGAGGGTCCAATTGGACACAGCCAAAAAACGGGCAGGCGGACCCGATGGTGTGGAGGGGGCCTAAGGCTGCTTTCACACTGATGCACTGCGGTTTATTTTCACCTCAACTGACCTCAATCTTCACTTCTTCCTCCTGGTTTTCTGCAGGTACCGCTGACTGCTGCCGTCCCCAGGCGGGTAGGGCTGGCGGCTGCCGCCGTCCCCAGGCGGGTAGGGCTGGCGGCTGCCGCCGTCCCCAGGCGGCTAGGGCTGCTGCTGCCGGCGGGTCCTGCTTCAGGTCCTTCTGGTGGGTGGTATGGCTGGTGGGTATTCTTGGCGGCTGCTGTCCCAGAACGTGGGTATGACATCAGGTGTTGGAGGAAGCATGCGGCTGCAGTGGAGAGCAGAGCCGATGCTTCCTGTATCGCTCCTGTCCCAGGCGAAGTACATTTGTCATCACTCCGCCTGTGACAGGAGCTGGTACTATACAGGAAGCATCGGCTCTGCTTCACCTAGTGCCTGCTCCGTTCCTCACAGTGATGCTCAAGGATGGCTGGTCGGAAAACCCACGATCTGGGCTTGCCGACCCGCCATCCCAAAGCAGGAGATGGCGGGCCACATCAAAGGGCACCGCGGGCCAGCGGTTGGGCACCCCTGGATTAGGGGATAATATTAGTGGTAATGTTAGGGGTAGGAATAGATTAAGGGTTGAGGGTCAATATTGGGGTTGGGATTAGTGGATAATATTGGGTTAGGGGTTAATATTAGAATTAGGGGTTAATTTTGGGGTTGGAGGTTAATACTGTTGGGGTCAATATTAGGGTTAGAATTTGGGATAATGGGGTTAGGGCTCAATATTGGGGGTTAGGATTTGGGGTCAATATTGGGGGTTAGGATTTGGGGTCAATATTGGGGGTTAGGATTTGGGGTCAATATTGGGGGTTAGGATTTGGGGTCAATATTGGGGGTTAGCATTTGGGGTCAATATTGGGGGTTAGGATTTGGGGTCAATATTGGGGGTTAGGATTTGGGGTCAATATTGGGGGTTAGGATTTGGGGGTTAGGATTTGGGGTCAATATTGGGGGTTAGGATTTGGGGTCAATATTGGGGGTTAGGATTTGGGGTCAATATTGGGGGTTAGGATTTGGGGTCAATATATGGGGGTTAGGATTTGGGGTCAATATATGGGGGTTAGGATTTGGGGTCAATATATGGGGGTTAGGATTTGGGGTCAATATATGGGGGTTAGGATTTGGGGTCAATATATGGGGGTTAGGATTTGGGGTCAATATGGGGGTTAGGATTTGGGGTCAATATGGGGGTTAGGAT